>JAMRYI010001242.1:0-36248 GCA_029231635.1 Ditylenchus weischeri | reverse complement strand
TTGATGTGAGGTATATCCATTTAAAATTTAGATGTACGTGGAATCAAAAGCTGTCTGAAAAGAAGTGTCAGACCTAGCTAGGGGTCGAGCTTGAAGATGGGCAGTCATATCGAGTTTTTAGTCAAAACTCAATATTTGCAATCAAATCTTGTGACTGTAGGCTTAACACTCAAAAAATAAATAATCGTCCAAATACATTTTTGTTGTAAACTCAACACAATATCTCAAACATCTACAACATATCAGAACATATGTGGCAAAAAGAATAAAGGGGTGCGAGGGAAAACAACAAAGACCTTTTGTGCCATTCTCCCAAATAAAATCAATTGCACATACAGCTTGCTGACAGGAAGGCAGCGCCAAATCTGCATCATCGTCCCTATCCATCCAAGGGAATGGGGCGAGGTTGCAACAGATAAACAGCAAAAGCGGGCCTTCTCCTTCCCCATCAAACAGCCCAATCAATCAGCAGGCCAAGCGGCAGGGCCAGCTACAAAAGGTGCTGATTTATTGTTGGAGTGATGCCCTGCTGACTATTGATTAGCAGGGCAGGCGGATAACCTGCATACATGTGCAGCAACAGCAATAAAACAATGAATGATCTTAAAGACTGATTAGTTGTTCCATTTTATTAGGGCATCCAGATCAGATAAAGTGGTTGCACTCACTACTAGCACCAACCAAACTCTGCTACAAAAACTTGCTAAATGCACTATTCAACTTCCGCGTATGCATTTCTTGGGGGATTTAAAATCAAACAGGGGGCATTTCAATAAACTTATGCCGTCTTGGCATCCGTGCATGAAAAATTAAAAAATATTTAGCCTTAGGTTGAACGTGAATATTTGCTAATGCAAACTGAACAATTGGCTGAACGTTCAAGACCCGTCAACTAGAGCTTTGTTGACAAAATGCATACAGTTGAGTTTCTATAAGAACCCCCTGAAAAGTTCTATTTTCCGCTGAGTCCGATATATTATTTCGGCGCCCGGACATTGTCCATTTTTAATGGAATGTCGTCGAGGAAAGTTTAGTTAGCCCACTTTTGATAACGCATCGCGCTGATTTTTGCAGGATCAGTGAAAATAGCCGAGAAGAACTGATCCTGAAAAAATCAGCTCGATGCGTAATCAAAAAATGGACTAACAAAACTTTCTCCGCGCGACATTTTCCATTAAAAATGGGAAATGTCCAGACGCCATTATTTCTTCGATTTTTAAAAGCTTTCCAATTGTCTTTGGTCGGTTTATTGTTGCAAAAAATGGCAATTATTCCGCTATTGTTGGTCGTTTTTTAAAAACTTATATAATTTTGACAATAAGGATCCGAAAATTTCGTATAACGACCCCTTTTTCAAAACAAAGTAATATCCAACAGGTCTTTATTGAAAAAGTAATAGAATTTAAAAAAAATGACCGCCAGAATCTGAAGCATAGGCGTACGCAGGGGGAGGCCTAGTCGGGCTATTACCCCCCTACACAGCCCCTCCATCATGATTTTTAGCCTTTAGCCCTCCCCTCGTCAGCAAATCCCGTGTACGCCTATGATCGAAAGTTTTGCTATTTTTGGACTCGAGTCGAGTCACTCGACTAACCGAAGACAACTGGAAAATCTTTGAAATGGGGGTAAAAATGGTGGAACCCAGCTAGAGGTCAAACTTGGGTGGTTTCATTACATCAAAACTATGTTTTGGTTTTGGTGTTCACAGCCTCAGTTTGCCCTAGGGTTCAACTGCACCTTTAGTCAATATACCTTTTTATCATTTTAGAGCCAATTGACTTTAAAACAATCCTTAAAATATTTGTCAACCGAAACTTAAAAAACTGAGTGTTGGGAGTGGTAATTTAACCCAAATGTCCCAAGAACTTCGAACACAAACCAAATGGTTCTGCTCACAAACAAACTTTTTGTTTTATGCTGTTTCTTAGATGTAAGAGCGGGAGGATCGTTAACCACCGCAATTTTTATGTTCTTCTCTCCATACTCTTTTATGCCTATTGCTATTACTACTGCTTTGTGGAAAAGGCTGGAAGAAATGGAGTGAAGTTTTATGTCTGGAATAGAAAAAACAAATCCACTAACATGTGCTTCCCCCCTGTTCACCCTTCGAATCGGATGTGTGATCAATGGCACATAACCATGCGATGAGAGCAACAGTTTTTTTCACCAACCAAATAAAGCATAAAAGAAAAATTAGCGCTAGCTTTCTCTCCATTCACAGAGTTGCTCAGTGGGAAGGGGGCTGAAAATGGTGGTAGACCCCCCAAACAAAGGGGTGGGCTGAGTCAACTATGAGTTTTTCGGCTCATAGTTGTTTGTAAATGTTAAGAATATCTGCTACAGTCAGACTTCGATATAACCAAGGCTAGGATCTGTACTTTTTTTAAATTTGTACTTTTTGAGACTTTAAATCTTTTTTATTTTCAAAGTTTCACGTCAAAATCTTTTTTTCGCTTCAAAATGGCAATAACCAGTGAATAAAATGAGATTTTTCGTCGTACTTTTTATGTTAAAGGGCCATTGCCGTCTACGGCCACGGTTGTCCCCGCCAATTAATTCAAAATTTCCTAATCATTCAAGTTATGTACGGATTTTTCAGCTTGGTTTCTAACATAACTTTACCTAAAATTAAATTCTAGGCCCTGTTTTATTAGAAACCAAGTTGAAAAATCCGTACAGAAGTTCAATGATTAGGCATTTTTTTTGAATTGACGGGGGACAATTTGAAACAGGTGGCAATGGTCCCTTAATTATTATTTTTTGAAATTTTGAAATCGTAGCTCTCGATGTTATATTATAACGCATATTACTCAAGTTCGTTCCCGCCCAGAGTCCTACAATTTTTAAGCTTAATTTATTTTTAAGGTCTTTTGTCTAACTTGATCCGTCAGTCTAGGCAGAAAAATCATAAGGATTCCGATTTTGCCGATCGTTTTTCAATAATTAAAAACGTATACTGAAAAGACCCGTGAACTTTTGATATAACGTACGCCTTTTTTGAAAATAGGTGTACGTTATATCGAAAATCTCGAATGTTTTTAGCAAAAATTTTGAAAGGTATTGAAAAAAAGGTGGACAAGATCTGAATATTTTTCTGACTAGACGTTAGACAAAAGACCTTAAAAATTGAGCTAAAAAAAATCGTCAGACCTCAGACGGAAGCAAACTTGACGGGCTTTATATCAAAGTTTGACTGTAATACCGCTAAATACATTATTAAGTTGGGAGTGAAGAAAAAGTGAACATTTAAAGTGTGCACAAAGAGTGAGAGCAAGGATGCATTACTCGGCTGTATTTATTATTTTTATTGTAGGGGGTGATAAGCACGGGAAGGAGAGACTGAAACAAAGTGCAAAGTTTCTTATTCCTTTTTTCTCGTTCTCCTTTTTAGATAAGCTAACAGACATGCAGGCACTGCTCTGGGTGCAATACAACAACAGTCGCATGATGCGTGCACATTTTTGTAATTAGCAGCAATCTAGCAAAAGCAAAGAAAACTAATATTTGATTAATCAAAATAAATGAATGGAGACAGGCTAGTTTTGCATGGCCAATTGAGCGTCCTGCTCTTTTTGTTCTTAGCAGTTGGACACACACGTTTGAGGCTTTTCTAAGTGCGCTAGGCTTTCCCCAAGCTTTGACTTAAGTTGAAATTTTTTTAATGCAACGATTACGTCCAGAAGGCGTTAAATAAGAATTTGGTATTGTGTTTGTGGCCCATAAATACACCTCGAAATGACCCCGAAATCGTAAAGACCTATGGGTGGTTTTTGGTGACTAAGAACAGCACAAAAATAACATGATCAAATTCACAAGATATAAAGGTAGGATGGATGGTAATAAGGATGATTAACAGAACGATAAACCTTGAGTGCGGTCGCGGTCGTAAGCCTAAACTTCACTGCGATCGGCAATGAAGTCACACAATAGGATTGTGACAATCCTATTTTTAAGGATTCTTTGCTTTATTAACTTTTTTAAAAGTTTTTTTTTGACTTTTTGAAAATGAAGACAGCATAGTAAAGACCGAAAATTACTTTGGGTACGAAATGACTACTACAAATACGTATCAATTTTACAGCACTCCTAAAGACCGCAAAAAGTGTCGTAAAGCCGAGGATGCCGCAAAATCGGATTAAACTATGCAGATAAAACCAGTGGTACAAATGGGCTTTATGCTGCCGCAAAATTGGAGTGCCGTAGGTTCCAGACTTAAAACTTGTTCGGTTGGGGGCTCCTTTTTCATTAATTAAGTGCAAATATTAGTCCCAGACCTCGGAAAAAGTGCGCAAGACATTTCTTAGTGCTTACGCTGGCCTACCTTGAGCCTAAGGCCTAAAAAAGGCGAAGAAGGTGTTACAATTGATAGAAAGTGGGATTTCTTAAAAGGTGCCCCCAACCGAACAAGTGCCCGAGACTTGACTATAGCAATTGCATTAGATGTCAATTCCCTTTTGTGACCGCAGTTGCACGAGCAAAAAAATCGGCGCCGGGCGCACCACCGGGAGCCTGATTGTATCAAAATCGGCGTCGAGCGCCGGCGCCTGTGCAAGTATGTTTGTGAAATACATATTCACCTAAGCCTAAAATTTTTCGAAACTTTAATTTCAAGTACCAATGCACTATTCTATTTCTATGAGATATAAAGATGAATATATATAGACGAAGCACAGATCTTATTGATAATAAAATATAATTTGGATACATATATCCAAAATCCAAAAAAAAAAATTTCTGTTCAATAATCTCACACATACAGGCCTACAGTGATTCACTGGCTGAGGCTGCTCACTCAATTAACCCTCTAGACTGGATTGAGCAATAACAACGATAATAAAAGTAGTAGTAAAGTGCATAGCTTAATGGTAATGTCTAATTGGTGCTATTGCAGAAGCAGCAACAGTAGCAGCTTGCTTCTACCACCACTAGCCCCTCATCCAAATATGAACACTCTCAGCTAACAATAATAACAACAACATCACCACAATATTCCTCTTAAATAAGTCTCTTAAGTTGCTCTTTCTCAACAATAATAAATTAATTGTGTGGATGTAGACCCCCTGTAATCCAGCCTGGTTTACATCCTCGCTCCTTGTAGTCTTCAACAACAATAACACATATTTAGCCTCTCACGAACAATTAATTGAATTGCAACACCAGAGTCTATTTTTGCTCAATCAATCAGTCGGCAAACCCCTTACAATAAAATCATTTGAGAATAAGAGGAAAATTAAGTTTAGATGAAGTGATCTAATGGAGTGCTCAAGGACACCACTGCTAAACTGAGGGATAATCCCTCACAAAAGAGGTAGTAGGGATTACTACATCTTTTGCTTGAATTTATTTGGAAAAGACACAGTCGAAGTGCACAGATCAATAAATGGGCTGTGTGATAACAACACATATGCGGTAAAAACAAATATTTGCATGGCGTTCTTTTGCGCAATGTTGGTGTGTGCAAGGAAATTAGGAGCAAAAGCCACGGAATTTTTTTGCTACTCTAATGTGTTCCTTTTAATGGATCTACTTGACAAAAAAAACATTTTTGGAAGACATGCAAGGTGTTCCACACCTCTTAATCACTCATTTATGCACCGAGAGTGTGATAAAGGAGAAATCCGTAAAGTATTAACAGCTAAGTTTAGTGCGTGGTAATACTAAACTTTTTATCTTTTTTCTTTAACTAAATCTTTTCAGCCTTCTGGTGTTCGTATTAAAGATGTTTTCGTCATTGTTGCAGCTACTCCCGCTACCATCTACATTGGCTTTTGGGAAAGGAGCGCGTCAAGAAGCTTGCGGATGCCGTCCTCTAAAATGACTCAAACAAGGCGTTATTGACTATCCTATTTGTTTGGAGGGTTATTTTTTGTTCTCGTTGCCTCCAATAAAGATATACAGTCAAAAAAACAGTTTTATTTTCAGCCCGGAAAATAATACTTTTGATGCTTTTTGTAGCACTTAGATAAAAAAAATCAAGCGGATGCCTCGTTATCTTCATGTCGTGGTGAGTCCAACTTATAAAATTTAGTAAACTCGCTCAACAAAATTCTCACAAACAGCCCGATTGCAAATGATGATAAGATAACCATATGGTCTTCTGGCTGACATTTCGGTAAAGAAACGCCAATTTTATTCATATGAATAATATTAGCGTAATGTTCAAAAACAACAAGGAGACCAAGGCATATTTTTGTGAATTTTTCATAAAAATTTTCTAAATTATTATTGGACATCTTGTTTCATCTTTCAAGCGTTCTCTGGGTCAGGGTAGGTGGACATTGAGGACATTTGGAAGTTGGGGTAAACAGATGACATGATAAACATTAGTAAACAAATAGGAAAATCAGGGTAATTGCTAAACTAGCCTAAACAATTGTGCTCAACAAAATTCTCACAAACAGCCCGATTTTGATCATTTTCACGCACCAAATAAGAGTGAAAGCGTCTATTCAATGATTGCACAAAAAATCAAACAGGTGAGATAATGGTGATAACGCCTGATTGCACTTGCAACCAACGATTGCAACTCGCACACCACAATGCAAGCAACTGAACTGCCACTAGGTAGTAGTAACGGAAAACAAGGGTGGTAGGAGGGGAGGGAAAACCACTGCTTAGATGTTTAGAGGTGGTGGGTCACCCCTCTCTCCAACCGCCTGATTGATTAGGCTTAGCGGTGCATAAGGAGAAAGCCCCCACAGAACACCCTCCTCCCCCACTGCAGTCAATTAAATTACAGCAGAAGCAACACCTGGAGGGAGTAATTGCGGGAAAGAGGGTCAGCAACAACAGCTCTTCCTCCTAGGCAATCCAAGTTGGGAGGCACAATAATTTTTGTGTCACAGATTTAGCCAAAACCACAGGGGACCAAGCACTTGCAAATTATTTCAGACAATACTTTTTTTCCGACCAAAATACTTTTTCTTCCGACTAAAACACTCTTTTTCCGACTAATTTTATATTTGCATTTTCATTGAGTTTTTGTCTTCATTTTTTATCATCAGCGAGTAGCTCAGGACCTCAGTTTTCTAACGAGCTATCAAACTCCACTGAACAATATAGATCAACTTTTGAAATATAAAGATTTAGGAGTTGAGACAAAATAAAGCCTGTTTCTTAAACAAACCCCTAAATCTCTTCATTTATGAAATCCTTCACTTTAGCTTGATAGCTCATTAAAAAGCTAAGATCTTGAGCTACACGATGATGCTAAAAAAGATTTAAAAATTAAGACAAAAATTCAAAGAAAAATGCAAATATAAAATTAGTCGGAAAAAGTCCATTTCTTTGCAATAACAGCCCAATGTTTTTTTTATGATGTTTCTACCGTTCTACCCCAAAAAACAATAATTTTTTCGAAAAAAAAAGTGCCTTAGGGGACCAAGTTCACATTTCAAGTTCCAAGAAATTTTGGTCTTTAAAATTATGATTTTGTACAAAAATGCTTAAAAATGGTAGAAACGTCTTTGAAATTTTTGAAATTTCTTGGTCTCCCTTTGGCTTGATTTGTGACAAAAAAGAGTAAATCTGTGACATTTGAAATCTGTGACAAAAAAGTTTGCCCGTTGGGGAGAGGATGGAATGGCAATCAAGGTCGGGGATTTGCTACCATGCTCTTGTGTGGTTGCCCTCACTTGACTCCTTCTTGTACAAACAACCCCAAATTGTTTGTTATTGTTGGGTGGAGGGATGCCCCCTCCTCCTGCAAAAGGTGTCATTGCTGTGGTGAGGGCATGATGATCATCTACCAACAACAATTATTACCACAAGGAAACAAAATAATCTGCGGATTTGTTGGTTTCCAGGATGCAAGTATTCAATTAATCTGGAGCAACACTTTCATATAAGGTGGTAGGATGTGGATCAATAATGACTTTTTCTCGGCCGGTTGGCTGGATGGTAAGGAGGGGGAGGGCCTCAAGAGCACTTATTGCGGAGAACAAAATACTCCGCTACTTACTCAACAATCCCATTTTTGGGAGAAAGAAAAAAGCAAAAGGTATACCGTATATTCTCTAATAAAGCCCCCCACAATGACCTATATCTCAACCCAGAAAAATAATTTTGCAAATCTGTTTTTTGCGTTTTCTTAGTTAGCATGAGTTTACCTAATTTCAGTTTCCAGATTTTGGTTGAGCACACAAAAATCTCAAAATCGAATTAATTTTTTCCCAACTTTTTAGGGTTGAAAAATAAAGGCCTCAGGGCCATTAATAGAGAATATACGGTAGGTGGACAAGGCAGGTGGACAAGGTGGACTATGTGATTGGGCCAGAACTTGAAAAATTATTATAATGGTGGCACGGCTTTGCAAATGATCCGAAAATGCGCATTTTGAGTTATAGTTATACGGCACCCGATTTTGGGCCACTTTCTTTGTCAAGCCTCCAGTCCGAAATATCAGGATCTGATTTTGCCATTTGTTTTCCAAATTTAAATTTCGTCATAAAGACCCAGGACGTCGGTTATCCGGTACCTGATTTTCAAAAGGGTGCCGGATAACCGAGGTTCGCGGATCTTATGACGAAATTTAGAAATTTTGAAAAAACGAATGGCAAAATCAGAATCCTTGCAATATTTCGGACTAGACTGGCGAATCACATTTAGCAAAAGACCTCGAAAATTGAGCTAAAAGTGTCGGACAAGGCGGGGACGAACTTTTGGGGGTGCCGTATAAACGAGGTTTGACTGTAGCAAAATTTTGTGGGAAATTAAAAAAACTCTGCAAAATTGACAAGAAAAACGTCTTTCAGAATTAAAATGGGTGTACCGAAAAAGGTGAAGAAATATTTGGTAAATTTTTTTTTGGGAAAGGCACATTTGATAATTTTCTATTGGTAAAGCACTTTTGTGGTTCTTTTTGTTTCAAAGACACTCTTATTCCAACTTCCTCTTCTCTTCCCGTTATTTTTCATAGTATTCTACCAGTAAAATTCTCCTCAATGATACTCATAGTGGTTACACCCTCAGTAGTTACACTCTCAGTGGTCTTCACCGGACATCAATGGTCCAGATCCACCATCAGTACCCAGGTGGCTCAATCCTGACGGTAATATGCAGGCACCCACATGGACAGATTAACCCTTAGTATCCAGGTTGTGTGATCCAGGTGGTATCATTTGCTGACAAATAGCGCATATAAAATCGTGTGACAAATCCTGTTTGACGGGACCAAAACTGGTATTTCATAACCTGAGGTGTACTCCCCTGGTCCAGGTGGATATCCAGGTGAATGAACTGAAAAAATAAAATTTAGTCAAAATAAAAAAGAAACTGCTGACGTGAAATTCTGACGTAAAATCATCTGAGGAATCGATTTTGATAAAATCAAAATCGTGATTTTACCCAAGGTACCCGAGGTAGGTATCCATAGGGAGGGTGGATATCTACCTGGCTGGCCTAAGAAAAGTAAAGTTAGTCAAACGAATTGGTCCACACACGAATTGATCCACACACGAATTGGTCCACACACGAATTGATCCACACTTTTCAAATTCGTGCATTTTGAAAAATTTTGCGGGAACTTAAATTTTTTAGTCTGAACCGAAAAAAACAAGTGGTCGTCCACTTGGAGCAATTTTTTACTTTCCAAAATCTGTTTTCTGGAATAACTCGGGCATTCTGAAGATAGTTTGGTAGTGGTAAAATGCCGTTTTGTAGGTATTTTTTGAGTATTGGGAAATAATTGATTTTATCAAAACTCGATTTTACCAAAACTCAAAAAGTATCTACAAAACGGCATTTTACCACTATGAAACCATCTTCAGCATGCCCGAATTAGTCCAGAAAACAGGTTTTGGAAACCGAAAAAGTAAAAAACATTTTCGCTCCAAGTGGAGGACCACTTGGTTTGGCTGGTTCAGAGTAAAAAACCAATTATAACGATATTTTAAGTTAAGTTGGTGGTGCAGTGGTGAACGTGTTTGGGTCAACTTTTATAGTCTCAGGTTAGATTCCATCTACCTGCATTTTTTCGCATACCGTAGGGTCATATTTGTGACAGAAAAGGAACCAGAAAAGGCTTTTGTTTTACCAAGTGTGTCTTTACCAAAAGAAATTTTACCAAATATGCCTTTACCAAATGTGCCTTTTACCAAATATTTCTTTACCTTTTTTGGTACACCCCTTAAAATGGTTTGATGGTTTAAACATTTGATCTCTATTTTCTGAAAGGAGAGATACTCACCTTTCTTTTGGTGTATAACTCATTATCTGAAATTCAATTAAACTTTGCGTCACTTTTTGTCTTGTATTTGACGTAAAATATAAACTTTCGTTGGACGTGTACTCAAATCGGTGTGCACTTGGGTCATTTTTTTTACATATTTTTTTTATTGTTTTTATGTTATTGTCTTGAAGGGAAAGTCACTATTTTGAACTTTTTTCACCAAAATTTGAATTTTAGCAATTAGATATCAAGGTAAATTACTATTTTTAGAATATTGTCCACCTGTATGCTACCCAAACGACCTGTATACTACCCAAACCACCTGTATAATACTCAAACCACTCGAATAGTGTCCAGACCACATGGATGGTACTTAAATCATCTTTATAGTATCCCAACCCTTGAAGCAAATGCCAAAAAACATAGTTTGAAATTTGCATTTTCTCAAACCGAAAAAGTACAATCTTATTTTCGACTAACTGCAACGACACAGAAGTTGCTCAGAAGAGCCCAGAAGTAATATTTTAATAGCTGAAATGAATTTTTCATTCGTGTACAGTTACAGAATTGCAATACTCGAGTGGATCACAAACCTGAGATTTTGAAAGAGCATTTAAATTTGGAGCCGATTTATCCATGGATTGGTGATCCAATAAAAACATATCCAATCAAGGGAGATGGGAATTGCCTCTACAGGCATTCTCACCATTCACAGTATTTATTTATCGTTATTGCATACCTTTTTTTGCTCAGGTCCATAGCGTTCATGTTTACAAGGATGAGGAGTGGCACCAACGACAAGAGTTGATGAAATTTCTTGTTTATAACAAGGATCAATCTTGGGTCAAATATTTTGGTGGCTCAAATAGAACCCGAAAATTTGGAATTGTAAGAAAATTAAATCAAACCAGGGCATACTACTCAAAATCGTGCGCTGAACATGCTTTGATAATACCAAAATAGCGAATTCACTACCCAAAACTTCATTATCAGGGTAGCTCCGCATTCATGTTTACAAGGATGAGGAGTGGCACCAATGCGAAAAAAATAATCAACCAAAAAACACAAACGAACATCCACGCGCCACCGAGGCCGAATTTTCAAATCTAAGTAGCTTTTCCCGCTCCTTTAAAATGTCCGTGTATTTTTCATTTGCCAATTTCTCTTAATTTTGCTCTCAAATTTTTATAATTTTTAATATTTCCGTGTGGCCCAGAATCTCAGCTTTTTAATGAGCCATCTAACTCCATGGAATAATTTCAGAAATGTAAAGATTTAGGGGTTGAGTCAAAATAATACCTATTTTTTGAGACCCCTAAAATTTTTGCATTTCTGAAACCAAATGATGAAGATGTTAAAAATAAAATTAAGACAAAATTGAGAGAAAAGTGCAAATAGAACAATTGCGGGCATTTTTAAGAAATTAGTGGGCGGAATTAAATATTCCACATTATTAATTCATGAAAATCAACTGTACAAGTAATTAAAGATGCAAAACTAATTGATAGCATCAAAAAGGAGATTTGGTGTATGCAGAGTCAAGCCTCTTTCACACACACCAGTATTTACTCAACTCCAAATTGGAGAGGAGGAAGCAAGATTGGTCCTATTATAAACACACTCATATACATTTACTCTCAATCACAAATAAAAGGCTCACCAAAGAAAAGTGGAACCGGTCACAGAGGCGGCAAGTCCAAAGAGCAGAATGTAGGTAGCTTTGATGGCAAGCTTCGACGATTAGTGCTTGTACACTGACCATTTGGCACCACAACGTTTGCATTTTATTCTGAGTTGATAGGATTATAAAAAATTGAAAGCAAAAATTAGAAAAAAAAAGTTTTGTAGGATAAACAAAAGTAACAATTCTTATGCTCGTCAACGGCGATGATCCTCTCAAAGGGCATGCCTGTGCGCAAAATTCTGATTCTACTTTTATATCCTCCTTTCCAAAGCTACATCAGCATATCCACTCCTGAAATCCAAGCTACTTCGATATAATACCTCCACTACCTAAAAAGCGAATTTTCTAGAAACGTTTCCTTCTATACAGGGTGCGCCAAAAGTCCTGACACGCACATAAAACTTAAACTTAAAACACAGCAATATGAAAAAAGCAAAAACACCATAAGAAAGCCCAGACAATTCTGCACAAAATACCTAATTCGGATTTCAAAATAACGATCATTTGGTTTGACAGAGGCACGCATTCTTTTTCGCCAACTTTCAACCAGCGAGGCGAACAAATTCAAATTTAATTTAGTTGTTTTGCCACACTCTGTGTAACAGTTGTGGTCAGTTTAGTGGTCATTCAAAATCCCGTGTTCTTGGCTTCAAAATAAGTGGTGAGCGAGATCGTTTCGTTGGGTTAAGAAAAAGATACAAGTGTTTTGATGACTTCTATCTTAATTTTTCTTAACGTTTGCTACATTTTTTTAGATTTTGTGCTAAAAAGTGACCTTCATTAAAATCGTCATATCTTCTTGTATAATCGAAGAAAAATTGTAGTTCAACACAAATTTTATAGACATTAGTCAGGGCATTAGAATGCTTCTTTTGGAGTTACAAGCAAGTGCAATTTACAGGGTGCGGCAAGCCAATTAAATTGGTGAATTTGTTCGCCTCGCTGGTTGAAAGTTGGCGAAAAAGAATGCGTGCCTCTGTCAAACCAAATGATCGTTATTTTGAAATCCGAATTAGGTATGTTGTGCAGAATTGTCTGGGCTTTCTTATGGTGTTTTTGCTTTTTTTGATATCGCTGTGTTTTAATAGAGATTTTTGAAGTTTTATGTCCGTGTCAGGACTTTTGGCGCACCCTGTACAGCCATTTGTCCCTTTTTGAGGTAGATCCTCGTGGACTTTTTTACGTTTTTTCAAAAGTAGTATATGGTTTATTTGTGGTGTGACGTACGGTTATGCCCCTTTAACTCATGGTTTTATTTTTGATTTTAGAAATGAGACAGCATATAAAAATATGCGAAAAATATCAAAAATCTGTGTACACACAGATTTCTGGGAGTGGGTGCACGTGGTTTTAGTTGGCTTGTATGTTGCTGTCTGTTCTCTTTGCTCTCTTTTTGTTTGATTGTCTGTGATATATATATATATATTTTTTTGGTCCTCTATCCAAAGATGAATAGGTGGAGAGCAAGCAAGTGGCCACTCTCTGTCAATGTATATGTCTAAAAAATTGACCTTCTTTATGATCATTACTTGCTGCAAATTTGTTTATGGTTTGAACAGTGGCTTTATTACTTTATGATTGTATATATTCCTTTTTTGTTTTTTGAGATTCGAAATTGATCCTCTTTTCCACGAAAGATAAAAGTCTGGATGGGTATAAAACTGTCCGCCTTTTTACTGTAAATATCATGCCTAATTTGAAAATTAAATTTTCTACCTTTTTCAGCATAATTTGTTTTTACTTTTTAGACCATCATGTAGCTTCGGATCTCAGCTTTCTAATGAGTTAAACGTTTTAATTGTAACATTTGAAAAGTTAAGAGATTTATGTATTTTAGTGGAGTGAACCAAAAACCTACTTTCTCCTAAGGCATAAATCTCTTAACTTTTAAAATTATACAGTTAATTGTTATACCGTATAACCTCTTTTAATCCCCCCGGGGGATTATTTTTCAACCCTCCCAAAATTGGAAAAATTTTGGGTTGATCTCAAGATTTTCGGGTGAAAATCCAAAATCGAAAAAGCGGAACCGGTAGAGCTCATGGCAGTTAAGAAAACGCAAAAAACAGATTTGTAAAATATTTAGTTTAGGCTGAGATATAGGTCTATAAAGTCAGGGGGGGGGATTATTAGAGGGGGGGGGTGATTAATAGAGGTTATACGGTAGTTCATTAGAAAGCTAAGATCCAAGGCTACACGATGGTATAAATATTTTCAAAAAATTAAAAATTAGAAAATTTAATTTTAAAAATTAGGCGAGGTATTTAAAGAGGCATGCTCGTTGCCGATGGGAATATCTTGGAAGGCGGGACGGGATCCCGTCCCGTTTCTGTCTCTAGCGGCGAGCATGCCCTTTTAAGTAAAAAAAGCGGGAGATTTGAGATGATAAGCGGGAGGTATCAATTGCATCCTAAAAGTGGAAAAGTGGGGAAATATTTAAAACACACAATATGTAAGAATGGACCACTTCTCGAGAAAAGTTGGCCATGACGGAAAAATGAAATTTTTTCTTTTATTCCTATCTTGTAGCCTGAACTCTGGGGAACTCAAAACGACAAGACTCCTTTGAAAATAATATTATAAAAGTCGAGCAATAACCGTTTGAAGTTCGCTAGTCAGCAAGTCCCATTTTTACGCACTTCTCAACTTGAAATGCTTCTAGCTCCAATTTTTTGCGGCCAAGCTCAGACTCATAATAGCTCAATAAATGCGCTTTCTAATACATTGGCTAATACACTCTAATACACGCTTTCTAATATCTAATACATTTTTCTAATACACTAATACATTTCTAATACATTGGTATGTGAAATTTTTTCAAAACTATTGAAAAAATTTGAAAAACCAGCCTAAAGTTTGAAAAGTTGTGATTTTTGAAAATAATCTTTTTTAGAGAGAAACCCATTTTTAAAAACTGTGACCCGCTGGTGCAGAACAAATTTTAATGCATTTTGTAGCGCTGTTCCTACTCTACAAGATAGGCTAGAAATGAAAAAAGTATCTCCAAGACCCACGACGACAAAAACGGACTTTTTTACTTTGACTCGTGAAAAGTCGAAAAACATTTTGACGTAAAATTTTTTTTCGACAGACAAACCCTTGATTTTGACATCGGATTCGTGTTCAGCGTGGTCTATTTGCATGTAAAACTGCCTTTGAAATAAAAAATTTACTATCAAATTTCAAATTCCGCTCAAGACAATAAATATTCAAATGGAATTTACGGCATTTGTTAAATATTTATTGTCTTGAGCGGAACTTGAAATTTGACAATAAATATTTTATTTCGAAAGAGTCTTGTCGTTTTGAGTTCCCCAGAGTTCAGGCTACAAGATAGGAATAAAAGAAAAAATTTCATTTTTCCGTCATGGCCAACTTTTCTCGAGAAGTGGTCCATTCTTACATATTGTGTGTTTTAAAGTTGCTCTGCGCTGGACATTTTGGTCAGGCTGATAGCAAATAATGTTGTGATTGATTATATTTAAGTTCATCTCCCCTTGTGTGTTGTTTTTTCTTTTTGTGTTTTAGTCATATTTCAAGGTAGTGTGTGACGCGTAGAACTGATTTTTCGGCCTTAACTAACGAGATTTCCGATCAAGTCACCCCAATCTAGTAACCCCTTATTGTCGCTCCCTAGTGGGGTCCTCAAATCGAAGCTTGGACTGTAATTTTATAATTCTATATGTTGGGGAATTGTAGTGACCATATTGATGACTCTTAAAAAAGGTATCGATTGATCTCTCTTTAATATGCTTATTTGGATCGTTTTTATCGTCAACAAAAATCAAATATTTTCATTCTCATTTTTTACGAGACAGCCTTGTGTGAATATGACACAGTTCATGATAGACACTTTGGAATATCACGAATCGCCCACTTCCTAAATATGCAAATTCCATATTTTTAAAACTTTTTAGAAAACACTAGTAGGTTAAACAACCTCGGAAATCCAAATATGGCATTAGAATCACCAAAGAAAACATGGTATTTGCCATGTTTTGTTGTTTATTGTTCATTTTGTAAAAATTTTGCTTATATCGAGTTTTTATGGTCAAATTGGCCTTATTTTTATGTTTCTTAATTTACTTTTCCGCTGTTTTAGATGTCTACAGCTTCAGCGAAGATGAATTCATGCAGATTGACGAGGTTGGCTCAAATGTTGATTCGTCGCAGAACAAGCGCAGAAAAGTGTCACACACTTACGCTTTAATTTGTGATTATTGCGATTTTCGTGCAGTATTATAGTCGCCGTGTTTTTACCATGTTTTTTGTTTGCGCGCCATGATTTTTGGTTTTTCATATGGCAACCCTGGCCCCATGGGGCCTAATTAGAGATAATACGGTAAATTTTTACCGACTTTTTTATCTGATATTTATTGCTAAAGAATTTGTTAGAATTGCAAGTCAGGTATAAATAAAAAGACAAATCAAACAGACTAAAAGCATCTCAAGTACACTTCAAAAAAGATATTTTTCTTTCTAAATTTCAAGATTTGCTTACTTTTAATACAGAGCGATATCAAAATATGTTATTTGTTTCAATCCCCACTTTCAACAGAAATTTGCATATAACAATAAATAAGTCAGTGGTTTAGAATGAAGCCCTTGCTACATTGTTTCAAGGACTGTTGCCATAAAACAGGTGAAACTAATTCCAATATCACTGCTTTACCCGGCGTTAAGTATACAAGCTTGAGGATTTTGCATTTTTTGCCTGCTTATACATTGCTTTTTGTGCAATTGTCTGCTCTTTGCTTGCTAATTTTGATGTGTTAGGCGTCTAGGAAATTTTTGGAATTTTTTTGAATTCGCGCTTTTTTCAAATTAGAGTTTTTTGCGATTTGGGCCATTTGAGTTCGTCCTAATATACGCTGGCCTACCCTTAGCCAGTGTTTCCAAAAATAACACTTAAAACTTTGCATTCAACACTTAACACATACCTTTTTTCATAAATTTTGTTTTCTTATCTCAGATATTTTTACACCGTTTTGTAGCTGAGATTTTTCTCTATCTAATTGGTCAAACGTCCTAGTTAAAAATATTTTTGAGGAAATCACACAAAGTGTTTAAAAAAAATCAAGTGTTAAGTGTACACTTGGTTTTTAAACACTTGGTGTGATTTCCTCAAAAAATATTTTTAACTAAGACGTTTGACCAATTGATAGAGAAAAATCTCAGCTACAAAACGGTGTAAAAATATCTGAGATTTTACAACAAAATATATAAAAAAAGGTCTGTGTTAAGTGTTGAATGCAAAGTGTTATTTTCGGAAACAGTGCCTGCACCTAAGGCTTCGCCTATGTTTAAACAAAATTGAAAAATTGCAGGAAAAAAGTCAGAAAACAAAATGCCAAAAAAGGCGCGAATTTAAAAAAGTCTGAAAATTGCATAAACGCAACTATGCCTCTAATTTTTATCCATTTTTCGAATTTATTTTAAATAGCAAAAGTAGCAATACAAATTTTACATTATAGGTAGAAAGATAAGCGGAAAATCCATGTCCAGCCAGTTGTTTGATTTTCCCAAAGTGGAGCTGCATTTACATTTGGACGGGGCAATAAGGCACTCTACTATTCTTCAACTTGCCAAGTAATATTTTCTGGCCAATAACCCTATTAGAGTAAATACGGTGAAAATACCACAAAATAAATGCACGGTTGCTACTATTAAGAAGTGTCCTTTTACCGTATAGCAGATGGACAAAAAGACTTTTCGCACCAAAAAAAGCTTTAATCAAAGCAGATGGCCCCAGTCGGACTTTTGTACAATGATGTTTCTCAGGATCCGAATATACCAATTTGTAGCTCTGAATGTCAGCTTTTAAATGAGCTATTAATTTGCACAATGCATTATAAGTAAGCTGAGATACAGTCATTTTAATAAAATGACCCAATTTTCAGCACTAGTAGCAAACATTTGCCAGTCAGATGGCAAATACCGTATTTCCTCTAATAGAAGGACATGTCCTTCTATTTTTCAACCCCCCTCAAAGGGTGTCCTTCTATTAGAGCATGTCCTTCAAATAGAGCATGTCCTTCTATTTTTCAACCGAAATTTACTTTTGAAAAGCTTTATTTATAAAAAATTGTAACACAAATTTAACATTCCACAGAAAGATCACTTTCGTGTTCTGCATTCTCTTGGTCTTCTTCAAGAACAATTTCTTCCAAGAGAGATGCCAGTTTCTTCTCGTTTCACGCTTGCATCAATTATGCTTTTTTTTGCACAATTAATTTGGCGCTGTTTTGAATGTGTTTTGGCTAACATGTAACAGTATATATCAGGGCTGCATCGGATATCCGATATCCGACATCCGATATCCGGTATCCGGTATCCGATATCCGAAAAAATGACCGATTTTCGGATAAAATCGGATAAGGATAGGCTATTTTGAGAGATAAAAATTTTGAATAATTTTTTGAATTTATCAAAAAAATATGTGAAATTTTGTTTTGTTTTCCAAGCTTACATTTATGCTTTTCAGATGCTTGACGAACGAAAATGGGATGCATTTTTTGAAAGGAATGGAACAGGGCTGCATCGGATATCCGATATCCGACATCCGATATCCGATATCCGGCACTTTTTGACATCCGACATCCGGTATCCGATATCCGATATTTTAAAATATCGGATATCCGATCCGGTATTTTTTCATATCCGATGCAGCCCTGGTATATATGCTTCTATTAAAGCATGTCCTTCTATTAGAGCATGTCCTTCTATTAGAGCATGTCCTTCTATTAGAGCATGTCCTTCTATTAGAGCATGTCCTTCTATTAGAGCATGTCCTTCTATTAGAGCATGTCCTTCTATTAGAGCATGTCCTTCTATTAGAGCATGTCCTTCTATTAGAGCATGTCCTTCTATTAAAGCATGTCCTTCTATTAGAGCATGTTCTTCTATTAGAGCATGTCCTTCTATTAGAGCATGTCCTTCTATTAGAGCATGTTCTTCCTTCTATTAGAGCATGTCCTTCTATTAGAGCATGTCCTTCTATTATCTATTATGTCCTTCTATTAGAGCATGTCCTTCTATTAGAGCATGTCCTTCTATTAGAGCATGTCCTTCTATTAGAGCATGTCCTTCTATTAGAGCATGTCCCTATTAGAGCATGTCCTTCTATTAGAGCATGTCCTTCTATTAGAGCATGTCCTTCATTGACATGTCCTTCTATTAGAGCATGTCCTTCTATTAGCTTCTATTAGAGCATGTCCTTCTATTAATTAGCATGTCCTTCTATTAGAGCATGTCCTTCTATTAGAGCAGCTTGAAATGTGCCTTCTATTAGAGCATGTAGCATGTCCTTCTATTAGAGCATGTCCTTCTATTATGAGCATGTCCTTCTATTAGAGCATGAGCATGTCCTTCTATTAGAGCATGTCCTTCTATTAGAGCATGTCCTTCTATTAGAGCATGTCCTTCTATTTTCTATTAGAGCATGAGCATGTCCTTCTATTAGAGCATGTCCTTCTATTAGAGCATGTAGTCCTTAGAGCATGTCCTTCTATTAGAGCATGTCCTTCTATTAGAGCATGTCCTTCTATTAGAGCATGTCCTTCTATTAGAGCATGTCCTTCTATTAGAGCATGTCCTTCTATTAGAGCATGTCCTTCTATTAGAGCATGTCCTTCTATTAGAGCATGTCCTTCATTAGAGCATGTCCTTCTATTAGAGCATGTCCTTCTATTAGAGCATGTCCTTCTATTAGAGCATGTCCTTCTATTAGAGCATGTCCTTCTATTAGAGCATGTCCTTCTATTAGAGCATGTCCTTCTATTAGAGCATGTCCTTCAAATAGAGCATGTCCTTCTATTAGAGGAAATACGGTAGTCCAAATTTTGGAGTTTATTTTGCGCCAACATAATCAGAATGAAATTTGGGACCAGACGCGAGCTTTACCTTCACATTGGCGCCCATTTCGGCGTTCTGTTTTTTTCGCATTTTTTAACTTAGGCAAATTCTTAAGCGCAAGGTGGGCCATCGTTGCTATGACGGGTTTGAATGTATGTTCCAAACAGCAAAAAAACCAAAATTAAAAAAAGGCGCGAATTTATAAAATGTCCCAAAAAACGGTAACACTATAGAATGTACAAACCCTTTTACCGTTGTTTTTTTCACAATTTTTTTTTGTGTTGAATCGTCCGTCAGCTGCTTTTTTTCACTACATTTTTTTCTATCAAAAAGCCATGCAAAAGAGCAGTACACTACCGTAAATGTTCTAATAGGCCGACAATCTCTAATTACCTGACACTCCCTACTTTGAGCACCTATATATCAGATTTAAGAAATTTTTTTCAAAGCTGTTTTTTTGCGTTTTCTTAACTGCCATGAGCTCTACCGATCCCACTTCTTGGATTTCAAATTTTCACCCAAAAAATTTCGAGATTGACATCAAAATTGTCTGATTTGTCGTTGATTGAGATATAACCCAACATGTCGGCCTATTAGAGCATTTACGATATATTCTACGGTCTGTCCTCCTAACAAACGTCAACTGCATTGGGGATCATATAATCAGTTTCTAACCTTGAAAACTGTCATATTTTTTTAATTTAATTTTTGCCTTGGTCCTTCTTATTGGTTTTTTATTTTACAATTTTTTTTCTTTTTCACTTTTCGATGTAAATCGATCCTTTTACCAAGCGATAACATGTAATTTTTTTAGACCAAGCGATACACTTCTTAATTAGCTGGTGGAATTGTTCATTGAAGTATTTGTTTTCAGCATAATAGATGGAAACAGTCCAAGGCCATTGATTTTCTGAATTATTACTTGGCTGTAGTGGAAGTGGCAACATTTTATCTTCTGAAACACCATATCACCATAGATACCAGGCCGTGAATTATAAAAAGCTGGCGAAACGATTTTAGACACACCTCAAAAGTATCATCAACCCAAATACTTGCACTTTGCTGCTGCTTGGAGACTTCTGTCCGAAGAGAATAAAGCCACGCCAGCCAACCGATTACTCAATAACTGCCATATACACAATAAAGGATTATATAGTTGCTATTAAAAGTAAATACAGCGGATACAATGAATAGAGTCAGAATAGAAGTAATCTGCCGTTCTTTGGCTAACGTTTCTTTGTAGGCATCTAGTAGTTCAAAAGAATCTTCTACGTTCAAGACACTTGCTCTCCGAGCTCTTCCTAACTGATATCGGACTTCCTCATAAGTTGGAAACTTCATCGCGACTGACGATGGATCCGTGACATCTTCTTGCTTCTTCTTAGACTGTTCAAAAATTACTGACTAACCAAATACTGTCGTGTAAAGCTAATTACCTTCTCAAACGTAGCCATAGGGAATTCTGTCACCTCTGATCTGACCTCTTCACGCATACTTATGTCAAGAATCAATGCAATGACTTCATTTTCTGAGTACATCTTGTTATGAGTGGCAACGTGTGTTTTGCATACTTTTGTTGTGATCGATTCGGTTAGACTTGGGCACAGAAAACGAGGTTCAGATTTTTTCAGACGTCTTTGAATGCTAAGACAAGTTAAGTATGTGAAAAGGAATTAAGAATTTTAAAATTACTTCTCGCAACTCAAGCAAACGAATAAATTCGACTCTTCTATCTGCTGAATCTGTAAAGACGGTAGACGGCTTGACCCTGTCGAACTGCTTTCATGTTACCGCCAAACTTTGTCTTTATAGATCTAATACTTTCTTACTAAAATATGTCTACATTAACTAATAAAAATAGCTGACAAGATAGAAAGGCATTGCACTTTATTTTTTGGAAGGTGCCGAATTATTGTTGGTTTGCTGATTTCATATCCATATACACTGAGAATTTTTGCTTGTACATCTTTAAGTGTCCTTATTCGGCACTTAAGCTCGTTTAGACAATCCAAAAGCGGCTTTTTTCCTAAAGCAAATTATGATTAAAAAGCGCAATTTAAATTAGAAGCGTAAATTGCAAATAACATCATAACAATTCACCGCAGGGTTCAAAACATGTAAAAAAGAATGTCAGGATAGTGAATAGAATATCTGAATATTCTCAAAAAAATTGACAAAAAACAACAGAGGGACCAAGGCAAAAATAAAATGAAAAAAGTCCCAGAAACGATAACGCACCAAATTTCGAACTATTTTGGCTGTCTTACCATGTTTTTCAACATGGGCCGTGGCAAAACGAGACTCTATATGCATTTTATGATCGAGAGTATTTCTCTCAGAATC
This sequence comes from Ditylenchus weischeri, assembly GCA_029231635.1. Taxonomy (NCBI): domain Eukaryota; kingdom Metazoa; phylum Nematoda; class Chromadorea; order Rhabditida; family Anguinidae; genus Ditylenchus; species Ditylenchus weischeri. The sequence goes on along the minus strand of JAMRYI010001242.1, from coordinate 14,199 downwards.
ATGTCTAAGGTAAGTGAGTGCGCGCATCTCTAACTCTCAAGCTTGGGGGCTTGGAGTTGAGATGCGCACACCCACATACCTTAGACACAAATCACTCGAAAGTGACTCTGGATGCATAAAAAACATGCATACCAGGGTTTCTATATGCGGTAGGCCCCAGTATTCAAAACTATGCTGAACATTTTCTTGTTTGAGAGCCCTGTGCGATTAGTGGCCCCTTTTATTCCCTTCCCCTCCCTATACAGCCCTCAATCCCTTTAAAAATTCAAAAGGCGCCAATTTAAATTATGAAATTTTGACTAAAAATTCATGATATCCCCTGTAGTTCGAAAACATTTTTTTTCGATTTTTCATAAACCAAAGTGTTTCCGTGCCGTTTCAAAGCACGAGAATCAATATTGGACGGTTCCCTTTACCTTGGGGAAAAGTAATAGTAGTATATAATAAGTATAATAAGTAATAGTAGTATAGTATAGCTCGAAAAACCGCCAAACGGCGAATAAAAACCAATACTTTTGCAATAAAATGAGCTTAAAAATATATTTGTGGTAAAAAAAGATATTGCCCGACAAAGTGTATGAAATTAAGCTAAATATAAAACTTCAAAAACCATCCTAATCCAAGTGGTTTACCCTCTTTTACACCATTAACCACTATTTACTTGCAGTGCCAAAGGAATCGACCTGAAAGGGGCCAAAACAGTGGAACAGGTCAAGCAAGTGGTTTGTACTCATCAACCGTCTGATCTAGCCAAAGTTCTATCTGCTTTCAACATTTTCGTGCCTTGTATAGTGGGTGACAAAACAGCCTTGGAGAGAATAGCCTATGAGTTGTGTGAAGAACAGGCTCACAACAGAGTGGTCTATTTTGAGGTGCGCTATAGCCCACACCTTTTGAGCAACTTGACTGAACAGACCAACTGGACGGCTGACCAAGTGCGCAAAACTAGTGGAGTGGTGCGTTTAGCAATTCGAAAATTGAATTTAAGAAACTGAAAATTATCCAGAAAAATTGAAAAATTATGAAAAAATCCAAACTATCATAAGTTAATAAGTAAAAAATCCAAAAATTTCCTCCTAAAACACTCTCTGGAGGTGGGGGCACGGAACTTTTTGATTTACCGTATTTCCTCTAATAGAGCGACCCCACCAACTTTGAAGGTTGTATCTCGGAGCAAAGTCAATATTTTTCAAAGCTGTTTGTTGCATTTTATTATCCTTTAAAGCAGGAAATAACAGGCAACTATTAGGTCGTCTGGAGAGTTCATGCGTTTTTTTTTCAAAAGAACTTTTTGTGGTATTGTGTTTTTTTCTATAAATTTTGTAAACATTTTTAAACGTTGATCATTCATTTCGCCGCTAAGATTATTAGCAGTGTTATAAAAGCACCGGGGCCGGTGCCAAATTTTGGCTCTACCCCGCGAGACAAAAAATTGTTTAATAAATAAACGGTTTCAAAAATCGCCTGTTTCTTCAAAAATAGATTTTTTCAAAAACTCTATTTGGTAAAAAATCGATTTTGTTTTAAAAGGGTTTTAGAAGTTTTCGGTTTTCTCAAAAAATTGTTTTGTAAAGTTTTATTTCGTAAACAAATGGTTGAAACAAGCTTTATCTCTGCTTTTATACTCCTTACTCTCTACACAGATGTATACTCTACGGCATTGCACTGCTGCATATCAAACCAGTGACATCACACACATCTCCATAGACCTATGTTCACTAAAACCATACCAATTTTCTACAAGATTTCTCCGTACATCAATTATGTATGCCGTAGTTTATTGACCGGAACCAACGATAATAACAAATTGAGCCCACATTCTAACAATTCATATCGGATAACAATGCTTGACGTTTCACATAAATGAGAATTTCTTCCACCTTGTAGGTGCTGGCAATGGCTCTTCTCTGCTTGCAAATTCTTTGGTCGTCCATCTTCAGCTTTGCAGGAGTGCCCGTTTGGAGTGAGGTGAGATGGGCCTCTTGCAATGAACACTCTTGCTTTAGCTTCCCCAACCAACGCCAGAAACGAATCCTTTTTCCATCTGCAGTCCCCATTGCATATTTGAGCGCGTGGTGCCAGGCCTCCAAAGAGTTCGTCGTCTTGGCTTTTCCCGCGAGAGTCATTGCATAGCAGTTCCACAAATCGACGGGAAACATCGGCCTCGTTCCGCGAGCGAGCACTCCTATCCATGTCTAAAAAGCGAAACTACATTAAAGGCTCTGACACAATGAATAAATCGCCACAAAATACCTCAACGAAATACTTCAAAAAGCGATTCTCGGCCGACCCATCCACGAACAGCAAAGAACCATCTTCCTTGCGCGCGTAAGCTTTGATCACTTCGTCGAATGCCTCACGAACGTCGAGTGGAGGAACATAAACAAGAGATTTGAGTGCATCAAAGAGGCGACAAAATTCTTTTCCTTCCTTGTATTTCCGCACGAGGCCAAGCTTTTGCACCCTTCTGAACAGACATTGCGCCCAATGGAAGAAGCACCCATGTTGGTTAACGACTGAAATTAAATAGGTCATACATGAGCAACAAAAGAAACAAAGAGTACTCACAAGGAAAGCTACGTTGAATGCTCCAAGTAAAGCCCGTTCGTAATCGGTATGGACATGCAACACCTGAGGCGACGGAATCAATTGCTTCACGATTGAGAAAAACCGAGCATAAGTGCCGCCGGACTTCTTCGGTAGGAGCGCGTGTAGGCAAGGCACAAATGTTTCACCGAACTTGGCATGAATCGATAACAGCTGACACCATCCTTTGGGCACCAATCTGAACGTCCCATCAAGACCCCAATATTCAGCCTGGTCCAAGAACTAAAGATCCACGTGTAAAACAAATAAAACAACTCTTGAGGGACTATTAAACAACATACATTCAAAAGCTTCGGTGTTGAGAAGACGATTATGCGACGCCTCCCCTTTCCAGTGTCGTGCACAACGAACAGCTCATCTTTGTAGAGAAGAAGGTCTGCAGGAATTTCCAAGTCTTCAGGATTTCGAGGCGTCGTTGGATCTTTGTTCAACTTCTGCAAAAATAGAATGCAAGTAAGTGAAAAAAGACCAATGAAAAGCAAACAAGATACCTGGCGGTGATAATAGACTGCTTTGGAAACGTTGCTCTGATTTACTTTTGCTTTGGCTTTTTCTGATGCATTCTCGATGAGCTGTGAAAAGATCTGACGCCCACTCGTCTGAAAGATAAAAAACAAGTAAGTTATTACTGGCAAATAACAAAGTAATAAAGATACATCCCCTGTCTTGCCAACTCTGGTATCTGGGCCCGAATCTCCCTCACCTCAAGCTCAGCCTTTGATGTACAATGGTCGTGTTCTCCTTTACTTCTGCCCACACAGTGATCCGCTTCATTTGTTTCGTACTCCATTCTGCAGCCGTCACTTTGCTTTGCGCAACGCCAATGGGAGACTTTCATCTTATCTTTGTAGGCGAACGCGTAGACCTCTCCTACAATATCAAAGTTGTGTGAAAACAAAAAGCAAACTAAGAGTAGAACAAAGATCATACCATCCAGCACGCCCATGCGGTTTTGCTTCTTGCTCTTGGTGAACCCGATGACGACCCCAGGTAGAACTTCAGGCTCGCGCTTCCTTTTACGTCCAGGCTTCTTTGGTTGACTGCTTTGCCGGCCCTCACTCGCCGACCCTTCCTGGCTGCTCTCGAAAGATTCCTCTCGACTGCAGCTAGATGGCGGCCCCTCATCTGATCCCTGTTCGCTAATTTCATCCTCGCTTGCTTCATTCGAAGAGCTGTACACTTCGTTGCTTTCCATTTAGATGGCTAAAATAAAAAAGAAGATCAAAAGAAACAAATACTACACACAATGCATGCAGAACACATGCGTGACAGGCTATCAGAAAACTCACAAAACAGTGATCAAACCAATTATTTCCGAAACAAATGATTGTCAAAGGTTCAACTTCTAAAACCCATTTAAATCAAAATCGATTTTTTACCAAATAGGGTTTTGGAAAAAATCTATTTTTGAAGAAACAGGCGATTTTTGAAACCGTTTATTTATTAAACAATTTTTTGTCTCGCGGGGTAGAGCCCAAATTTTGACTTGGCATCGGTGCGGTGCCGGTGCGATGTCAAAAAAGGTCCGGTGCTGGTGCCGGTGCGCGAATTTTTTGAGGTGGTGCCGTATTTTTTATCTTTTTTCTGTTAAAATTGTGATCAATTTTAAGAAAAGCTGAGCTTTTATTTGTAAAAAACGACAGGATGTTACTTAAAAAGTGTCAATAAACAGATATTGTTCACAGATGCCGATTCAAATTTCAATGTTTATGATTTGAATCAAGATTTCTTTTACGTGGAGTTTCCACTCAGCTTTGGTCATTGGAGGTGGTGTAGGCTCTGTTGAATGTTATTCTCCGTCCTCCCACCAGTCTACGAGTTTATCGGACAACCAAGAGAGACCTAATATACGTGCGGCATTGACAAACAGCTGCTTAAGGCTACTGACTCGAACCAAGCGCAAGAATCCAGTCATTATATTACAGCATAAACAAAGGAATTCATGCAGCTGGAAAAACACTCTCTTTCACTGTCGATGTTGTTACCAGTGTTTGGACTTTCAGGAATCGTAGGGCACTATTATGATTCATCAAAACAGAAAATAATGGTTGTTGGACTGAACATCGTCGAAATGAAAAAAGACACACCGGTAACTACATTAGAAAAGAGTTCTCATTAATTATAATAAATTAGACATTTTAAGCTAACTGTTGTCTAATTTTATTGCTGCCATATTTTTATGACGTTTTCAACCTTCATTAAAAACAAAATTTTGCATTTTTGCTCATTTTGCTGTCTCTTACGATATATTTCAAAAAACTACCTTTTTTCATCTAACATTTCAAGTGGTCGGTGCCGGCACCGTTGTTTTAAGTGTGCCGGTGCCAAGCGGTATGTCCGGTGCTGGTGCCGGTGCCAACTTTTAGTTTTTTTACGACACAGATTATTAGCTTCAAAATGAGTGGTCAACTTTTCGAAAAGGGTCATAAAATTTATAGAAAAAACACAATGCCACAAACATAAAAAACGCACGAATTTTCCGGACCACCTAATACAGGGTGCGGCAACTATTTTACCCACATTTGTTTTGCATGTAACTTTTTAAATTCGTGCACAAATTTTGCCGTTGACCATACATTCGCAAAGTCAGAGTCTGGGATTTTGTTTAAAAAAAAAGAACGGGTCATTTCCTCCATTTTTCACAAAGTTATGGCTATTTTAACAATGAAGAGAAAATTCAATAATTTATTCAACAAATGTTTGTAAGAACAACAAGGATAGCAGTCTATCTCGTTTCCACACTCCTTCCATTTCTTTCAATGCATTGCGGCGGCTGAAATCTTCTCTGGCTCTGTCGACCATTTCCAGCGGAAGCTGCACCATTTCTTCAACGATCCGTTCACGCAGGGCATTAAAGTTAGCTTGAGGTTGATCCGTGTAGACCTTACTCTTAACATAACCCCAACAGAAAAAGTCCATCCAGGATAAGTCCGGGAGACTGAGCAGGACATCTGATTGGTGCAGGATCCCGACAAATCCACCGATTCGGAAAATGATTGTTGAGCAGAGCCCGAACATCCAATCCTCAGTGTGGTGGAGCTCCATCTTGCATGAACACCAGTTGGTCGAAATTTGGTCATTGCTGGAGGGATGGGATTACATTATATTGGAGCATGGAGTATGTCATACTAAAGATAATGGTAAAAACAACGAGAAATAAGCATTTCACAACAACAGCCATAACTTTGTGAAAAATCGAGGAAATGACCCGTTCTTTTTTTTAAACAAAATCCCAGACTCTGACCTTTCGAATGTATGGCAAACGGCAAAATTTGTGCACGAATTTAAAAAGTTACATGCAAAACAAATGTGGGTAAATTAGTTGCCGCACCCTGTATTTCATGAAGCAGAAAAAGCTAAACCACGCAATTTACAGCTAAATCCAATGGAAGTTGTAGAAGCTGTAAATATGGGTCTAGCCAGAGGCCAGAAAGACTTCCAAGTGAAGTGCAACTCCATTCTCTGTTGTATTCAAGGATATCCTCAATATAACAAGGAGGTCCTAGATTTGGGTAGACTTTACTAACAACATATAGCAAAGAATTCCACCCAGTACCCCCATTTACAGCTGTCCAATTTCAAGGCAAGGGAGTAGTAGCTATAGATGTAGCTGGATGTGCTCATGGAGCTGATGAAAAATACGAAGAAAGTGTAATCCACTGTTTTCAGGCAATATATTCAGTATTAGCATAATTTAACAGCATTTTTTCAATCAAATCTTGATTTAACACGAGAATTCCTGACTGTAACGTTGGACTATCTGGGGGTTTTAGAACCTGATGAGCACGACTATCGCAAAATCAGGCGCAAAAACTGTGATGCAATACCCTCCATACCCTTTACCCAATTTCCGCAATTTTCACAGCGACTCTTTGAAAAATGGATAGTTTTTTTCTTCAGGCTGGTGAGCAGTGAATTTATATAGCTCAGCGTTTTCTGTTATGCTAATAAGAAAGCCCTTTATCTGCGCTTTCTAATGGTATATCGTTTGCTCACATATGAAACCATTGAAATGAAATCACATATGAAACCACTTTAAACCTGGAATTTCATCACTTGGCAAAATTACACTCAAGCTGCTCAAGACACGTTCAACTCCATGATGCCTGCTCAATACTTGTAGAGAAATTCAAGAGCTACAATATATGCTAAAAATCAGCACGAAAATTCAACAAAAGTCTTTCAGAAATTACAGGAGAAGAGGTAGAACCAGCTGTTTTCCTGGTATTGAAATTTGAAGGGTACTCTGTTCGACTTATGCCTGTTGACTTTTCAATGAAAATTTTTGCTGACAATATACCAAAATGCTCAGCGTAAAGAATGCAACAGAACTAGTGCAGACATTCACAACACAACAAACGAATATGGCAATATTCAAGCCAGAACAATTTTCTACGAAAAACCAGCGTCTTTATGACGGAAATTCTGGTGGCTGTGGCTTCGTTTCGTAATTTTCTCAAAATTTTATAGGGCATTTTTTGAAAATATAAATATCACGTGATAGAGCGCAAAAAGCTGAATTAGACACCAGTGTTAGATCACAGGTAAGACTGTGTTTTTTTCCTCTTTTTGAGAAGATTGAAGAAGTATGCTGGCAGACTGATCATGGATGGACAATTCTGGTTTACTTTTACTTGGGTCGGAATCAACTCAATTATTTTAAAATTCAGATACGTTCGAAGCGTCAGCGAAAAATGATTCGTCAAAATCTTAGCTATCTTTTGCTATACAATTTGCACAAATATTGCGTTAAAAAATATTGATTCCAAACTCCGTAAAATTAAACCAGAATCGTGGAGAAAATGCTGAGCTAGATAAATTCACTGCTCACCAGCCTGAAGAAAAAACTATTCATTTTTCAAAGAGTCGCTGTGAAAATTGCGAAAATTAAGGGTATTGCATCGCAGTTTTCGCGCCTGATTTTGCGATAGTCGTGCTCACCAGGTTCTAAAACCCCCAGATAGTCCAATGTTACAGTCAGGAATTCTCGTGTTAATAAATTCTCCTCAAGTTCAATTCCGCTTCGATTTATCAAAAAAAATCCGGGGCACGTGGGCAGGAACATTTCCTGGTAATTTTAAACCCTAATTTGAAACCGAAAAAACAACAGAGGGCCCAAGTCAATTATCGAGGGTTTGGATTTAAGATGCGCACACCCACATATCTGGAACATAATTTACTCGAAAGTGACTCTGGATGCATGAAAAAACATGCATACCAAGTCTCTATATGCGCTAGGTTTCCGTTGTCAAAAATAAGTTCAAATTTTAGGGTCAAATAACATTTTTACCAGGATCCTGGTCAGGATCCTAATTTCCTTTTTTAATGCTGGCCCTGATCCTGGTCAGTCTTAGACCGTAATGTCTTGTCCTGTAATCCTGCCTGGTGCCATCTTTCTGTCTCTAATTATCTTACAAGGCAGCCTCACATAGTGTCCGTGCGATATAGAAAAAAACGTTATATACCTTTTGATATATCTTTGAAAAAGCTTACTTGATACTTCGATATCCTTTTTTTGCCCTCGTATATTTTTTCAAGGCTAGAAATGCATTCAAAAGTTGAGTTGATAACAATATACACTCAACAACAAATCAGCAATGTATTATTGTTGTTGTAGGAAGCAGCCAGACTAGGTATTAATCGAACAGCCCATGCCGGAGAAAGTGCAGGTCCAGCTAGTGTGGTGACTGTAAGTTGGTGGTTATTGTTCCACTATTCAATTGCCTGAATGACTTAGGCAGTGGAAGTGATGAAAGTTAGCAGAATAGGCCATGGCTACAGATTGCTATTGGATGAACAAGCTTATGCCAAATATGCTTTGCCCGGACTCATCCATTTTGAGGTAGGATTATGAGTGTTTAGGTAAAATGGATTATGAACAAATGTTTTTTGGACATTACTTTTTTCTGCTTAATTTTTGTTTCAAGAGGGACCATGCGTTACATCGCAAACAATATTGGGCACCAGACCCTTTTCAAACCTCTCCGTTTTTCACTCGTTTTGCATCCAATCACATTTAACTGCGGGTCAACTGTGCCACAATCAACGGTCTTTCCAAATTTTGCAAAGATAAAAAACAAACAAAAAATTTGCTTCAGGGCTGCCCTTACTCTTCAGTGATGACCGGGGCAGTTTCACCAAACTGGACAGTTCATCCAATGGTCAGGTAAGGGCAACATACTTTCATTTCCAGCAATTCGCATACCCATTTATATTAATTACATAGATGGGCGAAGGATAATATCAACTTCTCTATAAGCACCGACGATCCCACCTGTTTTGACAATTGCATGAACACTGAGATGGAACTGGCCAGCCTCCAGATTGGACTCACTCTGGATCAAATAAAAAAATGTGTAGGTTTAGTAATTAATAATGATATTTTCATTAATTTACTGTATTTTTATTTCCAGCAGTTGAATGCTGCCAAAGCCGCCTTTTTGCCGGCGAAAGAGAAATCTGAGCTCGTCAACTTAATTCAACAAGCTATTAGCTCAGACAAAAGAAATTAAAAATCACGAAAATATGCAATATAATAAGACCAGGAGTATTTTTTCACTTGTTCGTGTTTTTACTCTATTCTTTGTTGTCTGTAAATTTTTCTCAAATGTTTTTTTTATCATAGTAAATTTAAAAAGTTACTTTTTAAGCCTTTTTGACATGATTCAATATAAAAGAGCACCAAAAACATCTCAAATAGTCCAGAACATCACCAAAACATTTCCTCCAATAAAGCCACTCCCCAAAATAAGGGTAAAAGGACAGTTGACATCGGTACCAACTGTCCACTTGGTTTTGTTTCAATGACGATTCCTATTTTAAGTAATTTTTCTTACTCTAATTCACTCAAGTATCCAAAATTTTCTTCAGGAATCCGAATCACTGAATATAATTTTTAAAAAATGCGCGGTTGTTGAGATATAAGCTAAAGTATGAAAACAAAGAGTAATTCCGTAATTTGGATCGTATCTCAACAACCACGCATTTTTTTTAAAAATTCAATCCGATCCGGTTTTTGACGGCGAAAAAATGGGCAGGAGCACCCTGTGTCAAATCACATTGTGCCACCGCAAATTGTGCCAAATTCAAATTGTGCCAACTCAGATTGTGCCACCGCAAATTGTGCCAACTCAGATTGTGCCACCGCAAATTGTGCCAAAATCAAATTGTGCCAGCGTAAATTGTGCCACCGCAAATTTTGCCAAACTCAAATTGTGCCACCACAAATTGTGCCGAAAAAAGCTGTGAACAAATATGTACAGAAACAAAAAAACACATCATTTAACAGTGATATGTATCAAAATCGCGGCATAATTTGCGGTGGCACAGTTTGAGTTTGGCACAATTTAAATTGGGCACAGTGTAATTTGGCACAATTTGCGGTGGCACAATGTGATTTGACACAGGCTGCTCCTGCCCGAAAAAATCCGAAATCCGTCTGGCCAAAGTTCGAAAATCCGATAAAGATCCGGAAATTCCAAAAGTTCAAAATTTATAAATTTTAGTCTCAAAACGAAAGATAAAAAAATTTAAAGTTTTTGTTTATCGTTTTTTGTGGTCTAAAAATTATTTTCGCCTCAAATGCTCATTTACGACCTCAAATGTATCACTCAGGCTTTAAATTTTAAATTTTTCCTAAATTTTAGGTACCACCCATGGTCCAACCATGGTTAGACTTTTTTTTTATTTTCTGGGGTATGAACCGACCCAAAATAATATAATTTATACGCCCGCAGTCCTGTTGTTAAAAATATCGGAAATAAAATTACAGAAATTCAAAGAACAAAGAATATGCAAAAATAAAAAAATGAAAATTTTGGTCAAAAAGTCGAATTTTCCTGTCAAAACTTTTTTTTTTTCAAAAATTCGCCTCCCACCTGAAACATGTTTACTAGACTAATTACAGTGAAACCTCGATAACAGGGCACCCCGATAACTGGGCACCCTCGATAATAGGGCACCTCAGGCCTGGTCCCGGCCACGGTTAACTAAAAATATAGTAAAACGCACCTCTATAATTGGGCACTCTATAACTGGGCACCCTCGATAGTGGGGCACCTTAAGATTAGTCCCGACTAAGAAGTCCGACCTCGATAACTGGGCACCATCGATAACTGCACAGCAAAATATCAGTTACGACAAAAAAATTTACTTGGTTCGGGCATAAGCCTAACTTAAAATCACCTACTCAGTCATTAACACTAGAAAGACGGCCTGTAAGAGCGGTATATTCTGGTGCAGTTTTGAACGCTGAATCCGAATTTCTCAGCAGAATTGGCTAATCAGCCCTTAAATGGCGTTAAATTTGCGATTTTTGAAACCGGATGTTTTGAACATTTTTTAAGCACAATTATTTTTAGTGAGCTGTAAAACGCAAGTCTGCAAAAGCCAGCCATATCGGCTGCTGAAGCGTACAAAGCCTTTGAGATGGTCCGTCAGTACGTAGAAGAAAATATTGTTGATCCGTCCGTGCTTGATCTTTTCGACAGATGCGATGATGTGTTAATTTCCGTTCGAATGAAAAACAAAAAGCAAAGCATTATAACTGATTTCTTTTCCTCTAATGTTTGATTGTTCAATTGTTTTGATTTGGTTGATAAAATAAGCAATTTATTGTTATCAAAAAAACTTGTAGAAAATTCTCGATAATTGGGCACCCACTGTGTTCCTGAAGTTCACTGGTACTCCATAAGAGGGCACCTCGATAACGGAGCACCCTCGATAACAGGGCACCCTACAGCCAGTCCCGTGGGGTGCCCTGTTATCGAGGTTTCACTGTACAAACAATCAGACATTTATTAGACGCTGTATAAGGCCACAAATTTTTATTGCAGAAATTTACTAGAAAAGTTTTGGAAATAAAAAGAAAGTATTTAGGCAAAAAATCTGATTTTTTTGTAAAATTTGTCTGATTTTCAAAATTTCGATCTGGAAGCCCTGGTTTAGTCTAATCGCTCATAGTCCAAGCCAATCAGCATCCAGAATACGAAAGCAAGTACAGTCGACGCTCGGATTAACGACACTCCAGATTACGACACCATTTCTCATTTTTCATCCTTTTTGTGCCCGAAATTGATTCAGTTCTTATCATATTCTTATAATGTTTTCAATCTGACTTCGCATGAATTCAATCAAAAAAGCCAAAAATCAACCAAAAAAAGCAATCAAAAATTTTTTTTTAAAAATCAGGAATCCAGACTGGATTCCGGATATTATTATTATCAGAAGTATTATTATTATTAAGTATTATTATTACTGCTAATTACTGGAAGAAGCGTGTCGGCTTTGCTAAAAAAATAATTAAACAAATTTTATCCACCTTCCATTTTGAGTTTGGTGTGTTTAAAACACATACCGATCTTCCACAATGACCATGAAAATCTTCCCAGTGCCCACTTCAAAGCCGCCGAAGACCCAACACCCTTCAACTCTGTGCCCTCTATGATATTTGCGACGCCCGAACTTGCTCTCGTCTATTTGCACCATGACTCCTTTTCCACCAAGTTGTCCCAAATCAGCAGAAGACATTTCCACTAAGACATTCCAATAGGCATTGAAAAGCAATTCGCGGCAGTCACCAGAAAACTTCACCGCAGTTGTCTTGGAGCCAATGTCTAGCTGGCGCATGATCACCTTTAACTGGACGTTGTCGACCCACAGATTTACAAGGCCCAGGTGCTGAAAAATTGTCAAATGAGAGCGAGTGAACCAGGTCCCAGTTCGAAATTCCACTTTCATCCCGCATTTTTCAAATGCCTTTTTTGCGTATCGTTGGAAGCGATTGTTGACACATACCCACTGAAAACCCTCGGTCCTGTAAATCTTATATAGTATTTGGCATGTGTGGGCGGGTGGGTGTTTGGGTAACGCTTTTTCACTTCGAAGTCCAGAACGGGTCGTAGATAGCGAAATCACTTTTGTCGCTAATACCATCGTGTTCCCCAGAATGTCAGCTTTCGTTTAAAAAAAGAACAGGCGAAAAAATGAGTTCTAATAGGGGATATACCTATTTTTATGGATGAAGTCATAGCCCCTCATTGAAATTTCGAAATACTATAGAGGCGCCGATAGGCGCCTGTGGTCCCTTGTTAAAAAATGAACAAGTAAACAACAATTTTGGCTCTATAAGCATTCGCGCCCACCCCGAAAAATTTTTTCCCAAAATGTTCCAAAACAAATTTTATGCACTTTTTTGTGCTAAAAAGCAATTAAAATATACTCTTTCACAAACCTTACGGTAGGGAAATTTAAGTTGAAAAAGTAGGGAAAATATCTTTTACCTGATTCGTAACGACGCAAACTAAGCCAGTGATGACATTTAGGACACGAGTACTGACCTTCCTCTGGCACCAGCTTCCATTGTTGCAAAGCAGTTAGCATTCTTCTTTCCATTAAGAGCAGTATGAAATAATAAAAAAAACTAGACTTGACGCACAACCAGTGAAAAAACGTGCTAGTCCTTGCTTTAACTTTTTTTTAATGCAAGCGCATACTCCTTTAAATCGAGGTTTGACTTACTGCTTATCCTATTCCTCATTTTGTACGCAAAACTAAGAAAAAATTGAGCGTTAAAAGAGCATGTCGTTAAACCAAACCGTTACTTACTAGACCATATAATGATTGAAAACACAGAGGACCATAAAATTTTAAGAAATTTAAAGGAAAGAGCAGACCACCTGTCGAGAAATTACAATTTAAACGATCAATAATTTGAAAGTTGACGGTTGTTGGGCTGAGTACTTTCGCCCAAAAATTTAGAGCTAGATTAAATCCATACCAGCCCTCAAAGGCCAGTCAAAAATTTCAGTAAAATTGGTTGAAAATACTTAGTTAAAGACAATGCTAGTTTTTCGCCGCCTTTAAATAAGTATTCTGTTTCCTTATCTCGACAAATGTCACACATTCTGATCAAATTGAGCTGCATTTTACCTAAAAATATACGATATAATTTTTTTTCTTTTTGGACCACAGGGGGGACCAAGGCAAACACAGGGGGACCAAGGCAAAATGTCGATTTTTGGGCAAACAGTTTTTTTGTGAAAAACATCCTTCCGACAACTAAAAACACGTTTTTTATCGTTTTTGCGTGCTAAAACATGCTTTAAAACACTTAAAACGCGATTTTGGGCGAGTTGCTAAAGTGTACTCCTGCCTTATTTTTCAAAAGTGATAACACCATCATGTAGCTTTATGACTCTAGTTTCCAAAGAGGTATCGTTTATCACAATGTCTTTGAAAATTTTTGGTATAACAAATTAACAGTAAGAAGCGAATTATTTTTCATTTTACTTCATACTTTTAATTTTTTGTGCCAAATTTCGCAGAGACGCTGTAATAAACCATACCTTATTAGAAGCTAGCGTCGTAGGGCTACCTAATGGTGTTGAAACTTCTGAAGAAAGCAAAGAAAATCTTAAAAAATCAGGCAAAATGAAAATTAGTCACAAAAAAGAGTAAACTATCCATAAAAAAATATTTTTGCCAAAAAAAAGGTTATCTATGAATAAATTGCTTCCCCACAATACATGTATATGCAAAAATCTTATCATAATGATAAGGTAGCAGATATTGTAATGACTGACTGATTTTGCT
>JAMRYI010000943.1:0-57755 GCA_029231635.1 Ditylenchus weischeri | reverse complement strand
AAGCGATAAGCTCCATATTGACATTCCCGGCCGACTCTTCTCCAGTAGTAACATCCGCCTTTTCGAAGAACTCGGTATTTTGTCCAAAGAATGACGACGATTGCTGGCGTTTGGGAAAACTGGCGTTTAGGGGGAGCTAAGATCTAAACAAAATCAAGAAGTTAACAAGAAATGATTACGATCAGAAACAAAGAACTACCGATAAACTGATTATCTGGATTTCTTCCTCTATCCACTCGAGACTTAGCTTGAGAAATTCCACCTTGTTGTGTGCAAACCGGTCCTTGAATCGCGGGTCAAGAAACGTAGCCAGGCCATAAATCCTGTAAAAGTTGTACGATAAACATAAAAGACAAGAAAGAGTATAAAGACACTTTTCACTTTCCACATCAAACTTCTCAATAAGCAAACTGAGGAGGAAGCGAATGGACTGAAGGAGGGGATCATCGACATCGTAGAGAGTTCTGAGAGCATCCTTGCGATTGGAAATTGGACGGAGATGGGAGAGACATCCAGGCACATTTGCTTCGAGGCGGACTTCAGGATCCCAGTAGCTTGACGACTTTCTCTAGTAAGCTCCACTGTCATCGCTCAGCTCCAGACTCTCTTATTGTTCTTGTAGAGATAGAGGTCAATGGCCCGCCTGCTCAACGAGTCGTTCGCCCATGTCATGAGATCCCAGCGTGTCGATACATCCTATATAGACATAAATAAAATGACAAGTTATCTAACAAAGTTTTACCTGTTTGATGTTGTGAATTGGTAATCCTTCCGCTTTCTTGTTCAGCCTTGAGTAGACTTCTTCGCCAAATTAGAGTGATGAAAGTGTCCAGCCAAGCTTCTGCAGCGGTCCAGGAGAGTTTTGATAGACGGGTCGACGAATATTGAGTTACGCACTACCAAGTTCTCTTTATGGCCCACAGTCCGCGTGCAGATATCCGCCGGTCTCGAATGCCTTAAGAGAACATGAATTGGAGTGCAAACTCTACACGATAAATTTATTTTACCTTCTTCATATTGATCCTTCATCTCGCAAGAAGACATGACATTTGAACGCTGAATTTCACTGAGAGCATCTTTCAAATGATTGCAGTGATGGCCTCAGACTTGTGACTTCCGGGAAAGGGCGAACGCAGAGGTAGACTTGACTCGCTTCCAATCATTGTTAATTCCGTGTGCTGTGAGGCTGAAAATACTTATCTTACAGCAAATTAATTCAATTAATTTTTATCCTACCTAATGAAGCTTTGGTGTGGACCGACCAAATGTCAGATGTGAAGGAGAGCACCGGGCATTCGTCGAGTAACGATTTTACCTTCTTCCGAACCTGATCATAGACACGGGTAGAACAAACTCGGAATAGTGCTTACGACCTAGGATTTATGCAAAAATATCTTGCTTATTTTCTATTACCTTCAACTCCTCCTTGATCAGACTCTTAAACGAAGGCGTCTCGACAATGGCGAATGGCAGGTTGTTGCAGGCAAAACAATGAAGGACCTTTCTGTCAAGACTTGAGAGTTGATCTAAAAGAAAGCAACGCGAAATGTTCAACAAAAAAATTCAACGCAAAATAAAAGAAAACCTTTAGCTTGTACTGGATGAACTTCTCCATGGCATTCTTTCCTCCTCATTCTTTCGTCCGATTTCCTCAAGCTTCTTTGCGTATTCCGGGTGAGTGGCGGCGTGTAAACATAGCCTTTGTACTTCCATTGCTTCTCTGGATTATCGCATCGCACTCCTTGCACTTAGCCTCCACCGACGATTGCTTGACAAATAGATCGATCTTCCAGATAGAACTCATTGTTTGATTAGCAAAACCTCTGAAATGAGATAATGTTTTCAAAAAATTTTTGCAAGGGCCCTGGTTCAGACCAGGGTTAAAACCAGGGTTTATAATTTCGAGGACCAGGCCCTTGACCAGGCTCTGAAACCAAGGAGTAAGAATTTTGCCGACCAGGGCCTTGACCAGGGCCCTGAAACCAGGGCCCTGCCTCCATCTCTACTTTGAAGTGCCATAACTTTTTCCTAAGTTGTTTTCTGAAAATCTGTTTTTAAAGACGACTCGATTTAATGATTTTTTATAGTAATGTCAAAAACATGATTTGCTTGTCCCCTGTGGTCTGGGCCTTGCCCGTTCACAGTCCATCCACAAAGTGGGACCCAAACCACAGGGGGACCATGCAAAAATCGTGTTTTTGACATTATATACCAAAAAAATTGTCATTGCAAATCGAGTCGATCCGTAAAAACAGATCTTCAAAATGACCTAGGAAAAAGTTATGGCACTTGAAAGTGTATAAATTTTCTTGGGACACCGTGTATATACATAACGATCTTTTATAAATAAAAATGGATATTTTTCTTTTCAAATCAATCAAGTAACTGCTAAATTTTTTAGGCCTTCTGGACAGTCTTTAATGGCTATTTAGAGAGTAAAAACGCAGCTGTTAATCAAAAATTGAGTCAGGACACAAAGATGCTTGGATGGAACTTGGTCAAGAATTTGCGACTATCGCTCATGAACATCTTAAAAATCTGAATTGCCTCACTAAATACATTAAAGCTTTTTGTTCCATGATTATTTTTTTGTGAAATTATGAAACTTCAAGCTTTATGTTTTAGCTATAAACACAATGCTGGAAATATAATTCAGTTTTTGCTAGTTGAGTAAATACTTGCACTCCAGCTGCTTAAATAACTGGCTTTGTAAAGAAGCTATAAGGCTAGTGCCGGGCATGTCTCAAATATGTGCAGTTACATACGCCACAGATTGCACACAAATACAACACTATATACTGGTTTAACTTTCATTTTACATTGCCAAATAGTCATTTAAGGCTTAAGGAATTGACTCAGATTCTCTGGAAAAATCGAGTTTCAAATAGCTAATTTTGTAAAAATATCGAACTATCTTGCGTCTGATCAGGGGTTGGAAAATAGAGCACCAGTCTCTATTAGAACACCAGTCACCACCCCCCAAGGGGGAGGAGGGGTGTGGGGTTGAAAAATAGAGCACCATGGTGTTTTATTAGAATAAATAGGGTAGTCATTGCCGAAGTTACTGGTTCTATCATTCTTAGATGCTTTCCTTATTTTCCAAAACCCTAAACCCTTGGTTACATTAGCTTTAGTGGCCACAAAACGTGGCAAATTTGGCAAACTGAAAATAACCTTTGGTGAATGAAAATTTGTTCTTGTGTTTTTGCCTTGTGGTTTAGGTACATTTCAGGTAATTTTAGTAATCACCAGGTGGATCAGGTACAATTAAGTACGGTCCGGGTGGATTAGGTACCTTCCAGGTGATTAAATACCCTCCAGATGGTTAGTATAGCTTCTAACAAGGGAACCTCGCAAACTTGTTTTTGAATTCATCCAGAGTAGTTTGATCTCATTGGATAGCCAGTATGCGACTTTAATCCGTTGAGATCTCGGGCCCATAGGCCAGAAAGTTGGGATGAGAGTGCTAGTAAATTATTGAAAAAACCATCGGTGGACCAAGGCATTTTTCAGATTTTAAAGGTATACCGTAATTATTCTAATAGAAACCCTGTCTCTAATAGTAACTCCCTCTCCTCATATTTTTGACTAAGATTTCAGAGTTAGGGTTATTTTTTATTGACAATTTCAAGATTTTTAGAGGATTGAAAATTGTAACCCAGGGGTTTCTATTAGATTAATTACGGTACATAGGTCACAGGTCCATGCACAGGCATGAACCTAAGATTTTTTCACACCACAAAAAAATATTGGAGAGCTGAGGAAAAAAATGAGAGTTTAATTATTGTGTTTTGTGTTGGGAAAAAAATCATATCCGTAATTGAGAATTTTAGGACTAGTACAGAATGTAAAAAAATAACCTGCTTGATCCTTCTGTTGTTGCATCAGAATTCAAAGTCGATGTCAAGAATCCCACGTAAACCTAAAAAACGCAAAAAAACATACAAAGAAAAAGACGGCAAATAATCGATAAAAACTTATCTAATGAGTTTCGAGGCAACAACTAGGCTTCTTCTTTTAAAAATTTTTGAAACAAAAAAGACATAAATATAGATAAAGCCACTATAATTCAACTAACTATACACAAAAACCAAATGGGCGACCACAAAGCAACAGCGAATCGGCGGACCCGACCAAAAATGACTGCCGAAAATAATTGTTTGCGTTTGAAAAATATTTTGCGCAAATTTTGTGATAATTGTTTTTATTTTTTTATGTCTCCGGGAATTCAATTATCGACAATTGCGGTTGCCGTAGGAAAGCAAGCGTTTTTAAAGAACCATAAAACTTGATAGCACAGCAATCTGCGAAATTCGAATTTGCGCGGGACCACCATAATTTTGTCGATAATGTTTTCGAATTATTTTTCGTTTAAATTTTTAATATAGAACCGTTTACTATCGAGCCTAACGTTGCTTGACCTGCTAGATCAGACGAGTTGGCCAAGTACCATTTCTCTACAACTCCTCTATATGGGTCAGTGTTTAAAATTCAATTTTTGAATGCGCAAAAAAACTAATTCGAAAACATTATTGACAAAATTAAGGAAATTGCTGTGCTTATCAAGTTTCATGTTCCTTTAAAAGGTGATAGCAAATTTTTAGAATGTGAGGATTGCTTTGAATGAAAAAATTGTAAAAATATAATAAAAAATAGGTTGTGCAGACAGTGGTATTCTAACCTGTCACTTATGTCTCCCCGTTTAAAATCTGAAAATAAGAAAATATTTTGCATTAGAAAATATTTTGCAGAGCTGTTTCTGCATTTTCTTAACTCCCACGAGCTCTACCGATTCTGCTTTGCGGACTTTGGTTGTGCATCCAAAAATCTCGAGATCGACCCAAAAATTTTCCGATTTTCGGAGGGTTGAAAAATAAGCCCCCGGGGCGCTCATCAGAGATAATATGGTAAATAAAGCTCACCTTTGACAACCTTTTCCAAACCCCACTCCAAACCCTCACTCGGATATTGGGGACAGGTGAGGGTTCGGAGTGAGGTTCAAAGCGAAAAATTTGAAAAATTCAAATTTTCAAAGGGTGGACCACGGGAATTTTCGGTACCTGAGAGGTACCAGTGGGGAATAATGGGTTAAAATAAAAGGTTGTTTAAAAAAATTCAAAATAAATAAATTGTATTGTTTTAGTAATATAGTCAACATGTGCCTGATTAGCTCAGTTTGTAGAGCGTCAGACTTTTAATCTGAATGTCAGGGGTTCGAGCCCCCTATCAGGCTAATCTTTTTGTAAAATTTATAACTTAGCACTGGTGATGCGGATTTGGCTTTATGCGATTTCATTGAATTTCATCAATTAATACAAGAGTTTCCGCATTACCAGCCACAGCAAGTCGAAGAGCCTCAAGTTTCGCTAGCAGTTCACTCATTTTCTAAAAAGGGATTAGAGATGAAGAAAGCAGACAAATAGTGTTACAAGCGAAAACAAAACAAGATAAAATGCTTTCAAAAACAGCGCTTTATTATATTAAAAACAACAGGCGGGACTAAGGCAATTTTTAACCTATTTTCGATGTTTCTCAAGCCTCTAACTTCTTTCTGTTTGTCGAAAATATTGAAATAGGCCAGTCTCAACTTCACCATGAAGTCCCAAAGCGGAGGATAAGTCACGTTTCCAAGGAGGTGCTGCAGTTTTCTATTGTTTGACTCATTGAAGTTGTTTGAGCGCTGTCGATCTTGAGGACCCGCTCGTAGACATTCCACAACTGATAAGAAAACTGAGGCTGATAATTGTGGTCCCCGACATAGATGCTGTAGAACCACTGCACCAGAGATTGAAGCTCAGGCAAAGTTATCATAGTCAGCACAATGTCTGCAAAGTCGAGCACTTTGGCAACTGGCACATATACTAGGGCTAATAACAATCTAGACTGGTGGTAGATGTCCACATTGCTTTTGTAGAGTTTGAAGAGTTTCAGGATTTTGAGACGCTTGATGTGATGTGAGTAAAAATAGTACAAAAGTCTAGGCACTTTTCATGTTGTCTGGAAATCAAGCAGAAAAACAATTTTATACGAACAAAATAATTGCTCCGAATAAAAAAATGAATTAATTAAGAGCGCAATTCGGTATTTGTTCTCACTGATAAACTGAGTTCATTGGCAAAAGTACTTCATTGGAAAATATACATTGGGAAAAAGTATCTTACTCAGAATTGTTTCTTTCTTTCAAAGGGACCAAAAGAAAAATTCTGAAAAAATTGGGTAACAAATTTTGGGCAAAGAATTGGGCTCCATCGCGAACCGTAGGGACCCACTCGCCAAACCTTAGCGTCTGTAATTAAACCCACTTACTTTAAAATAAGGTTTATTACCAGGTTTTTTAAAACAGTTTTTAAACAAAAAGGATTACATTATTTGGCTTCAAAAAAATTTGGGGTATCCACATCCACATCCCACGCCAAAATTTTGTCCACTCCAACATCCCACTCGCCAAAATGGGGTCCCTGAATTTGCCATTGATTTTTAAATTGTTTTGATTCTGAATATCCGCATGTTTTTATGCTCAAAATATCCTCAGGTCTTTTATTTTCAATTTTTCTGCATAACCCTTTCTTCGCGATTGGGCCGTTCATGTTGCTCCCACTTAATTTGTAAAAAATATTATTCAGTCAAGAGAACGCAAAATCTAGTCTTAAATTTTAAATTAGGGAAAAAAATGACAACCTCTAGGGTTTCAAAGAATTCTTTGGGGGCAAATTCTGGTAGAAGAAGGTATAACAAGTGGTAAAAATTTAAAGTTTTTAAAGAACATTTGTTAATTTGTCAACATATTTGATCTCAACTACGAAAACAATTAGTGCACAAAAAATAGTAAAACCACATTTTCCTAAAGTTTTTATAGTTTGACACAGTATGAACCTACACGTTACAACAAAAATATTTCGAAAAGACAAAAACAGTTGGTCAAACACAAAAACAATGAACTAAAGTTTTTTCCGGTTCTTTGATCACTTATCGGATTCCTACAAAGTAAGAATGAAAGCATGTCTGAAACCGAACATTTGATCCTAAAAGAAACCCCCCACTTAGAGTCGACCTGTACATGTTCATCGGGTACCATTGACCATTCATGATTTTTGAAAGATTTAAATGTTATTTAGATTTATCTTTCAAAGTTATTTAAAAAAACCTTCACAAAATCTCCTTCAGAGACAACCACTTCAGATTAGATCGTAGAGCGATTTCTTTCTTGTGATATTCCTGGCATGGGTTCATGTAGTTTACGTGCAGTCCCAATCAACCATAGCTTCATTCTTTACGAAATGATCCTTGTAAAAAACGCTCGGGTGCAAAAATGAGTTTACCTGCGTAGAGCATAATGAGTTGACTTCTTTGACTGCTGATGAAACGAATCTTAGCCCTTCGACGACCTTGCATGGCACTTGCCTTCTTTCGTTATGAACTTGATTTACTTGGCGATTTTGTGGAAACGGAGGATCATCTGCAATGGAAAGCTGCTCTTGATAAGATTCTTCGTTTAACGCTGGCTCTTTATCACTTGAGTTTCCGAAAACATCGATTTCATATTCACTTTCGCTATCCATCTTAATTTGCCTAAAAAAAGAACAATAATGAATAAAGCAGAAGCACATCAACAACAGCCATGAACCAAAAAAAACGTCCAATACAGGCAAATGTGAATCACAGAGACTCCAGAAGATCGTTTTACGAGCTACGAAAATGTGAGGAAAAAAATTTACAAGTTCCATGTTTTTCAAAAATCATTTTTACGAGTTCCATGTTTTTCAAAACTCGTTTTTACGAGTTCTATGGTTTTCAAAACTCGTTTTCGCGGGTTCCATGTTTTACGAAACTCGATTCTCCAGTTCATTGATAATCGAGTTTCATGTTTTTTGAAATTCGTTTTTACCAGTTCTATGATTTACGAGTCTCATGTTTTACCAGTTTAAATTTTACGAGTTCCGATACAGCCGGTTTTGGAGCCTACTTTGTCAAAAACGCGGTTTTGCGATATAAAATAACAGTTAAATATTTTTGGGATAAAAAAGTCTCCCTCGCCACTTTATTTGTACAAGGCGATAAGTAAAAGTGCCCAGATTTGTGGAAAAAGTGCCTATTTAAAAAACAACAGCCAGACCCTATGCTACAACCTAAAAAGGTGAGGGCCGATCCGTGGATCGAACACGGGGCCTCTCGCACCCAAAGCGAGAATCATACCACTAGACCAATCGGCCACCTATCGTTCTTACACTGAAATGAGCAAACGTAGTATTTTTTATGACCCATCCAGCAGTTAATCTCCTATCTCTTCTCTCTCAAAATTTAGTCTGCTTGCACCTTAAAAAATAACATGTCATCTTTCTAATAAAAACTTTATTCACAAAATAGGAAAAAACCATTGTTCTACGATACGGTAATAAAAAATGTTGGCTACCTCACACAGGATGGCACGCTTCAATTTTGTAGATATAAAAAAAATTTGTGTCCATTCATTTTTCAGCCTTTCTTTAGTGTTCAATTTTTCATTGCGTTTTTTCCATAACACAAGAAAAGCTTGGAAATTGACAGAATTGTGTTACTTCGGTTTATGCAAGCTCTATGAAAAACAGCTAGAAAGGTCAATAAATGTAAAAAAAATGAATGTGAGAGCAAATCAATTCAGCGAAATCAATTCAGTGTCTGTCGTGTTTGCGCTGACCAAAACCGTTTTAGGCTTTTTGATCTTCTTTCCGTTTGTGTACTTGCCTGATTCGCTCTGAATCTAGTTTCTGACGAGATATAACCCTCTTCGGGGGCGCAGAGGGCTTGGTTGGTTAGAGATGCGCGCACTCACTTACCTTAGACATAATTCCGAGCAACACTCTTGATCAAAAATGCATTTAGAGGCTCTTTTTGCCCAGCTCCAGTGACCAAAACATGGTAAAACAGCCAAATGGTCGAAATTTCAAAATGCCCAAAACTCAATTTTTTATTGACCAGAACACAAAAATTTTGAACTTCTGAGGTGATTTTAGGTTGATATAGGGTGTTTGGAAACACTTTTAAAAAAATTTCATTGGGGGGGGGCATATACTCCGGTAGGGTCGATATTTTCAATGGAGATTTAATTTTCATCATCAGAACAGCAGCCTTCTTCTTCTTCATCGTACTGCTTATCTCGGCCTAGTTCTTTTTCTTTGAATTTGCGAAGAATCTCCAGGCCATTAGCACCAATGGGCTCATCTGGTTTAAAGCATACTCTTGCTTTTGTGGCTCGCAAAAGCATCCTGGATTAGATGTCCCTGAGAAGACTCTACCAGATTTGATCTTGCAGTGTGTGTCCGGAAAACGCGCTACAACAAACTCCTTGTTTAAAAAAAATCATTCAGTGGCATCTATGCATGTCTCCCTAGAATGGATCTGTGTGGCGTGAAAATCAATCTCTAAAGAATCGATCGCAAAGTTTTTCAAAGGTAGGATTTATTTTTAGCGTGTTTATTAACCATAATCCCTTTTGATTGCAGAGTAACTATTTGCCACGACGTGGGCGAAGATCACCTCATTCACTGTTTCAAGAAACAGGGCAGTACCAGAAGGCGAATAACGTTGTAACGGAATCATAGGGAAAATTGCTGAAGGCGATATATTAGACCAAGAAAAAGATGAAGAGTTATGTTTGTGTTTCTTATTATGTTTCTTACTTTGTGATTTCAAAAAAATCTATTGTCGTTTTATTGACGGCGTGAAATTTCAAGGGTCGGAATATTTAGCGGCCCTGTCTAATTTAGCGAGCCCCTGGTACTTGGTTGAAACAATTTAGCGGCCGGCCGCATAATTAGAGAAAATACAGTATATAGAAGTTTGACAACGCAGGACACTACCTGTTCAGCAGAATGACAAAAATAAGCTGTAATCCTTGTACCTAGTGAAAAAAAATTCAGTAATTTTTCTTTTGCAAAGTATATTGGGTCGACAGAAAATATATTTATGGTGCATCCCATCCTCAGTTTATCAGCCATCAAATGCGTAAGTGAAACTTATAAAAATAAAAGCTATTCTGTTTGAACACCTTCATTCCAACCAACTGAGTATCTTCCACCCCAATTACTCTTGAAATTAATTTAAAAACAAGCATTGCGTCCAGTCTTTACTAACTATTATTAGTTTTATTGCAATTTAAAGCGTCTTTTTTATGTTTTCCAATTAAATTTTTTTTTAATAAAAGTTGACTTAATTTTTTCGACCTCGGATTTCGCTGTCCAATTGTTGTAAAAATGATGTATTTGTCTTCCAAATTATTGCTTGTATTTATTTTTACTTGTCTGCTGGTTGAAAGTTGTGCACAAGAACCTGATGCCCCCGATGCAGATGGACAGGTGATTTTTTAATAGCTAAAGTGTCCAGGAGGAGTTCCTTATATTTTGGTATGTCGATACCGGGTAATGACTACTATCTTGAATTTTTAACTTCTAGAAATGGGCAAAACGCGTCTTTTTGGAGCCCTGAAAAATATTTACAGAAAAAATGTTATTCGGTAATTTTTGTGTTTTGCTGGTACACACGTCTGAGTCTAGCCCAACATCTTCTGGTCTATCCTGTGCCTAACTCTATGGGTTATACTATATTCTAGTACCAAAATACTGAATTCTAGTAACAAATTTTGACTTGTATAGAAAAACTTTTCTAAATTAAGACTTTTTTGTTGATTCATAAACGTGTAGCCCTGAATCCCACCTTGGAAACAAAGCCTGAAGCTAGTACACTTTAAGGTAGCGGCGATTTTGGTCTGAGCCTGTCCTTCGATTTTCTCCAATTTTTTGGGTGAACACTCAGGCAATTTTTTTAGATTCCTTACAATATGGATCAAACTCGGATCAAAAATTACTTACTGTTTGAGTAGGATCGCGAGTAACTTTCGATTCAAAACTCTGCTCGGGTGTCTGAAATGAGCTAGATCAAAAGTAACTCGTGATCTTTGAACATACTCGGCCCGTCTGAAACAAGTCGAGTAGATCACGAGTTACTTTCGATCCAAAACTCTACTAACCTACCTGAATACCACATCTGAATGTAAGAGCACCCCTTGGGACCAGCTCTTATATCGGGGGTGCTCTTATATCAGGAGTGACATAAGATCGGCTGTATACAAGAGTTACAATCGTACCTGTGGGGACACGCTAGGGACCGGTCAAACACTGACCTTATATCCACCTTATATAGAGGTTTAATTGTACAGAAAAGTAAGAAACCAAGATCAATTTTAGGCCAAAATTTTACATAAAACTTTGAAATGTTTGTTTGTTTCCAGTGTTGTAAAAACACCGTTGCCGGTGCCAAATTTTGACTTGGCACCGGTGCGGTGCCAAAAAAGGTCCGGTGCCGGTGCGCGAATGTTCATGATTTGAATCAAGATTTCTTTTGCGTGGAGTTTCCACTCAGCTTTGGTCATTGGAGGTGGTGTAGGCTCTGTTGAATGTTCTTCTCCGTCCTCCCACCAGTCCACGAGTTTATCGGACAACCAGGAGAGACCTAATATACCTGCGGCATTGACAAAGTGCTGCTTAAAACTACTGACTCCAACCAAGCGCAAGAATCGAGTCATTATATTACAGCATAAACAAAGGGATTCATGCAGCTGGAAAACACTCTCTTTGACTGTCGACGTTGTGACGACTAAGGGTATGATTGCCCTACTATCTAGGAATAGTAGGGCATTATTATGATTCATCAAAACAGAAAATAATGGTTGTTGGACTGGAAATGAAAAAAAGACACACCGGTAACTACAATAGAAAAGAGTTCTAATTAATTATAATAAATTACACATTTTAAGCTAACTGTTGCCTAATTTTATTGCTGCCATATTTTTATGACGTTTTCAACCTTCATTAAAAACAAAATTTTGCATTTTCACTCATTTTGCTGTCTCTTACGATATCTTTCAAAAAACTATCTTTTTTTATCTAACATTTCAAGTGGTCGGTGCCGGCACCGGTGCGGCACCGGTGTTTCACCAAGTTTCCCTGTTCAAACCCCTAAGTATCTAACTTCTTAAAGGGGGAGAAAACTTTACATACGCATCGCCTAGAGTCGAAGGTTCAAAGCCACCTAGGTGCACATCCCATTTCTTTCTAATGTATAGTTCACTGACTTCTAGGGCCAAAAACTATCGAGGAATCGATTGGAATTATTTCCAGCACTGCTTTAGTGTAACCAACTGCCTTAATTTTACAGTTTTAAGCGAATGACCATATTTGCACGGCGCCAGCGCCGGCGCCGTGCAAATTTATTGTGTTTAAACACAATAAACACCAAAAAGCGCCGAGAATTTTGGAAATTCTCAGCGCTGGCGCTGATTTTAAAATATTGCCGGCGCTGGCCATGGCGTCGGCGCTGTTTTTAGGCTGCGTAACACAATGCCGCCACATGACCTCTTTATTATTTCAAAGCTACCGTTGGATATTTTTCAAATTTTAACTCTAACTAAATTCTACCTTTTTGTACGATAGCCCTAATAAAAGCTTGGGATCTTAGCTACATTTTCGTATATAAAACGTGTGACTTGTAGAAAAATGTCAGAAAATATAAATCAAACCAGTCAAAAAAAACCCCAAAAACCATCGATTTTCGGAAATTTAGCCTATTTTAGGCTGTAAATAAGCTCCAGTAAGTATGAAACCGCGCGCTGATGATTTTGTTGGATAGCCAACAATGTGAGGATCATTTTGACACACAACTTGTAAATAAAAAAAGTTAAAAAATATGGTGTGCACCAAGTGGTGGTTGAACCTGTAACTTAGGCGATGCGTATATAAAGTTTACCATCATCCCCCCCCTTAAAATCTTTCAGTGAAGAAAGACACCTTGTTTAACAGCATACATTATAGTTAAAGATTTGTAAAAAGCTTACACAAATCGGGGAGAAAAGAGGGAAGTTTAAAAAAGTAAAAAAATCGCTACTAGAATTCAGTATTTTGGTACTAGAAAAAAGTACCACCCTAAATCTATAGTGACCATTATTTACAAAACTGCTGTAGAGAGGCTTTGTTTTTGGAATGGGAAAATTGCAGGAAAATTTTGTAAAAAAAGTATGGTTCGCAAAAACACCAAATTTGGTGTTAACACCAAAATTACCTGTATTCTACTTCACGTACCTCTTTTTAACGCATTTTGTTTTCCTCTCTCAGATGTTTTCACACCGTCTTGTAGCTGAGATTTTTTTCTATCGATTGGGTGGTCAAACACCTTAGTTAAAAATATTTTTTGAGAAAATTAGATCAACCTAACACTACATAACCTTGTTTTTACCTTGTTTTTTACGGGGTTTACCTTACACTTGGTGTGATTTCTTCAAAAAATATTTTTAACTAGAATGTTTGACCACATAATCGATAGAGAAAAATCTTAGCAACAAGACGATGTAAAAACATCTGAGATGGGAAAACAAAATATATGAAAAAGAGGTGTGTGAAGTAAAATACAGGTAATTATGGCGTTAACACCAAATTGGTGTTTTTGCAAACCATAAAAAAGTCAGCAGGGAACTAGGAACCAGACCGTTAAAACCACTATTTTTGTTTAGGTAACGTTTTTGGAAACTTCTTGGAAGGTTTTTTAAAAAATTCACAAAGTCTTGTGTAATTTCAAACTTCTGACTGGTAATTTTTTCCACAAAACTTTCCAAATTCTTTTCTGTCCGGACAGAAAAGCAACGCTGGTAAAAACAGAACTAGTAAAAAATTTCAAATATAAGGAAAACAAATTGTCGGACCCTAGGATGGACGAACTTTTCGAGCTTTTTATTCAAAATTTCCTTAAGATTTGTGGAAGTTATTGAAATTGGAGGGGTAATTTTATTTTGAGAATCTGCCATATTATCCTTATAAAACAAATGTGAACAGTTATTTAGTCTAATTTTAAATTTATTATATATTTTAGGGGCTCGATAAAGATGAAAATGACAAGAAAACTGAAGATGAAGACGCCGTAAAAAACAGCGCTGGCAATGATCAAGACGATCCAGCTGACGATAAAGATGAGGACCAGGCTGAAGAGCAAACTGGTGGTCCAGAAGATGGAAACGTGGGTGAAGAAGGGGACAAACCAAGCAGGACGACAAAGAAGGTGGAGGTGACACTGAAACGGCTGATAATAAATATAATAATATTAGTTGTTTGTCCCCAACAACAACGGTAAATAATCAATTAGAGACCAACTGAACTCCAAGTTGTCAATTCGAGACGGTTTTTTAAACTTTAAAAGAAAATGTCCTGCCGCTAATTACGGTCTTCAACAGTCGTCTCCGCAAATGTTATGTCCAAAAATACCCTCCTGCAAATCGGAGTCCGCAAATGTAGGTCCGTGAAAATCTTGACGCAAATGTTACGTCCCCAAATACCCCTCTGCAAATTTTCATTCGCAGATCTCGCCATGCCAATTACAATGACCTTCGAAAAGTTCCTTCCCCCCTAGAGTCCAATACTTTTTTGTCCCAATTTCAAACAGTGTTGCAAATCCTATAATATTGGCAGCGGCACCTCACCGGCATTGAACTTCTATAATTTACGTGCCGGGCGCCAGCCGGTTCCGCATCTGGTGCCGTTACAGCACTGATTTCGAAGTAATTTTTCCAATTTTTTTGATAGTCTGATCTTGAAGGGGGTACATGTTTCGTAGTATTTTTGACCATTATTATTTTCTTCTCTTTACGGTGATTTTAATAGCTAATGACTCAACTGTAAATGTATATTCCTCGGCCAACTTTTCGCAAAGAATCCAAAAATGTTATCAGAATACAGGCTGTATTGGTTTTTGGAATTAGCAGTTTGGAAAAGCGCGAGTTTCAAAAATTTCAGTTTTCTAAATTTGCCGTTTTCGGCAACTTTGCTTTTCGGGAGCGACTTTGAGAGATTTCCGTTTTCGGCAAAATGAGTTTAGAAATTTAAGTTTTTTTGGAGAAATGAGTTTCGAAATTTGAGCTTCTTGAAGAATTGTGCTCGGAAAATTTTTTTTCCATGTTTATCTTTTTTTGCACACTCTTTCTTGGCAAGCCTTGTCATAGGTCAATTTTGCCTTTGTTGTTACTCATGTATATGTACATAAAAAGAGCCTCCAATTTTTTCCCCTATCCTCCCTTCAGGCCTACCTAACCACCCTATTGGTGCTTGTACCCACCCTGCTGATATACCTAATCACAGTAAAGAGAAAAAAATAATAATGGTCAAAAATCCTGCGAAACATGTACCCCCTCTGAATATCGCAAGGCAATAAATACTCCTTTCAAAAAAATAGTGAGTCATTATAACGGGGTTTTGTTTTTTAAATGACGAAATTGCGAGATTTTGGAAAAACGATGGGCAAGATTTAAAAGTTAAAATGGGCGCTGAGCGCACAACGTGGAGCTGGTCATTTTTTGGCCCCAGGCGCCGAAAAAATCTATCAGTAACTAAGAAAATGTTTCTTTTGCGAAAAAAAGCATTTTTTATTTATCATATAGAAGAGTGACGAAAATCAAAATCACGCATTAAACTTTTTCTTGTTATGCACTAACATCGATCATTATTGTTTTTACAATAATGATTATGGTAGACTTTTTAACATCTGTTAGCACTGAGATAACATAAACATGCACGCTACAGTCGCTGTGCTTGCACAAATAAGTTGTATGTCATGGGCTAGCATGGCCAGTTATGAGTAAACTTAAGATACCAGTAATATGCTTGTCAAGTGCCTGCAGAATAGTGTAAGTTGAAATTTATTGGAACAGGCTCAAAGTCTAAAACTTCTTGGATTTTATGATTTGTTAGTTAACTATATGTGAAAAAGAATAAATCGTGTTATTTTTTAGCGAAAATCACTAAAAGGATATAAAAAAGATTGAAAATTTTTTGGAAAAAAACGTATTAAAAATATGCAAATTGGCTGAGAAATGCAAATTGGCTGAGTTTTTCAAAATCGGCGCCGAGGTCCGACGCCGCGCCCTATTTTTCTGAAAATTTGCGCCCGTGCAACTATGCTCTTGATCATAAAATAAAATATTCAGAAACTCTTTTCGCCAAGTTATAGTGATACAAAGGAAAGGAACAAATGAAAAAATAGGCAATTCAAATTACCTGCACTACCCTATACTTTGTTCCTTCAAGGCAAAAGTCAGCTTCGGCCAACAAATTTTTTTCTAAGAACCCAATTTTTTTCTAATAACCCTAAGAACACGTTTTCTACACGTTAAAAGTGCTAAAAATATGGGCTAAAGTGCCTTATATGTCATAGCCCGAAAAGTGGTTTTGACCACTTTTTTGAACTTATCTGGTCGTATATAGTACGAAAAACATGTTTTTTTCACCCGGACGACATTTTTTGAAAAATTATTTTTGACCATAAATGATCAATAAAAGATCATTAATGATCATAAATAACCACTTTTTTGATCATTTTGTCACGATAAAATGTTCGGGTGAGCATCCAATTCTCATGGCCGGCCTAACACATGCAAAAGCAGGGCTATGCAAGTGTTGTTGTACACTTACATAGCCCACTTTTGAGATGTATGGTCTCTAAGGTGCTTGGGGTGCGCATCTCAAGTCAAGCCCCAAGCCGCGCCCCGCAGGCGCGGGGCTTGACTTGAGATGCGCACCCCAATCACCTTAGAGACTATTCCGAACAATATGCTAAAGTTTAACACTCTCATTCCCCTTTTACATACAGCAGCCATGTGAATTGGTGGATGTGTAACTATATTTATGATCATTTATTGATCATTTATGATCATTTTGGTCAAAAATATTTTTCCACAAATAATCGTCCGGGTGAAAAAAACATGTTTTTCGTACTAATTACGACAAGATAAGTTCAAAAAAGTGGTCAAAACCACTTTTCGGGCTATGACATATAAGGCACTCCGGCCAAAATATGATTTCGGGTGCTTTTTTGGGAGGGCACTGAATAAGGAAGTCCGGCCCGAGCCATCGACATTAGCTGAGTAGACTAAGACATCAAAATTTTAGCATAAAATCTACTTTTTTCTAGCAAAAACATCTTTTTTGTCATTACCAATAAAAAAATCACAATTTTCAGAGGACGGTGAAGAAAAGAAAGATAAAGCCGACAAAGATGACGACAACCAAGAAGACCAAACGGCTGATGAAAATGGTGATCAGGAGAATAATGACGAGGAAGACGGCAACAAAGGCAAGAAAAAGTCGAGCTCCAAAAACAAAGATGAAGGGGACGAGGAGAAAAGTGATAGCAAAGGCAAAAAGGGACGTGAAAAAGAGGACGGCAATACAGAAAGTGATGATGACGATGGGGGTGACAACGATGCTGTCACCGACAATAACAGCAGCAAGCAAAGCAAAAACAATGGCAAAAGTGGTGAGCAACAACAAGGCGGCCGGAGCAACGACAATGATGACAATGAAGAGGGGAAACCAGAAGGCTACCCCTACCACCACAGACTCAGGTGCCAGGACAAGCACGGCAAAATGGAGCACATTGCAACAGTGTGCAAGAACAAGCTGGACGATCAGGTGTGCGAGGCTATGTACCCAGCAGATCCAGACGACACAGAAGCTAGACCAAAAAATTGCGACATCTTGGGTGTGTTGATATTTTTTGGTCCATATTTCGACTGATTTTTTGGATTTTGTGTCAATTTAAATGACCATAGTTGTGGCCGACAACCAGAATTTCACACGTTTGAATGCGCGCAGGACACTTTTTTATTACGAAAATATTCAGGGTTATTTCTTTGAAATTGTTATTGTTTGTGTAATTATTTATGCAAATAATCGGCATAGTGCGTTTCCATTATGTCGTGCAAAATTCCACAAAGTAACGGAAACGTCTTAATTTTTTTGGAGAAGAATTAAGTCTCTCCGCTTCTAGCTGAAAAGTCTCCGTTTTTGCTGAAATGTCTCCGCTTTTTTAAATCTTCGTCTTAAAAAGCTGAAATGTCTTTGCTTTTGCTTTCTGGAAAGTCACCCCTTGTACCATAATTTTGACCTGAATCCGAATCCGTTGAGACCTGATCGAAATAATTCTTATGAGCTGAGATATACATTAAAGTAGGTAATTGGAGAACATTTTCTGATGTACCCAAAATAGCAATATATCAACCGATGATAATTGTTTTGATCAGATCTCAACGGATTCGGACAAGGGGTAACTATCCGAAAACTAAAAGCAGAGAAATCTCAGCTCCTTAAGACAAAATTAAAAAAACCGGAGACATTTCAGCAAAAACGGAGACTTTTCAGCTAGAAGCGGAGATTTTTCAGATTTATCCATTTTTTAATTTTTGCAATCTTTTTTCATTTTTTTTATTTCATTGGTCTTCAACTCGTATAGCCCCACTCGTATAGGTCCATCTCATATACCGCAACTCGTGCAGGCCCTAATTCAGGTAGGTGAAGTTTATTCTCTTGAGTAACCATGTGAAGGATATCCCTACGCTAGGTGTGAGGATTGGTTGGCTTAACTTTTAATAATATTGCTTAGATTTGAGAGGCTGTATTTAGAAAGTTTCATTGGGAAAACGATTACGCCCCATTGAAACAAGTCACTAGGTAGTGTAGGGGTAAAACGGCGGCAGTCGGTCGAAGTTAATATCGTGTTCGATTCCCCACGCTGGCTATACCTTTTTAATAATTTAAAATGAATATACTGAAATTAATCTAGAATATTTTCGCAATAAAAAAGTGTTCCGCCCGCATTCAAACGTGTGAAATTCTCGTTGTCAGCGATGACGATTGTCCTTTAAAATAATATTTTTTGTTTTAGGTAGTTGGGTAGTTTTTTGGAAATACATTGTGTTTCAAGAAATTCCCTGGTTTTGAAATGGTAATAACTTTTTTCTAGCAGTTTTTGGAAATTCCGTAAAACCTTTTTGACGGAGAGTTTTATTTGATATATAATGTTATAATATATATAGATATAGATAATATATAATGTAAAACACGATTTTGCTTGGTCTTCCTGTGGTTTGGGTCTTGCCCATCCAGAGGCCATTTACAGACCAGGACCCAAACCATAGTGGGGACCAAGCAAAAATCGTGTTTTTACATTATATACCAAATAGAAAATCCCGCCAAGAAAAACGGAGACAGGCTAGTTCGATATGAGGCCAATTCGATATGGCCAGTTCGATATGGTTTTATAAGTTGTTGTCTTGCAACGAACCATTTTAATCGTTTTATTAATCATTTTAATACAGGTCCCTCAAAAAACTGTTCAATTGAATCCACCTTTATTAATCACAACCAAAACAACACAAAACATGAGAACAAAAAATTAGCAGCAGAACATTTTTCTTTCAGATAAATTTAACCCCGAATTGCGCAGCATCAAAGTGGCGACCAAAGCCGCTGTTTTCTGTGTATTGAATCCATCCGATCTTTGTGGCAGGTGCTTCTGGTTTCTATAATATCATTAAAATAATGCACTTGCCAAATATTTAAGCTAACTATACTCGTTGACAAAGAATGTAACAAATTGTGGCGTGGTCTCGGGTTGGAACAAGACGAAGTTGAAGTTGTAGAGCTTGGCCGCCAACAGAAGTTGCATACTTGCGCTCCACTCTCCGACCTTCTAATAGACCATTGCGTATTCCTCCACGCCACCAGCGCCCCTGAGTCGCTCCCGGAAAAGGCATCGCTTTCGTTTCGGTTCTTGCGCGCATCCCTAAAGTTATTATCATAAACCAGTGTAATATGAAAAGGATGTCACAAAGAACTTCTGCTCTCTTCGCTTTCACACCCCTCAACTGACCAATATCGTGTAAAACCATATCGAACTGGCCATATCGAATTGGCCTCATATCGAACTGGCCGTACACCAAGAAAAACATTTTGGTGTTTACAGAATTTTAAAAAATGCTCTGGAAAAAAATTATGGCCATTTCAAAACCAGGAAATTTCTTGAAACATTCTGTATTACCTAGGATTTTTTTGACAGTCTGATTTAACCGAAGGCTAAAAATGAGAACAGGAGAGAAGATACCTTTAACAAATGCTGAAGCCAGCGCTGAGACCAGGGCAGAAGGAATACCTAGTTTGGTCACCGCTACCTGATTATCACTACCCTCCACCTGGTCAAAGCTACCTAGGAACAGCCGTTGGTACCTTGGTACGACTATTTTGGGTAATACCCACCTAGGTACCACTATCTTGGTATTTCCAGCGTAATATGGCCGAAAGACCACCACACTCATTTTGCTCTATAGCACAGTGTTTTCATAATTCACACTGACATGTCATTTTAAAATGGCATTTCAGCTTTAAAATGACATGTCAGTGTGAATTATGAAAACACTGCTATAGCAAAGAATAAAATAAACAAACCCAAAAAAAACTATCTTAGTTTTTCGGCCAACTTTTGACGGGCAATTTCAAAAATGCATCAGAATTATCGTTGGTGTATGAAAAATTTGAAATTTTTCCAGAAAACTTTTTGGAAAGTTCAACAACCCTAATCATTGTTTTAAAACAATGATTAGGGTTGTTGAACTTTCCAAAAAATTTTCTGAAAAAATTTTTCATACATCAACGATAATTCTGATGCATTTTTGAAATTGCCCGTCAAAAGATGGCTGAAAAACTAAGAGAAGTCGCTCAAGATTCAAATAAAAAACTTAACAAACGTTCTTCCACATTTTTGATTTTTTTTTGTAAATGAATATAATCAAAACTGAGAGCGAAAATAATTGAAATAATAATAATAATTTTTATTATTATGAAAATTTTCAGGTGTTGAAGACTTGACAAAAAAATGTGCAAAGCACTGTAAAATTTGTTGTGAACTCAAAGAACATGGTTGCGGAGATGATCCATGTAGGTGTACCTTTTTAGCTAATCTATCTTATTCAGGGTCGTCTAAGAAGTTTACACTATTTTTACACACTGTTCGAATAAAATCTTTTTGTAAAAAGTATTACACCTAAAAAATATTTTCCATAGTTGTGGTGCCTTTGTAATGCTTGAAACGCAGGGAAAAGGACAAGGTTGCAGTCTCGAATCCCCCCACCCAGAGTGCTCAGGTGGCCATAATAACATAGCATCATATTCGTGTTTCTGAACTCCGATTTCAAGACAAGCAGCGTGTTTTTCGAATTCTGAGCAAAAAAATTTTTCGAACAGCAGGGGTATCATGTTTTCTTAGTCAAAATTTCATAATTTAAATTGGCGCCTTTTGAATTTTAAAAGGGAATCAGGGCTGCATAGGGAGGGGAAGCGAATAAAAGAGGCCACTTTTATGGCAAAATGATACAAAAAAGTAGATTATTGTTTTTCTTATTTTCGACTGTCTTCCCATGTTTTTCAACATACGCCGAGGTAAAAAGAGCCTCTGTATGCATTTTAGGATCAAGAGTCTTGTTCGGAATCATGTCTAAGGTAAGTGAGTGCGCGCATCTCTAACCCATCAAGCCTTCGGTGGTGCAGGGGGTGATTCCGAGCAAGACTCTTGATCCTAAAATGCATACAGAGTCTCTTTTTGCCCAGCCCCAGTGACCAAAACGTGGTAGAATACCCTAATTCAAGGCAATTTACCTTGGGGGAGCAAGGCAAAAAGTCAAATTTTGGTAAAAATGTTTTTCGGAAAATGTTCGTCCGCCACCGAAAAACATATTTTCTACCCGAATAACGACGGAAGAAGCTCAAAAAGTGACAAATGCTTTTTTTTTGAGAAAGTGGATTTTATTTAGTCCGGCCTAAAATTTTTTAAATTCAACTTGAGTAAAATATACAAAACGTCGAACAAGCTAAAAAATGTTATTTTAAGCCTACAAAATAAGTTGTCTCAGTCAGCCCAAAGACAACAACAAAAAACTGCATAAAACAATGCTGCTTGCATGTGCATCTACATTTGGTCTGTGTCACACCGGGGGTTGTCGGTAGCTAGTCAAACAGTTAACTATAGTTAACCAGCAAGAAATGATAATTTTAGTGATACCATGGATGGGTGCATTACATTCAAGGACAAGTGTCACAGTGATAATATGAAGCACACTACCATGTGCACTGAGTTGAACGAAAAATGTGCTCGCACTCTGGGATATTGTGACCGTAAAAATAGTTTTTTTTGAAGTTACATGGTGTCTCAAAAAAATTCTTGGGATTTCAAATGGCCATAACTTTTTTCTAGGTTGTTTTTCAAATTCTGTATTTATGGATCGATTTTTTTGCTATGTAATGTCAAAAACACGATTTTAGCTTGGTCCCTCTGCGGTTTTGGCCTTGCCTATCCAGAGCCCATCCAGTGACCAGAGCCCAATTCACATGGACGACCAAGCAAAAATCGTGTTTTCAAAAAAAGTTCTGCTAGAAAAGCCGATCTGTAATAACAGAATTTTATGAAAGAAATCGGAAAAAGGCCATTTCAAACCTCTCGAATTTCTTGGAAGATCCTGTATATGAATGTGACAAAATTTATTGCAGCCAAATGCCACGACACTTCCGAAAACTGTGAGGACCTCAAGATTAATTGCTTGAGCGAAAAAAAGGCAAGTTATTCATTAAAGTTTGAATTGATCTGTCAACAGCTCATTTAAGAAGTACAGAAAGTACAGGAAGTCGACCCAGAAAGTGTGCAAAAAAAGTTGTGGACTGTGTCGGCATCAAAGCGCCAAACATAAGGCTGCAAAGAAGCACAAGAAAAAAAGCCATCACAACGGTCATCATCACCATTCCCACAAAGATAAAAGTGAAGTTTCAGCATCCGTTGAAGGCTAGATTTGCGAAAAAAATTGAAAAAGAATTAAAAAATATGGAATAAAATGTGTATCTAAGAGAAATGAGAAAATTTGGTTAAAAAGAAGCCCGCTTCAGTGCTGAATTTTTCTCGTGAACCCATATCCATTTTGGTACAGACGAAGTTCGATTTTACAAACCCCTGAGGCCCGAAAAGTAATGCCGTAAACGGGGGTTGTCGATGGCGTACAGTCGAAGCTCGATTTAACGATCACCCTAGGGACCGGCCTCTAGTAATCCTCAAATCGAGCTGATCGTTAAATGGAGTGATCGTTAAATCAAATGCTGTTCATCACAGGCGAACGCTATATCGATTTTTTTCTAACTATCTAAACGCACGTGTCTATAAAATTGATTAGTTAGAGTCAGCAAACTTTAAACTGAACGATTTAACATAAATGGTCAAGATTCAAATAAAAAATATTTGCACCTTCGTTATTGAGAGAGTCGACTGTACATATTGTGCATATCATGATAAACTTTTCACTTATCGGCTCATCACTTATCAGCATAGTTGTGCATCTCCGAAAAACCACCACCGCCGCCGCCACCGCCGGCGGCGGAGACGTCTCCACCACCGCCGCCGGCGGTGTCGCCGCCGCCTTATTAGTCCACCGCCGCCACGGCCTTATTAGTCCACCGCCACCGCCGCCACCACCGCCGCCCTTATATTCGGCGCCGCCGCCACCGCCGGCGGTAGACTTATTTTCGACGCCGCCGCCTGGCGCTGCCGCCGGCGGCGATCCAACTATGCTTATCAGCTTAATACTTATCACATGATTTAAGCATTTACTTATCGTATGTATTTAATCACATTTTTTATTCATCATTTTCATGATGTCGCGATTTCATCGCGTGTGTCGCTGTGTCTGGGTGTGTACTGTGGAGTAGCTGGACTCCAATTTCAAATAAGTTTATTTAGCAACAAAAATAACTCACAACTACAGCCGAAGAAGATTGCTAAAACAAATCAAAAAGTTAGAAGTGAATACAACAACTATATCAATACAGCCGATAAGCTGGAAGGCGTTTGCCTTTGGTTGTATCAAAAGGGATTATGAAAGTGTGTTTGCATAGGAAGAGAAAGAAAGCAAGCACACCACAATTTACAGGATACAGATTACAAAATAAATGTTTTTTCGATCTTTACTCGAGCAATTGCTCGACATTCCGGGGAAGGTGGATTCGCCTGTCTGTGCTCCGTACTCAGGAAACCTCGGTTTCATTTCCTCCAGTGGCATCTAGTCCTTCTGTTTTGTCCAGCGTCGAATCATACGTGTCCACATACTACGCTGGTAAGTTGGTGGAGGAGGTGCTGTAGAATCAACTCTTGGTGTCGCTGGTGTGTTAGCAATTGTCTGTTGAGATTCGTCTCTTTCGTGCTGTGGGCAAAGTGACCGCCCGTCCGGCCGGGCCCGTCCCGTCCCCGTCCGGACGGCGCCAAAAAACCGGACGGTCGGACGGCCGGCCAAGCCAGCCGTCCGAGCGGCCGGCCGGCGGACGGCCGGCAACGACAAACTCGGACGGGACGGCCGACAACCGCTCCGTCTGAGACCGTCCTTCATTATACCGAACAAATTTTGGAAAAATAATTTTTTTGTTTTTTTATGTTGAAAACCTATGTTTATTTCATTCAACATGTATAATAACTAATCATTTAAACGTACTA
Source organism: Ditylenchus weischeri (assembly GCA_029231635.1). Classification (NCBI taxonomy): domain Eukaryota; kingdom Metazoa; phylum Nematoda; class Chromadorea; order Rhabditida; family Anguinidae; genus Ditylenchus; species Ditylenchus weischeri. The sequence continues at coordinate 33,389 of JAMRYI010000943.1, read as the reverse complement.
ATTTGCTTGCTCAAGCTTTTTATTCAAACGTTTACGATCTCGAAGTTTGTTTCTCAATTCATCGAGATATTTTTCAAGTAGCTGTTGTGTTTCTTCTGAAGAATCTCCGTCAAAGTTGATTACAATTCCTTTGTTCACAACAACATCTATTCTAATAAGACCCAGAAGTTTAACAAAGAACTCTAGTGTAGTGCGTGATCTCATGCGATGAATAAATTTGCGCCATAAAACCTGAAAAAATTGTTGAAATTTTGCAAACTTTTTTATGCTTACTTTCGCTACTTGCAAAGGTATGTGGATATTGTAGCAAAAAAAAGCGGCGACGATGGACGAAAGGTAAAGACACTAACACTAACAAGGCCAGACAACAAGTTAGTCGCTGCCAATCCTGCTTCGTCTTGAATGAAAGGATCTTTTCCATCTTGATCAAGCCATGAAAGAGTGGGTGCAATCAAAACTCTAGTGTGATTCCGACATTTACTGACATATACTCTTCTCTTTTGCTTAATTATTTCAATAAACATCAATTTTCAAAAAATTTGTCACAGAACTTTTTCGCTTGTACTGCCGGCGTTAGTTAGGCAGCCAATTGGAAGTCGGCGACGAAAATTTCTCAAGCAAGATCTGGCGTATCTGGTTTGTTTATTCGATGTCTGACTGAGTAGTTCACACGCTTTTTTCTCGACTGCATAGCCTTGACTGAGATCACTAGTGCCTCCTTGCAGTCGATTATTGCCTCTCTATAGCCATAAAGGTCAGCGTAAGATCTTTGGAGTTTGCATGCCACCTTGGAAAGTTTTGAGCTATAGGTGCATCCTGTTGCAGTATCTTCCGTTCTCCATCCCACTTGCCCATTTCGATGAAATCGCACGATGGCCGGTGGAAAGATGCCGGCTTGCTCCAGATTAGCACACTACCATATTTTAGCACACAATGCTGAGAAATGTAAGCACAATGACTCACTTCAAAGACTGGTGAACTAAGGCGTTGGTCATGGATACTGACAGATAGTCGGGTAGGGTCCAAGTAGCAGTTTGCTTTCAGAGCTGTCTTTTCACCCCAATTCGATGGATCCAGCAGATTCATAGCCCATCCGGCCCTATCCCTGAATCCGGTCCATTTTTTGCCTTGGTCCCCCCTGTTGATTTTTTTGTGAAAAGCTTGGTCCCCCTGTTGATTTTTGTGAAAAAACAGCTTGGTCCCCCTGTTGATTTTTGAAAAACAGCTTGGTCCCCCTGTTGATTTTTGTGAAAAACAGCGGTCCCCCTGTTGATTTTTGTGAAAAACAGTTGGTCCCCCTGTTGATTTTTGCAAAAACAGCTTGGTCCCCCTGTTGATTTTTTGTGAAAAACAGCTGTCCCCCTGTTGATTTTTGTGAAAAACAGCTGTATCCCTGTTGATTTTTGTGAAAACAGCTTGGTCCCCCTGTTGATTTTTGTGAAAAACAGCTTGGTCCCCCTGTTGATTTTGTGAAAACAGCTTGGTCCCCCAGTTGATTTTTGTGAAAACAGCTTGGTCCCCCTGTTGATTTTTGTGAAAAACAGCTTGGTCCCCCTGTTGATTTTTGTGAAAAACAGCTTGTCCCCCTGTTGATTTTTGTGAAAAACAGCTTGGTCCCCCTGTTGATTTTTGTGAAAACAGGTCCTATGTGATTTTTGTGAAAAACAAGGACTCCCTGTTGATTTTTGTGAAAAACAGCTTGGTCCCCTGTTGATTTTTTTTGAAAAACAGCTTGGTCCCCTTGTTGATTTTTGTAGAAAAACACTGGTCCCCCTGTTGATTTTTGTGAAAAACAGCTTGGTCCCCCTGTTGATTTTTGTGAAAACAGCTTGGTCCCCCTTGTTGATTTTTGTGAAAAGTAGCAGGTCCCCCTGTTGATTTTTGTGAAAAACAGCTTGGTCCCCCTGTTGATTTTTGTGAAAAACAGCTTGGTCCCCCTGTTGATTTTTTCATAAGTTTTACAAAAACAACAGGGGGGACTCTTCTGGCACCAGACTCTACTAAAACTCTCGAGCCAAGAAAATCGGATATTTGAAAATGTTTTCGATCAGATGGTTAAAATTTATGCCTAGTTATTCTGTTTTCGAGCGCGATGAATAAAATTAGTTTAAAGTCTAAAATTTGTGCTGAAAATTCGCAAAAAAATCAACAGGGGGGACCAAGGCAAAAAATGGACCGGATGCAGGGATAGAGCCGCCCATCCTGTAGGCCATTCAGAGGCATATTTATTTGTGCTCTTCCAACTGCCCATATCAAACTTCATTGCTCGGTCTTGACCCTCCTCGCACATTTTAGTCAGATTCATTCTGCGGCATGATTCTGGAGCAACGTTGGGTAATCTACAGCATAGCTGGCAAACCGATCATTCTCTTTGTTAGTGTAGTACTTCATCTGGCCTCTTTTCGATTTGCATCTGAGTGCTTCAATCTCTCTTGGCTTGGTGGAAAAAAGTAATGTCCCACCCACCTACAACTATCTTGCATGCTGCGGTTATGAGGTGGGTACTGAGGCAAAATAACCAGGCAGTGATCGAGCTCTTCCGGAACATAGTTACACGAAGTTGGGCTCGATGTTGGACTACTACTGGCCTAAAATCTTTAGCAACTCCAAGCAAACCCAAATTGGCTAGAGGATATGAAGGTGGCTGTAGAGCTATGGGAAAGAAGCTGCCTATTTGCAGCATCCAGTGTTCTTAAAGAAAAACAGGCTTGCATTGAGTGCCAGATAACTTTACCGACCAGCGCCAACAAGCAACTAGAATGGCAATTCGGGAAGCTGAGAGAAAGAATGGAATATGAGCTCAATCACATCCGCCATTCAAGATACAGGCCTTACACCATCTACGTTGAAAGCCAAAGGGTCTACATTGGCGATACAGTGCTACAAGGACTACTCAACCACTATACTGGTTTTCCACTTATACTAGCTGCAGAAGACCCAGTTCCAATGGCAGATGCGATTTTTAATAAGCTACAGTTTGGTAGAAGGGCCGAATTCATCATTGTATGGTATGGCAGGGATAAGCTTCTCAAAGGAACCAAAGGACGCAGTATCGCAAGAGATATTTTGGAGGCAGTAAACTTTCTCAGCAGTGACCAAAAACGTGAAGTTTTTATGATACCCCCACCCTACAGTAGCGGAAAAAAGTAATATCTCACCTACTAATTTTTGGTTTTTTTGCTCGTAACTTTTTTTATTGAGCGTATCGGAAAAGTGTAAAAAGTAAACTTATTCTACACGTTTTCGTCTATCTTTTGAGTAGTGTTGGCAATTGGGGGAAAATCGAGAATCGAGAAAGACAAAGTTTTCAAAAATCGAGATTCTCGACAAAAAATTTTCGAGAATCTCGACGAGAAACGAGAGAAACCAGAAAGTCCCTTATTCAAACTCCTGACAAACACCAGACAAACAAATGAGCTACTCGGCATTAAAGGGATCCAACTGACTGAGTTTGTAATGGAAGACGTCTCTTGCATGGCTGAACAGCTCCATTACCACTGCTTCTCCGGTCTTGTCTAGCTTATTACCCCAGCTTCTCGAACTTCTTGTATTCCTCGTGCTGCTTCAGGTGGCGAATAAGTCCAGTCACACTTGCATCCTTCATCTTGAATTCCGACTTCTAATTGGCATCGCGACAGACTTTGCAGATTGCTGTATCAGAGTCTTTCTTCTTCTTTTCTTCCAATCTTTCGTATATTGTGAGCCATGCTTGCCTAAACAAACGTATATGATGAAGGCAGATACAACAAGAATATAAGTACAGATACAGTAGCATATAAATTCTCATAAATGTGCATTTGTCCTAGCAGTTACAAGTAAAAACGTAAGCGAAGCAGTGCGTAAGATAAAGAAAATCAATTTTGTGTCAAGATAAAATTTCTCGAAAATGTCGAACAACCTACATTAAGTGTTCCCAAACAACCTACATTTCGTGGACCATTATTTCGCCGCGATAAAATTTCGCCGATATTTCAAGTGTCGTTTTTTTCTAATTAGCGCCTTTTTTCTGGCCGATTTTACGGCGATATCAGTTTATATAATCATTTTATGCAATCGTCGGTTCCTTTTTGGTCTCTGAACAATTGGCAGAACATCGCTCCTTTCGAATATCTCGGTGCGATCGCTTCCAACTTCAGAATGGCTCAAGGTCCTTACATTCCAGACGGCGAGCCAGAATCATCTGATGAAGAAATTTTGGATCTGGATGGAGAATTATAGGAATGTTTAATTCTTTGTTGTTATTTGCTTCTCTCATTTGTCGTTATCTGCTTCTCTGATTTGTTGTTTTTTGCTTCTCGGACTTGTTGTTATGAAACAACAAATCGGGTTCATAAAATTTACCTTCGCTTACGAATGGTGCATTATTAGTAGGTGAAAAAGAGAGACAAACAGGATTTTAAATAAGGGGCTGCCGTACTATCAAAGTAAACACGGTAGTGTTTATTAATAATATCATATTAATAAAATTATTTTTTAACCTGGTGTTTTTGCACCGGATTTATATTTGGCTATGTCCTCCTAAGGACCCGCGCCCCAGCCCAAAATCTTTGTCGGATTCCTATCGGATCCGACAAAGTGGTGATCTTGGCAGGAGCTCCGAAGCTACTGCAGAATTAGTTTGGTTTTTTATTAGACCTTTAATTTATTAATTTTGCTATTGTGTGGATTTTTTGAATGAAGTTTAACACGAGCAACTTAGTTTTTCCGATTTCTAGCCTAATTTAAGTGTTAAGTGTTTTTTAGACTAGATAAGTTTAACAAATGACGATTGTAGGAAAGAAATAGTCATATTGTGGCCCAATTCAGGCACCTGGTCGACACACACACAACAAAAGTACGTCTAGAGCTAATCATAAAGTCTGTCAGAAGTCTATTTTCGACAATGAATGAGATCTGGCATACCAAAACTCGAAAAGCCAATAATAGAGCATAAAAATTAGATCCCACTCCACAGATTACATTGTAACTGGTGTTAGAAAAGTTCGGAAACTTTTTTTGACCTCATTTTTATAATTGAAAATATCAATATAAAATAATTCTGTAAAATGGGTTTTGTAGCCCTGTTCCTCCTCTTCAAAACTGTATATCCACTTTTTATTTTACTCATTAAAATGGCCGCCATTGGCAGCAATACATTTGCGCAATCGTCGGTGTTGCTGTGGAGATGGCCAGCCTCATGGTCATTGCAGAAGCAGATCCTAGCAGCAATGAATTGGATGTTTTCTTCTGTTGTGGCAGTCGCTGGGCGCCCACTTCTCGCCCTATCATCGTTGCTTCCGGTTTCCTCAAATCGCTTGATGGCTTTGCTGACAGTTCCTTTCGGAATGTTGAGCTGTCGAGCGATGTCGCATTGTTTGGTTCCTTCCTGATAAAGTCGGACTATTCCTGGGCGTAAATCAGACATTCTACAAATAAAAAGAATAATCTGTGAAAAGAAAAATCAATAACGATAGGCAGATAAACAGTTCAAACAAAGATGGAAAGCAAAGATAGCAACAAATGAGTCACTGCATAAATTAATTTTGTGTCCTTCCTTCCTTTGCTTTCCCTTCCTTAGCAGATGGTTTTATAAATAAAAAGTGGATATACAGTTTTGAAGAGGAGGAACAGGGCTACAAAACCCATTTTACAGAATTATTTTATATTGCTATTTTCAATTATAAAAATGGGGTCAAAAAAAGTTTCCGAACTTTTCTAACACCAGTTATAATGCCGAGCCAGAGGACCAGCTTCACAAAATTTGATCAAACACTCCGGAGAGGTTTGACTCAAATAGAAACCTTTAGGAATCTATAATGATTCTAATACATTATCGACCTTTGAATATACATACTTTTCACTATTCCACAGTTTGCTGGGTTTGGAGATAGTTTGGAGACAGATACTCTATGTTATACCTGATTGACTCTAACTTCGAGTAAATAACACTACCAAGCACTACTACACTACCGTGTTTACTTTGATAGTACGGCAGCCCTTATTCAAAATCCTGTTTGTCTTTTTCACCCACTAATAATGCACCAACAACGGCTAAGTTAGGAACTGCGTAAAAAAATAAATACAATGTCAAGAACACGATTTTAAAAGAGGCAAATGTGTTGCAATATACTTTGTTGTAATTACGAAGTAAATGACAAAAAATATCGAAAAAATCGATTTCTCAATCTAAAATGCAGCATTTACTCAAATCAAACAAATCAGTTGAAGTTGAACAAAAACTTTAAAAAGGTTGTGGAGTAACTTTGACACAATCTGTATAATGCACTGCCTTGAATAGCAATGCTTTCCAAAATTTGAAATTCTACCGCTTATTGGGCAGAAACATTCAAGTACCTCAAATTTGGGTAATTAAACCAAAAAAGTAGGCTTAGAAGAAGCCTTTGACAAATAGCTAAGTTCACAAAGGGATAGTGTGCGCCTCGCCTTCAAAGTGTACCATTTAGAGAAGCAGAATAGTGGGATAGACAGTAAAAAGATGGAATAATATATGTAAGATCTTTCCTTGTTTACCTTCGCTTACGACCATACCACGTTGAAAGTACGCCATCCCGTCCGATCTGGCAATGTCAAGCAACGTTGGGCTCGACTAGTACTTGGATCGGAGACGTCCTGGGAATCTCGGGTGTTGTAAGCCGAAAACATTTTTTATATTTCGAATAAAGTTATTTCATATATATTTTTGATGTAAATTAAGCTTATAAATCCTAATTTTCGGGTTCACAACAAACCTGTTTGATTACTCCAACTTTTTGACCAGTTCGAGTGGTTTTTTTCGCCCTGGTCCTCTCTGTTGTTTTTTTGCCGATTTTTGCAAGAAAATTTATTACCTATCTGCTTAAGACCGTAAATCAACAACAAAATTATGACTCATATATTTTCGACATCTGTTCATAAAATTTCTCTAGATAGTTCCAATTCTTTGCCCGACAACTTTGGCGGAAGACGCATTCTGAAATGTAGGAGGCGAGAAGCTTATCGCTTGTACCATATATTGAACCGCTTTATTTTGTGCTTCATATGAGGCCAGAATCGTTCACATTTGTTTGTGTGCACTTTCAAAGGCAATTCATGTTCAATCTTCGTCCTAATTTTTGCGTAGGGCGCTTGGAGTTGAGATGCGCACACCCACATACCTTAGAGACCAAACACTCGAAAATGACTCTGGATGCATAAAAAACCATATGCAAACCAGAGTTTATTTATGCGGTAGGTCCCAGTTATCAAAATTATGTTCAAATTCCATCTATTTAGGTCTTTAAAGCACTAACCACAGGGGGACCAAGGCAGAAAGTGTATTTTTCGGCAAATTTTTTTTTGAAAGTGTCGACCGCGCCCTAAAACACGTTTTTAAGCACGTTTCAGATGCTATAGCATTGAAATAACACCATTTTGGGACACTTCACAATTGTGTACTTCAGCCAATTTTGCTTTTGTGTGAATTTTTTGAATGAAATTTAATACGAGCAACTTGTATCGCTACTATCGCTTTTCTGCTTCTCTGCTAAAGGTGTGCTTTGAGGGCAAGGCGCACCCTATCACTTTATGAACTTAGCTATATCTCAAGCGCTTGTGATCGGTGATCGAAAAATAACTCCACCAGCGGAGCTATTAGAGTAAATACGGTAGTGGGACCGATTTATTAGAGGCCGCCTTTTTATTTTTCAACCTCCCTCTGGGGGTCGGTTTTTTAGAAGCAGTTTTTTTTCTAGAGCCGGAATTAGTACATGAAACAAGTTTTGAAATTGGAAAAAGATAAAAAAAGTTTTGGATCAAGAAGATGCTTACTTAATTAGATTGGTCTATGAAACCGAAAATAATATCAATAATATTTTCATTTCATCATTAATCAGCAATGACAACGGAGATAGAGACTTACAGACTTTTCAGAATATGTATATTCTAAAAAAGCAATTTAAATGCTCCCTACCTGGATGAAAAAACACACTGCTCATAATGTCATTAAGAGAGTTATTCTGCTCAAAATATAACTTTATTTATCATCTCAGAACTTTTGACATGACTTACAGACAACTTATACCCGTGTATAAGGGTGTCTGTATAAGGGTGTCTATTAAAGTGTCCATTAATAATATTAAACTTGAAAATGTTAAAGTAATTTTTAGACACCCTGTTGTCATGAGATAACCCATATGTAGGACTTTCTAATGGTCACAAACTTGATTGGATCAAGAGTTACAAATGACACAGTTGAATGGCTGATGAAGGCGTTCATGGGTGTAGAAATGGAAACTGCAGTTCTTATTTAAATTAGGGCGACCCGAAGGCCATCCCACACCCAAAAATTTAGCTGTCTGCTACCCTTGAAGGGCCGCAGCACGGTTCAGCCGTGGCAGAAGTGCAATGCCAGAGCCTCACCATGGAGGTTCTGTCTGCTTGATCACAGCACACACCCAGCCAGGTAAGTTTATGATTTGCACAACTTGGAACATATGAACAAATGACTGGTCATCACATAGCTGGGTTTGACCAGAAGCTTACGGCTTGGAGATGGGGTGGTACTTTTTTAGTTACCACCACCAGGGTTTTCGTGATATGGATTTCGGAGCCCTGATATGATAATGATATGATATGGGGTTGACATGATATCACCTAGGGTGATATGGAACTCGTCAAACTCCCACCTCATATCATCTGATATGATGTGGAATTTTAAAAAATAACCTGATATGATATTGATATGAGATCACGGGCATAATACGGACGTGATATGATATGATGTCATGATGATGTCAGTAAATATGATAATGATATGATATCAACAGTTTACTTTAGATAATTTAAAAATAAGTATTCAGATTACTTTATTATTCATTATTCAAAAATTGAGCATTTAAATGAGTAAAAAGTTGGGCATTCAATAAATCAAATTTAACACGATTTCTGGACTTTGCAGATGCCATAGTTGCGTGTGAAAACACACGTTCGATTGGTGAGCTTGTTGCAGGGATAGTCAGAATTTCAAGTGCTAGGGTGGCGATGTCCTTCCATTCCGTCTTTTCCATACTCAGCCAAAATGGAATCGGCTCAGCATTTTCGCTGCTTCTTTTTGGAATGTACTCTACATATCTTTGCACTGTTGTCAAACGGCTTTCGGTCTCTGAGTCTGTCTCGAATACTGCATCCTTCACTTCTAGAAACCTCTCAATGACTTTGACCCATGAACCCCATCGTGTGAGTGCTGGTGAAAGTAGATTCCGGTTGCCCTTATTCTCCAGCTCTTGCGTACCAATGGTTGAGTGTTTAAAGGAATTGATGAGCCGACACATTTTTTTGAATGCTAATTGGGTGGTCAATTCACGCAGCCCATTTAGCAATGATGTGCTCAGTCGGCGACCGGGGCGACTTAAACGTCACGGGATTTTGAAGACGGCGGTCTTGACTGGGAAAGCTGCAGCGGTACCTATCAAATCATTGCTAGCAGTAAACGTTTTGCTTTTCTCGATCAATATAAAATAACGCGCGAGTTAACAATATTTAAGGGGCTGTGGTCTAAAATTGCGAAGTTATTCGGGGCTCAAAGTGGACGAGAGCTCATTGTCAAGGCAGCCGCATTTATCGCGCTAGACATGGCGGCTGACACGGCAGCTGACATTATTATTCCTGATGTGCCACCAAAGGTAAATCCTGCCGATTTGAAAGCACAAGTGAAGATAGCAGTTGACGATTATCTCGTGAAGTTGCACGAGCAAGTGCTGAAGAACAAAGTGAGCGAAAATTTGCGTGTTTCGGATGAGTAAAAAAGTCTATTTTTGATAGTTTTGACAAATAAAGCACTGTTACAATTGATTATTTTGAAATATTTCTGATATCACATGATATTGGTTGATATCACCTAATTTTTATTATGTGATGTGATATGATAATGACATGATATGGATGTTCGTAAATTCGAGTGATATGATATTGATATGACATGAAGTTCAGTGGAATGATATGATACGTGATGTCACCCTCATGATATCATATCATATCAGGCTACATGATATCATATGAAAACCCTGACCACCACCAACCCCATACTCTGATTTTTTGAAAAGTGACTACCGTAGTTCCAAAGCACCTCGTGCTAGGTTTTTTTGGAAGTGAAAAGTGACCCCAAATCACTTCCCAAACTGATTTTTTCTGCGCAAGGCGATAAAGGAAACACTTCTAAACAGTTTCTGATTAAAAATTGTGTCAAAAAAATTTGCTTCTCACCCCCTAGGGGTAGATTATCTTTTTAAGAATATTTTAGGGTCACTCTTGGTTGATTTATCACTTTTATCTTGATGGAGCTTGGCAAAAAGACTCCCTAAATGCATTTTTGATCAAACGTCTTTCTCGGAATTATGTTCAAGGTAAGTCTTTAACCCATCAAGACCCCTGCGCCCCCGAAGGAACTCCTTCGGGGGTTTGGTGGCTTGGGGTTGAGATGCACACACCCACATACCTTAGACACAAATCACTCGAAAATGACTCTGAATGCATGGAGGGGGTTGGAGTTGAGATGGGCACACCCACATACCTTAGACACAAATCACTCGAAAATGACTCTGAATGCATGGAGGGGGTTGGAGTTGAGATGGGCACACCCACATACCTTAGACACAACCGATATCGATACCCTGGTTTACCTTAAAAAATTGCTATTTTGAAAATGACACACGACAACACAAAATGACATGACAAATGACTTTTTTAAATGGCATGTCAATTATAAACCCTAGTCAGAACCATCGTCAATGACAATTTAAATAGATTGCTTTCGCATTTAATGCATTTTTATTCCTCACTTAACACGAACATCAAATCAACATTCTCTAGTGTTCCACAAGTCAGACTTCCGTGATAAGCTTCCTCACAAGTGGCTTCTTTGACTGAATTTGTTCGGATTTGTGAAAGCAAGTTACATCAACCACGGCTTTGTCAACCTAAAAATTGAAATCAATAACTGCTTTCATTCCTTACTCAAGGATCAAATAAAAAAAGGTAAATGGGTTGATTTTCGCAACTTAAATTTCACTCACCGAATCTCTGAGTGATTCCAACAGACTCTTTGCTTCCAAATTATTTGTATCACATTTCACACAATATTCCAGATCCAAACAAGCCTTTGATTTCAATCCCAACTTGTTCTCAGAGACAGATCGACGGTACAGCGCTTTTAGGTTAGCTGGGTCGAGAGCCAGTGCTTCATTTGAATCAGTATATGCCTTTTCAAACCTAGAAATTCCACAAGAGAATACTTTTAGTGATTAAAAAACCAAAACCCACATGTGCAGATTCAGATAAGCTTGTGATCTATTTGATAATATCACTGATGAAACTTGAAATTCCAATGCTTTCGAATAGAAGTCGATGGCTTTGTGGAAACGCTTTTGCTTATAGCACAAATTACCCCTTTGTCTCAACAGCTCCGCTTGTTCTTCTTGACTTGCGCTTGTAGATGGTGAGAAAGAGGATTCTTGGGCACATTCTGTTTGCTCTATTTCCTCGATGAGCGCCATACTAAACACATCGAATATAAAAATGGAACTAGGTGATAAAAGGAGGTGAGAATATTATTTTGAAAAGGCTCAAGTCGATTTCACACACCAAAATACAGTAAATTTATTTTTCCCGCAGTAAATTTAAATTTTAAACAAAATACTGATTTCCCGCAGTTAAACTTCTTCTCACGATTTCGCTCGGAATATTGGCAGAAATATTTGGCAGAAATACTTGCTTGAAATCCTCTTTCTTGTTTATGGCAGGTCCAACTTGTGTTTTTAGACAGCCAAGTATCGATCTCTTCTTTTGATTTGCAAATTTTTTCGTTTGTCGAAATAGCAGGTCCTCGGGGCATAAACAAATAAAATATTGCTTCGTGTTCATAAATAACTATAGGATATTAGTGTGGACAAAAAACCCCAGATTGCACAAATAACCAAATTTACTGAGAGAAATCAGTGATGTACTGCACGAAATCAGTATTTTGTTTAAAATTCAAATTTACTGCGGGAAAAAATAAATTTACTGCGGGAAATCAGTATTTCGGGGTGTGTTTTCAGGTACAGCCATTTTGAAAATACATTTCGCCACCTCGGCAATATTCGCTACAAGAAAAACTGTTTTCAAACAATTTTTTTTGAATTACGTTTTTGAATTCGAAAAATCACTTCAACCCAGGCCCTAGGTGCCCGTTTTGCCCCATACAGTCGATTATATAACGGACGCATAGGGACCAGGCTCAGCCGTACGTTATGTAGAGCGTCCGTTATGTAAAATACTTTAAGAATGAGTGTCCTTTTCAATGAAAACCAACCAAACCAAATTTAGTGTCCGTTTTGTAGAACTGTCCGTTATATAAATCATCGGCTGTAAGAATTTGTCCAACCTGGAAAAGAAGCAATTTCAACAACAAAATTCAAAAGTAAGGCGAAAAAACAGAAATAAATATCCGTAAATGTTGTCTCGGTTGAAATGAAAATACGAAATCAAAGCTTTACATCTGATTTGGTCAAATTTCATGTGGGCACCCTCATTCGGGCACTTTCATTTGGGCAAACCGAATTTGGGCACCCTCATTTGGACACCTCATTTGGGCACCAAATTTAAATATGACCAATTTTTTAACTTCAAGCTGGGTTTTCTTAGACTTTATTTGTAAATTAGTTTTTAAAAGATCATTAGGCTCTAGAGTAGATAGGAAAACCGCTATGTACCCACCCGGTAGGAGTATCATCTCTAGAATTAAAAAATTTAGGCAAAATTAATTCAAACCCATGGTATCCTGCCTACAATGATTAAAAACATCGATTTTAAAAGCCGAAACCCCGGTACCAAAGCATGAACCGAGGTAATGCCCTAATTACCTGGAGGGTATAGGGTATAGTCATCCGTCGACTCGCAATGCCTAAAAATACCTTAACTACTATCCAACCAACTAGCCACCTGGATACCACTACCTTGTTATTGGATGTTACTAGGCAAGTACCACCGCCGAGTCAGTATTAGAAGTACCACCACTCAGGTACCACAAACTGGAAAAAATCGGACAAGGACAATTATGTCCAGCGCCGATTGTGTCCGGCTATATAAAAAGGGACAATTGTGTCCGGCTAGTATAAAAAGACCGATTGTGTCCGGCTATATAAAAAGGGACAATTGTGTCCGGCTAGTATAAAAAGACCGATTGTGTCCGGCTTATATAAAAGGATATGTGCTATATGTGAATTAAACAGAGTAGCGCAAAAATATTCGGAAATTTTTGAAAATTTTGCGTTAACCAAATCGATTTTGAGCAAAATAGACAAAATTGCATGAATTTTTAGCGACACCTTGTATTTTGAAAACATAATTGAATCAGAAACAAATTTTAAAATATATCGGTGTGGTGGTGTGTGTTGTGGTTTTTTTACAATTTTACACAGCAAAAAAACGCTATTTTCCTTGAAGTCACGAGTTCAAAGTTCAAACCCACTTCTCGAGACCTTCGATTTTCAATTTTTTACAAACTTTTTATTGTTGTTTATTGTTTTTATTGTCTTTTTGATTATTCATTATAAATTTAAGATCTAGTGACACGTGACGTTTTTTTCATGAAAAGTCAATCTTTAAAAACAAAAAAAAAGCAAAATAGACTTTCGTCGTGGTGCATTCAGAAGAAATTCACCGAAAAAGCAGAACTGTTTGACTATACTTAGATTTATACATCCATAAGTTGGAATACCCAAATTAAAAATCACTGATGATTTTATGGTCATACCTCAGCAACTCAAGCGTAGTTTTAAAATTTTGCTTTGTAATTTATATTGCTGAAGAATTTAGACAGTTGAATGTTCTCAAAATAATTTCCAAATAAGGAAAAGTAATTAAAATGAAAATACAAAAGATTTATAAAATCAGCAAGAACCTAAATTATGGGTCTACAGCCGACTTGCTACAAGTTTATATTTTAGCTCGTGGTTAGACATAAAGTATATTAGTACTGAAAAATGTTTCCGAACTAATAAAATAGACGTTTGGTGTAGTGAAAGTCGGAAACTGGGAATTGAACCCACGACGAATTTATCGTGGCTTCTATTACTCTCTTATGAACTACCAAGACTTTTGAGTTTCGAATCTATTTTTCATTGCTCATTATTGACCATTGACAGTAGGGCACCGAACCAAACTCCTCACAGTTGCATGTCCGTTACAAACTAGCCATTTTGACAATCTGACCGCTGTTGAACTAGCCAGTTAGTTAGATTACCTAGTCATTCTATTGTTTCGGCTGCAAAAAGCAATCAGACTGATCATGAGCTCCTTTCATTTCCCACAGACAAAGGCCTTCAAGATAGAGTTCTGCGCAAAAAGAAGCCAATCGGGGCCGACAGTGTGGACAAACCAGTCAATGAAATTGTGTGGTTGGAATACTTCGGGGAAACAGAAAGGGGCGATGTGTTTCTTTGTCATGATTCAAGGCATTGTCTATTGCTTTATCTTGCCTATATAATTATTTTCAAATTAAGGGTATCTGAACCGAATTTGCCGGTGTTTTTCCTGTTTCTATCAGCTTCTGGTCTCCAACTTCTGCTCATTGGTCAATTGATGGAACATTTTTCTGTGCTCCTCCGCAATTTGCTCAGCTTTATACTGTCAATGTGTTCAAGTGTGAGTCAACTTTGCCGTGTGCTTATGCCTTACTTCCAGACAAGAGCGCCAGTACATACTCAAGATTGTTTAACGTTAAGATTGTTTAAGATTAAACGTCAAGATTGTTTAAGTACCTATCCTACTTCGAAAGAACTTATGTCCGTCGTCGAGTGCGTGGAGTTCAGACAGATGGTCTTTTTCCAGTTGCTTGTTGGAACTGTAATGCTGCTGCACTTGATGGTATGCCCAAGACAAACAATGCTATGGAGGGATAGCACAAAGGATTCAATGCTCGTTTCCGCAAGGCCCACATGTCACTGAGCCAATTCATTATCCGACTGAAGGCGGAAGAAGAAAAGACAAGACAGATGGTCGTCAGGTATACTTACATGATTATTCCGGAATGAATATTGACCACGTAATATTTCTAGAGCTAGGTTCAATCCTGCAGAAGTACTTCGGCAATTTCGCAGGCCTGAATATGTGAGGCGAGAAGCAAATTTGAAAATGTTGGTGGAGGGATATCAGCCAGGTCGAAAGATGGAATTTCTCTATGCCGTGCACCATCATTTGGCCAAGTTCCCATTTGTCCGACAGAATGAGATAAATCAAGATCCAGTCAGTGAAAGTTTTGTTGAAATGTAGCAAGTTTGATTTTATTGTTGTGTTCACAGTTGGACGCTCGAAAAAAACAGCGCCGCCGCCAGCGCCGCCGCCGGGCTTTTTAAATACCACCGCCAGCGCCGGCGGCGCCGCCGGCGCTGAAAGAAAAAATTTCCGCCGCCGCCGTCACCGCCGATGAAAAATTTTACCGCCGCCGCCGGCGCTGAAATAAAGGAAATTCGGCGGCGCCACCGCCGCCGAATCCCCTTTATTAATTTGCGGAAAGTATAGAATTTGACTAGCGCCACAACCACTGCCTCCGCTCAGCGGAGTCCGCTGCTCACTCAAATTCTTGCTCAATAAGCCAATCTCAAGTTGAACTGAAATTTATTCAGTTTTTACAAATTGTAGTAAATGCATACCGTATTTCTTCTAATTGCCGCACAGTCTCTAATTACCGCACACCCCTAACTTTAAAGACTTATATCTCGGTATATACAAAAATAATGATTCAAAATGCTTTTCACAAGCTTCAGCTGTTACGTATAATAAGAATTGACTGGCGGTTTTTTGACACCGCCGGCGGAGGCACCGGCGGCTACTATTTGTCTGCCGCCGCCGCCACCGCCGGCTCGAAAATTCACCGCCGCCGCCAGCACCGCCGCCGGCGGCGCGAAAATTTTCGCCGCCGGCGGCCGGCGGTGGCGGTGTCCAACTATGGCTGTGTTCACAAGTAATCTAAAGTATGTTAACAAGGCTTATTTCAATAAAAAAATTCTTTTGAAAAATCCATGGGGTTCTTTTTCAAATCGAAAAACATCGGCGTGTGTCAATAGAACTACAATATACGTGATTTTTGAAATTGGTGCCCAAATGGGTGTTGCCCAAATGAGGGTGCCCAAATGAGTTTTTCCCAAATGAGTAGTAACCATGTACCCTAATAACCTCCACCCCCCCCCCTATTTTTTTGACTAAGATTTCAGAGTTAGGGTTATTTTTGATTGACAATTTCAAGATTTTTAGAGGATTGAAAAATAGTAACCCCGGGGTTTCTATTAGAATAATTACGGTATTTTAGCTCTTTTGAAAAAAGGTGACCCTTAAAAAATTGAGGGGTCAACTAGACTATTAATACAGCCAATCGACTCAGGTTTTCATAAAAAAAAATCGGTACATAATGTGAAAAACACCATTCGCTTGGTGCCCTTTGTGGTTTGGGCCTTGCCCATCCAGAGGTTATCCACGAACCAGAACCACAGGAGGTTAACAAGTGAAAGTCGTGTTTTTCACATTATTTACCAAAAAAATTGTTATAAAAAACTAAGTTTATTGGCGTTTGTAGAATTTCAAAATCCAATAAAAGAGCTATGGCACCTCAGAAGTGGCCAAAAAACTTGAGACACCCTATAGTTGCCCAAATGTTACAGAAGTGTAAGAGGCACAAGTCCATGAATTCATGGCTAAGCATTCTGTCATCAAACAGGAACAATTTATCACGAACACAGAATGATTACGAAACAAACAAAGGAACGAGATCACAACAACAAAAAATAATCAATTTAACACCACGCGCGATTGTACTCTTTTTAATCTGAAAAATCATTTTCTTCATCCTCCGGCTTCGATTGCTTAACCGGTGTTTCATTTCCTCGAAGTCTGTAGCTAGTCTTTCTGCGGTTTTTTGGAATACTTCGCTTGACAGAGATATTCAACTTAGACCACTTGAGCGGCTTTTTCACTTCATCTGACTTGAACCCGGCATATGGCTCGCTAGGTCATGCGATTTGGGGTCTTGCGTTTGGCTCGCGCGAGCCAAATGGACAACACTGATTCCAAGCTTTAATTTAAAAAACAAACTGACCAAAAACCCAATTAAAAACACTCCAAAAAAACAAAAAACATCAATCGTCCGCAAACAGACAAAACATCTCTACTATATAGGAGATTGTCGAGGCACTCGGACTGGAGCATGACTCATAGTTGAGTCAACTGAAATGTAACATGCTTTCAAAAGCTTCATTTAAAAACTTACACGTAATCCAACTGACTGGATTCACAAAAATTAAAAAACACAACTGCTAAAAGCGGATGAACAATAAATTAATAAGGTCACATAAACTGTAGATCTAAAAAGAAATTTTTCGTTTTAAATTCGTAGAAAGACAAATACCTATTCAAATTTGCATTAACAATTTCAAAAACATGTTTGCTTACAAAAGCGCCATCTATCGACATGTCACTTGAGACAAAAACCAAAAATTCAAGAAAGGCCCAAATTCAAGTTCCCTCTGAATGACCTCCTCCATACTCGAGTACAGATCCCCTGTTTAAAGTTGTCATTCCTCGCTGATCTTTTTTTTAAAAGAAAGCTGAGATTCAGGGCTACGCCATGGACATCCCGCCCTGGCCGTTAAAACCAATAAGCTCTAAGATTTTGACTCTTGAACGAAAAAAACCACAATTCACTCTCTGTAACCCAAAAATTGAAACCAACAAAAAATTCAAAACCAAAATCTAAAACTACCGTTTGACTCCTGAGATTTCAAGCTTCAATTTTTAAAAAAATTGACCAAAAAACCAAACAAAAACACTCCAAAAAAACAAAAACGTCGATTGTCCACAAACAAAACATCTCTAATACTATATAAGAGATAAAGAGAGAAAAAGATAGGGAAAGAATAGTCAAATAAGGCTGTAGTTACTTTACACCAGTGTTTTCAAAAGTCACACTATCACACTTGGGTCACACTAACTTCGCCGACCTTTTTATCTGAAATTTTGTTTTCTTATCAGATGTTTTACAACATCTTGTAGCTGAGATTTTTCTCTATAGATTCGGTGGTCAGACGCTCCAGTTAAAAATAATTTTTGACAAAATCACACCAAGTGTGACTTTAAAGTCACACTTTTTATGAACACTTTCTATGAAAAGTTGAGACTTTAAGGTCACACTTGGTGTGATTTTGTCAAAAATTATTTTTAACTGGAGCGTCTGACCACCGAATCGATAGAGAAAAATCTCAGCTACAATATGTTGTAAAAACATCCGATAAGAAAACAAAATTTCAGATAAAAAGGTCGGCGAAGTTAGTGTGACCCAAATGTGATAGTTTGACTTTTGAAAAACTGCTTTACACCGTCAAAAGGTTAAAAAATTCGGTCAAATTAGTAATTTATCCCGGACGAGGGTCAACTCGCGAAGGATTCAACTCGCGAAGGTCAACTCGCGAAGGATTTAACTCGCGAAAGTCAACTCGCGAAGGGTTCAACTCGCGAAGGTCAACTCGCGAAGGCTTTTCAAATTCCGTTCGTATGGATATCCGGAACAATTATTGAAAGACATATTGTCTCCCATAGACATCATTTTTTTCTCGATTTTTTCTTCCTTACTTTTCTTTATGGTTCATTTGGCATTATTAGAGTTCAAGACGCTACTGCCATATGCCCTTTCAAAAAAGCTACTGCAGTATATACCGCCTTCACTTACCCTTCCCCCAATAATTTCGAGGAATACCTAAAACCACCATTTAAAAAAAAGTTATCCCAGAGTTATTCTAAGCCTACGGGCCTAAGTAAAAAAATATATATATAAGTCTCAGAAAAAAATAAATAAAAGGATAACGATCAATGAAAGAACAGAAGTTGGTGGCAAAGAATCAAGGCTGGCTGACAAGGAAAGCGAATCAAGGAACAATGGATCGATAAAGAACCAAACAATCCACACTTCTTTCCAAAATCTTTGTTTTGTCAATCAAAAATCAGGAGAGTTAAAGAATACAACACAGACACGACTACGCAAAATATGAGGTAAGGGTAAAAGGTAAGGGTAAATCGATTATTAATACCGCCCCAGATTCTTGAAACGATGAACACAAAACCTAAAAACACTACACAAAGAAAAAAGACGGCGAAGATAATAAAAGAACACTTTTCTAATAAACAGGACACGAGACTTGACATGCAGCAGACATCAGAAAACTCCAGACTTTAGAACAGGATGAGGCTTCTGCGATAAGAGAACCTGAAATTGGTGCATAAAAACAACAGTAGAAAAGGCAATATCAGGGCGACAAAAAATGCTTTTGAAATAAAATGTCCTTGGGTCCCCAATGTCCTTGGGTCGCCAATTCAAATTTCAACAATTGCTGGGCCTTGCACGAGCATGGTCCTTTAAGACGTTTCATCGATTTTTGAACATTTGTCCAAAAATCGAGGAAATGTCGAAATCGACATGTCGTGTCGGCAACCTTAAATTTGATATTTTGTGGACGCTTGTTGTCCCAAATATTTAATTTTTTTAATATATACCGTATTTCCTGTAATAAGCGCGCATGCGCGCTTATTTTCCGAACTTCCAAAAATTGGAAAATTTTGAATTCGATCTCGAGATTTTTGGGTGCTTAACCAAAATCTAAAAAGTAGAATCAGTACAGCTCGTGGGAGTTAAGAAAATTCAATAAACAGCTTTGCAAAATATTTTCTCTGAGCTGAGATATAGGTCCTCAAAGTAGAGGGTGCGCACTTATTAGAGGAAATACGGTACCCTATACTCAAACAAAAGAGGAGACTCTATAGTTTTACCTTTTCTTTACACAATTAAAAATACAGTCAACCTTCTCTGTAAGCTACACCCTCGGGACCGATCCCAGCTGTAGCTTATAGGGGAGGTGTAGCTTATACAGGGGGTAAGTTATAATACGGAGTTATTATACGGAAAATAATTCTCTTGGTCCGGACCCAGGTGTAGCTTACAGAGAAGTTTGACTGTACCAACATAGTGCTGGCAGCATTATTAATTTCTAAAACTCTTTGACCTTTAGAAAGACTTTCTACATGTGATACTTTTTGGTAAACGCCCCTGTATCGGCTTTTTACTAAAAACATTTTCGGGATCTATCGACTTTATAACTCATTGTTTTAGAGGCGCAAAATGTCGAACAAAAAGAAGAACGAGAAGAAGCTGAATTTCATGCAAAAGTCTTCAATCAAATTTGTTGACCGGGATCCTCCTTTTCTTCAGAAACTCAAAGCCAGTGTGGGATATCAAGAGTCGGTTCTAGAAGACAAATTTAGTGAGCCGACAACAGTAGCAGACAGCAAGGAGCCGTTTAACGAAGTAGAGGACATATTCAAGATGAAACAAGAAGAGGGACCGCAAATCGTTGTGCAAGATCCAGCAACAGATCTAACTCGACAGCAGCTTCGCCAGGAATTGAAACAGCAGCAGTTGGATGAGGACAAAAAGAAGATTGATGACCGGAAAATCACATTCAAACGACCTGTCGTCAAAGAGGGTCAGTATGTAGATGCCAGTGCAAAGAAAATTAAACTAGACTCCACTGAAATCAAACGGCTTGATAATACAAAATTGTTGTCGTTTGTTGAAGATGACGATGTCTGAAGCTGTTTGTTTATTTCTGTCAGTAAAGTTTATGCTTGCTCTCTTTCAAATGGTTTTATGGCATTTCTGGTCTCAATATTCTTTCTTTTAGAAGTTCTTGAGTGCTTCCAACATCTTTTCATTATTTTCAGAATCAATCATTTTACTTTCACTTAATCTTGGCGTCCAAAGGATACTTTTATTTCGCACTTTTTCCATTTCTTTTCTGTCGTTGATCGAATTCGGCGCTCAACTCTGTTTTAAGATGGCAAAAAACCTTGTGCAGCATTGAAAATTGGATTAGAAATATCAATGTCATAATTTCACCAAATTTTTAGTTCCAGTGCCGAAAAAAATTGAAGCGCCATAGATAAGGTAACATTTTTGGACCGCTTCATTTTAGCTGTCTTCCGCGAAGCATCCTTACAAAAAAATAATAATACACAGATGTGAGGAGTAAGAGTATGCCAGTGTATAAATATAAGAAAGGGTTAAGTATTCTGGTTTCCTCAACAGGAATGCTTTTTCATTTATTGTCATTTATCTATCTCCCTTTATACGTTTAAAATATTTTAAAAATAAGCCATCGCATGCTCACTTTTACCCAAAAATCAAATATTACTTCAATATTATTTTTTCAAATAATTTATTATAAGACTGAATCAGGGAATTTAAAATTTCAGAGGTAAAAGAATCCGGCTCATACACCAGAATACATGGACATATATGGGTTTGTTTCCACTGCAGTACTTCTTATCTGTTGGCCTCCTCTGATCAATCCCATATCCGACGATGAGGTAGCAATGGGTGTGAGTGAAAGAGATGAATCCATTAGTCCATACGTCGTCGCTGGTGGAAACTGAATTATGGGGGAGGCGGGATCCAGCCTTGGGGTTGAGATGTAAGCTCCAGTGAAAGGGTAAAATGTCAGGTTGTTGGTTTTTTCTTTGTCTGAAAGGGTATGCCTTGTGGGAGGAGGTGAAGAGGCTGGTGCCGTCGAGGTCAGTGAAAAAGCAGACAACTGAGACTGGCTTTTGGTGCTTTGGTTGGTCAGAGAGTCGGTGGTTGTTGGCAATCTGGTATTAGTGCCACTGCTGGCAGTGATCAGCACTGGAGTGGCATTGCCGAAATACTGGAACTCGGGAGTGGGACACACTGTCTAAAAATGAATGGATTAAATTGAAGTACACCTTCAAACGATTTTGTCAGTGGCCAGTTAGCGGGAATTTTTTTCGCAAACTCCAAAATAGTGCAAAAACATGTTTGAGCCCGTCCTAACGTATGCTGGCCTGCCCTGTGTCTAACCACAACCCGAAAAAATCAACAGAGAGGACCGAGCCAAAAAAAACCTGGATTCTACGGCAAATGACACAATATCCCTGCACCTCAATATTCGTGGCCACGATATCCTCAGCCATAATATCTACGGCTGCAATATCCACGCACATAATATCCCCGTCATCACATATAGATAAGAACGCATGTAAAAATTTATCGAGAAAGAAAAGAACTGCTGGTCCCCTCGCCTTTTCTCCGTGTAACGAGTTGGTATGCATCTTTAAAGTTTATTTCATACATTGATTTGAACTTGAACAATTTTGTGGGTTTTATCGGGTGTCTCAAAAGTTCGAACTCACTTTTTAAGATTTGAGTTTTTCTTAAAACAGTGTAGACATCAACAAATATTTAATACCATTTTGTAGCCCTAAGTGTCCTCTTTCCAACAAGGTATCAAACGTAAATTTTATTCAACAAAATGACCGCCAACAGCCTCAACACACTTCTTCAGTCTTTTTGGAAAATTATCGATGGCCTTCTGAATCATTTCTTGTGGAATTGCATCCCATTCTCTCACCAACGAAGCCTTCAACTCTGCGATCGTTTTGTGTGGTTTAGAGCAGGCCTTTGACGCAAGGTAAGGCCACACAAAATAGTCCATGACAGTCAAATCGGGGGAGTTGGGCGGCCACTGACCAATTGGCTTTGTCCAATGAGGATTCACAGTGATGGCGTCCGGAAAATTGTCCTTGATCCAGCCTTGTGTTTCGTAGGCTCGATGAGAAGGCGCTCCATCCTGTTGAAATATCCAGTCTTCTGGGCCGGTACTCACCATCTTTACCTTTACCTCTACCTTTTACCCTTACCTCTAACTTTTACCCTTACCTCTACCTTTTACCCTTACCTCTACCCTTACCCTTACCCTACCTCTACCTTTTACCCTTACCTCTACCCTTACCTCTACCTTCAACTTTTACCCTTACCTCTACCCTTACCTCTACCTTCAACTTTATCCTCGAAAGCACAATCAACTGCATATGATTTATTCCAATCCGCAACAACAGACAACACTATTTAGCGCGTAAAGTAACGATTAACAATAGAATTTCTCATATTTGATCCAGTGCTAATTCTGTCATCCGCATTGACCTCCTCCGGTGGTTGTTCGTCTAGCATGTCTTCATCGTTCTCATCGGATACTTCCTCGCAAGCGGCAAATGTTGTGTAGGACTGCAGCGGCAATGATGAATTGAGGGACCCGTTCTGACCAGCGGCGGAATCCTTTTTTGCGGCTGTTCGGGAAGAGATCATCTTGATGTTCGGCCACCAACTCCACCAGACGCTTGCACATTTCAGACGTAAACATGGCGATAACTAAAGATAACAACGATAAAATACGAGAAGCAGTGCAAGATTAATAAAACGAGCAAATCTCAACAAAGAGCACACAACAATGAAAAATGAACATCAAAATCGTGTTCAGCGACACAAAATTACTCTAGAAATGCGTTGCGAGACAAAAATTCAAAAATCGAGATGAGGGTAACATTTTTACCCTGCTACCACCCATGGTAAAAATATGCCTTGGTCCCCCTTGTTGTTTTTTTACCCTTACCTCTACCTCTACCTTTACCTCTAAGTATGGTGAGTACAGGTAGAGGTAAGGGTAAAAGGTAAGGGTAAAAGTTAGAGGTAAAGGTAAGGGTAAAAATTATGGTGAGTATGGGTAGAGGTAAGGGTAAAAGGTAAGGGTAAAAAGGTAGAGGTAAAGGTAAGGGTAAAAATTATTGTGAGTACGGGTAGAGGTAAGGGTAGAGGTAAGGGTAGAGGTAAGGGTAAAAAGATGGTGAGTACCGGCCCTGGCATGTTCTCTTAAGCCCAAGGAAGCACATCTGTCTCCAACATTTGTCGATATTCCGAGCCACTGACCTTGACTCCTTCAGGCACAAAGATGAGTGGAGTTTTGGAGTGCCATGAGACGTCGGACCAGACCATCACTTGCTTTGGCTTTTGGGTCCTCTCCACAATCTTCACTTCTGCTGGCAGGGGCTCCTTGCTCCATACCCTAACCACACAAAACGATCGCAGAGTTGAAGGCTTCGTTGGTGAGAGAATGGGATGCAATTCCACAAGAAATGATTCAGAAGGCCATCGATAATTTTCCAAAAAGACTGAAGAAGTGTGTTGAGGCTGTTGGCGGTCATTTTGTTGAATAAAATTTACGTTTGATACCTTGTTGGAAAGAGGACACTTAGGGCTACAAAATGGTATTAAATATTTGTTGATGTCTACACTGTTTTAAGAAAAACTCAAATCTTAAAAAGTGAGTTCGAACTTTTGAGACACCCGGTACCGGTTCACAGTAGCCTTTTAAGTAATCTCCATGTATTGGGTTGGCCGGAAAGTAATGTCGTTTTTTTTATTTCTAACGCTTACCATGCTGTGGTTGTTTTTTTTTATCATAATAGAGCATGATATACGAAAATGAAGCACTGTTTTTCCGCTTCTAATATGTTTTTACAACTTTCTTACACGTAAAGATTTTAACATGGTTTTAGGCCTTTTAAATGAACTGTCAAGTTGATGAAAAAACGCATTTTCGACACATCCTCCTTTTTGCATTCAACCAAGGTCAAAAAGCGACTGAAGCGGCTTGGGAAATCTGTCAAGTGTACGGAGAGGGCTCGATGGACATAAGGGCAGCTCAGCGTTGGTTTGCAAAGTTCAGAAATGGTGATTTTTGCCTCGACGATGCTCCTCGTTCCAGCCGACCATCTGAGTGTCGAAAATGCGTTTTTCATCAACTTGACAGTTCATTTGAAAGGCCTAAAACCATGTCAAAAAATTTTCGTGTAAGAAAGTTGTAAAAACATATTAGAAGCAGAAAAACAGCGCTTCATTGTCGTATATAATGCTCTATTATGATAAAAAAAACAACCATAGCATGGTAAGCGTTAGAAAAAAAACGACATTACTTTCCGGCCAACCCAATAATTTCAGAGTTACCTGTATGAAAAAAACACAAAAAAATTAAAAAAAGGGGTTCTTGTAAAAAGTCAAAGAATCAATTTTGAAGGGGTAGGGGCATTTGGCTCTTTTAGTGTCATTTTGTTTAAATTCGCGCCTTTTGAATTTTATTTATTTTTGGCTGTTTCGGTGCATGTTTTCGATTTTTTCGGCGAAGCCTTAGGCGCAGGGTAGTCCGCCATTTCAATTCATGTTTATGGTGTTGATCAAGTTTGTTTCGAAAATTTTGTCTGGCATTCATAAATTTCTATTTCTTCGGAAAATTGTAGATTCTATACCAACCTGTATGCGATAAACCATAGCAGCCTCTCTTCTGTTAGCCTTCAAGCCACCCAGTTTAGGCAACATCTTCGGCAATGCACTTTGTCCGTATCCAACTCGTTTTTGATGGTTGACTAGACAGAAGGAGCAAATATTCTTCAGCACACTTCCATCGCTAGATCCGCCACTACCAAAGCAAATCAGCAGGAACAGGGCACAACACAAAATACTCATTCCAGTGGCTACTCCAATTATAAGAACTGCCCAAGTCACATTTTTCTGAAAAGATGCGATTTGATTTTTTGGCAATGATCTCGAGTAACGATTTAAAGTTTTTCTGGCACTTTTATAGTTCCCCCATACTCGAATTTTTTGAAGAGTGACCCAAAACTCCCTCCCGAACTTATTTTTTCTGCTCAACACGATAAAAGAGATATTTCTAAACACTTTTTAAACAATTTTGTCAAAAAATTTTGCCTCCCACCCTTCAGGCGTAGATGGTCTTTTTAGGGTATTTTTTACTAAATTTTAGCCTTTTTAAAGTCAAATGAAGGTAAAAATTATATATTTTGAACAGATTTTTACTTTATGATGCCTACCCCATGTAGAAGCTATGGTATGCATATGTTTTATGCATCCAGAGTCACTTTCGAGGGCTCAGGTGCTCGATGGGTTAGAGATGCACGCATAAACTTACAGACTTAAAAGGAAAAACATATGATGAAAAGATAGGAAGTGAGAGAACCAAACCTTGTTTTCTTTCGAAGGTGAGAAACGTAAAGAATAAAATTCACGAGTTTCTGCACATATTCCACTGGTGCTTTTTGACAGATAGTCGTCGGCACACGAAGGAAGAAGTTGTGTCTAGTAAGAAAACGTTCCAGCCACCATCTGCTTCCGTAAAACAGCATATTAGACATAATAGCAACAGGAAAACTAACTATACTTTAAAATTTTCACTGTCGGCTTCTGCGTTAAATGTTCTTTCAATGTTCTTTTTACACTCTGAGTTTTTGTTTGCGCCTCTCACGTACCCAAATAGCCAGTTTTTTTAATCGAAATTCTTGAACTTGAGTGGTTGACCTGCTCCTGGTACGTTCTTCCTAAATTTTCCTGCCCGAGAAGATTCCCTTAATAACCATCAAATTTAGAGAATTGACAATGTGGTCATAAAGTAAAACACTAACTTAATGACCTGTTGCTTCGTCCCATTCTTTATCCAGTGCCCGAAGTGTATTGTGATCAACATGACACTTTTGCTGGCATAGTGAATTGAAATGTACTTTGCGTGCTTGATAGTCTCCAACTTGTATGCTGCAGTGTATGAATTCAGCTTTCTCGGCTGCTTTGCTAGAAGAAATTAGATGGAGGGGAGTAATTTTCAACCCTCCTCTAGAGGGGGAGTGATTAGAGGGGGGGGAGAAATTAGGGAGAGGGGAGAAATTAGAGGAAATACGGTACGTGCGACACAATTGCGAGCAAGACTTTTGATTAAAAATGCATTTAGAGGGTCTTTTTGACCAGCTCCAGCAAGAAAAAATCTGATAAATCACCCAAAAAGTACCCTAAAAACCCCTAAAAATACCATCTATCCCTGATGGGTGGTCGTCAAACTTTTTTGACAAAATTAAAATTTTTTTATTCAGAAAGTGTTAAGAAACGTTTCTTTTATCGTGTCGAGCAGAAAAAATGAGTATCGGAAGTAATAATCGGGTCACTTTTCAAAAAATCAGAGTATAACTATAAAAGTACCGTTTTTTACACGGGAAGTGCATGATCATTCGCGTGATATTGAGAAACCCATTACACCGTTAGATAGCGCTTTGAAAATCATTATTTGACATAAAAATCCGCCCTCAGGTCGACTTTTCAAGGTAAAGAGTGGCTTGAAAGTAGAGCTAAAACCATGTATTGTTCCATTCTTCCAAATATTAGGATTGATTACCACTGTGCTCGGATGGCCGAGTGGTTAGTGGGTTCAGGTTGTGGTCCTGAGTTCGGCTCCTTTTTATTGGGAAAGTTGACTCAGTTTTGAAAAAGCAGATTGAATTTGACTCGAAACTTTCGACCTTCGATCGCGGTATTTACCTTCGACTCGACCGGTCAAACTTTCGACTTTCGACCTTATTTGGCGAAACTTTCGACTTTTTTTGCTTATTCTATGCTTTTTCAAAGTAGTTATGCGCGAAACTGGCTTAACACTGGTTGACTGTACTTTCGACCCATAATCTTAATCATAAACAGTTTGTTGACATAGTTGCCAGATGTCGTTCACTAATTGATATGGTTCCGTATTGCAAAATTATTGTTGTAAAATGTATATAAAATGTATTGTTGTAAAAAGTCGCGAATTGCTTGTCGCGGTCGTACAATTACCTTAAAAATGACCTTAAAATGTTTGCCTTCCCTGTCAGAAAGCCTTGGCTACACCTAGGACTAAAAATGGACCAAGCTTGTTTTAAGTGCAAACTAACATTGGTGATTGCATTAGCGTTCCAGACCACCAGTAAGCAAGCTATGGCCAGAAGGTTTCCAATGAGTACTGCTGCAAAGCATAATAACCTCCGATTCTCCTGACCCTCCATTGACAAATTTTCTTTTTTGGCTGCATTTGTTGTGGTGCTAGGGGGTCTTCTTTTAAGCGGGCTTGAAAAGAAAGAAGATGCAGTAGCAGAATTAGTTGCAGAAGTTAGCCACTTGGGGAGGAAAGTGGGCAAGGTCATTTGGCGGATATCTGAAAGCAAAAGGTTGTTTTTTCTAAACTTTTCCCTTTCTTCTCTGCTGCACCATTTACTGATGGTTGGCTGGAGGAATTAGACAGATGATTGGAGGTAATTGCAAGTGCAAGGCAGAACTTCTTTTCCTTTTTTTGGATTATTAGTGACTGAGAGGGAAAGACTAACAACGCACTAATGTGATTCGCGAATATTTTTTTGCAGGTTGAAGAAAATAATATTTGACGGATTTGGAGGACAAATTATTCATCGGTAGAATTAGTTGCTTTTCTTAATTATGATTAAAAATTTAACAAACACAGCTACAACGACACAAAAGTTATAAACACGCAGATACAATTAGAAACATAAAATCAAAAATAAATTTGAAAATTTAAAGGTGTTCAGGTTCTTTTTGACGCACCTTGTATTTAAATTATTAGATACTCTGTGTTTTTTTGTTTTTGACTTTTTTATAAAAATAAAAAAATTATTGGCATTTTGTTTAAAAATGAACTAAAGAGTGACCTAAAATTATTCACAAAAAACTTTGAGTGTGTTTCCGCAAACCCATCCATTTTCCGATACGTGTCAAAATTTGCCCAGACATAATTTGCCTGGGACAAAATTTGCCTCGAATCAGCATGAATGGAAAGTCTTTTTTTTTATTTTTTTAACTAATTTTATCATTTTTATTACATTTGTAATCTTGACCGTTGCTCTGTACGTATGCTGCAACCTTTAAATCCAAAAGTTAGTTAGTCCAAAAAGGATAACAAACAAGGATTTCATACTCGAATATGTGTGCTTATGGCTCGTCGCAGCCGAACAGAAATTTTACATTCTCTAACTTCATAACATAAAGTACACATCTCAGGCATGGGGTAATGTCTAGCAAATTTACTCGAATGATAAGAGAGCGAGCAACCTGGGTGCTACGACTTAACCCCTCCATCAATACTAACCTCTCCTTAATACGGATACTCAAAAAATTAAAGTAACACTCCCTGGTGTCAGAAATTGATAAAAAAAAACGAAAATAACAAGGATTTCAGGAGACTAAAATATTGGGTTGATATGATCCGACCCTGGTACTTGGATGTTCTGCCTCAGCTTTCACTTTAAAATTATGGATATGAAAAAATTTGATCTTATAGTAACACATAGGTTATTTTTCTAGAATGACTTTAATGAATAATACTTTTTTTTAATAACATCTGGGCCACTGAGCAAGACTAGGATTTGTTCATCATCATCAAAGTTGTTGATACAGCTCAAATCTTCTCGCAAATCTGTCCTGGGCAAATTTTTCCCGGGCAAATTATGCTCGGGCTTGTCCCGGGCGAATTTCGGTCCGGGCAAATTTTATCCGTGACCGTCCATTTTCCCAGAATGATTAATAAAATTTTTGAAAAAAGAGTGGAGCTAAAGTAATATTCATGCAAAATTGAAGCAAAGAAAAGAAGAAATTTGGAAAAAAGTAATGTAAATAATTTTGTGTCACTTTTAATGTTATTAAAATCAAGGTCATCTCCCTCAAGTTTTCTAAAATTAAACTGTAATTTTCTTTTGCAGCATCAAAGAGAGTGAGCAACCTATGTGCTACAAATTTATTTGATGCATGGTCACGGCTTTTCAAATTGTCCGAAAAGGCTCAATTTGGATATTAGACGTGTTTGCATGCATATTTCTTCTAATCAGCGAGCATGCCCGTTTATTTTCCAATCACCTCCGAGACTGCCCGACTATTAGAGACTGCCCGACTATTGAGGCTGCCCGTTTATTTTTTTCGATCAAAATTTATTCGAAGACAGACAACAAAAAGAGGTAAACATTCAATAACACAAACATACGAATTCTAACCATCAAATTCGGTAGCCATTTTCTTCATCTTGATCAGCATCAAACAGCAAAACATTTGTATTTTTCCAAAAATTTTAGCTTAAAGAGTTAAGGTGTAGGTAAAATCGTCTTCTAGGGTGCCCGTTTATTAGAGACTGCCCGACTATTGGAGACTGTCCGCTTATTAGAAGAAATACGGTATACACTTTGCTTTATTCCCGCTACTCATGTTGTCTGCCTGTTATGTTGCTGTTATGTCATCTAACTGTGTTGTTAGCACGTAGGAGCCTTCTACAATAAAACAGATAAATGATAAATGTTGACTAATCTACTTTCGAGCATAAAAATACACCAATACCAATACACAATACAAAAACAGATAATCGCCGTGTCGATCATTTGTTAATTGAAATCTCGAGAGATGATTATTTTACCTTTACAAGCGCATGGGTTTTTGCAATTATCAATCGACATGTCGAGTACATAGGGTGTGTCAGAATAGCGCGGCCACTTTTATAATATTGAAATACCTAACCCCTTGCCCGGTCTCTTTCGGAATTGGAAGTCTCCAAACAAGTACGATTAATAAAGTTGAAGTATAACCTTCACTTTCGCAAATATTCGCGAATATTTAAAATATTCGCGCGAATATCTGCGGAATAATAAATTCGCGCAAAAGTGACAACCATAGATATTGGTATTAATACGTATTAATAAAAATAAATAAATAAATTCACTGAAATCAATATTATTTACACTCATTTCTGACTGAAGAAACGTACAATATCAAACACAACTAATAGAAACATTTAGTAAATATGACGATTGAAACACGTAGTTTTGCATCAGGGTATTCCATTCACATCCACCTCCAGCCGTCCACACACATCAAGAGGGAGTGGATTTGAGAGGCAGGAGGAGGAGAATTGACCGGACAATAGGAAGATGAAGAAGTATTACGAGGATTTTGCGGCTGCTCCTCAATCTTTTTGACTTATTTTTCGTTGTGGTTAGCAGACAGGATGACTACTATATCCTTCCTACACATATAATTAGGAAGGGAATGAGGAAGCAAAGGGAAATATAATATTCTTCTCTTTCTACTTTTACTTTATTCCTCTTCACATAAAACGCATTATTTGCTAACATGATCACATAATAAGCAAAAAGAATACAGTTCGAAGAAGCAAAAAAAACGGGCAAAACTTTTTATTGTCGCTGAATGACTTCTTTCTATCGACAAAATACTTTTTCTTGTCGCCGAAAAATGTTGTCGCCAAAAGACTTCTTATCTGTCGCCGAAAAACTTATTTTTGTCGCCGACGAGTTTTTTCTTTTCTCGAAAAAATATTTCTTCGTCTTCTTTTCAAGACAAAATTTGACAAAAATAATTATTGGAAAAAGTAGAAACTCGTCGGCGACAAGAAAAAGACTGTCGGCGACAATAATAAGTTTTTCGGCGACAGTAGCAGGTTCTACGTTGGCGAGTTTTTTTATTGGCAAAGCGTGCCGTTGGCGAGTTTTTCGTTGGCAGGTTTTTCGTTGGCGAGATTCGCCGTTGGCAAGGTTTGACGTTGGCGAGTCTTTTGCGATGGTGAGTTTTTTCGTTGGCGAGTTGGTTGCGTTCCCTTTTTTTCAAAGTGATAACACTGCCAAGCAGCTGTGAGATTCCATCACTTCCTCAAAAAATCAGAAAATTTAAGATTAACAGGCAGAACGAACAAAAAAATATTTGCGGGCAAAAAAGTAATTAGCGGGCAGCAAAAAGTATTTTAGTGGACAAAAAAGTACCCTCCCTTTCTTAAATATAGGAAAAACTAAGCTTGGCAATTCGTGTGTGGTTGGGATTTGGGATTTCCGAAATTTCAGTGATTCCAATCCCAGAAATTTAGAATTGCGATCTTAAAAATTTAGAAATGTGAACCAGTGAGATTTCGGACTTTGGGCCCGTGGTATCCGAGAGTAGGATTTCAAACATTTATGAAATTCCAATTCCGGGACTCTTACCCCACTACCAAGCCTAGGAAAAACCAAACTAAGAAACGGATTTTCGGCTATGTTGTTTTTACGGTTTTTTACATTTTACACACCTACAGTCACCCATTACGTATCACAAAGTATACTAGTTATCCAAAAAAGGCCCATAAAACGCCCAACTCCTTTCAACAACTCTTTTACTTATGCAAAATACGTTGTGTTGCTGAATAGACGCCAACGAAGAGAAGAAGAAGAAGAAAGAATGAAGGTTAGAGGACCATTCAAACACAGCCAATACCCTTTTTTTAATGGGGAAGAAAAAGACATGAGTAATGAGGAAAGTATTCCTATACCCTCTTGTTGTACAGTCCAACAACCTTGTGATTGAAGGGACAAAGAAAAAATAAGGGTAAGAGAAGGGACACATGCCATCCACTGCAACTTAATCCTTTTAGACAGCGGGAGCAGGATGTGCCTGATTAGCTCAGTTTGGTAGAGCGTCAGACTTTTAATCTGAATGTCAGGGGTTCGAGCCCCCTATCAGGCTAATCTTTTTGCCGATTGTTTTAGACATAAACAAAACTAGAGACTAGAAGTAAGAAACGTGCAGACATTCGTCACAAATGGCTAAAGTATGGTATACCACATGTTCCCAAAACTGGGGTTTGACCACATATTCGAACGTTTCAGGTCGTAATTAGTACGAAAAACATGTTTTCCGGTGGCGGAAAGACATTTGCAAAAAAAAAAATTTGACCGAAATCGACCAAAACCACAGGGTTTCCGAACAATTCAGTGCTTGCATTAGCGTTTAGGGGCCAAGGCTGACCCTTTATACACACCTGCCTTCCTATTGAATTAGGGTGCCTGCCGAAGGCAGGCAGGTGTGTATAAAGGGTCATTGTGTATAAAGGGTTTGGGAACATGTGGTATACCATAATCCTGCCTCACAAATAGCTGTGCTATAATATCGTTTTTTTTCCTGAAGCCTCAAAACTGGTAACTTGAGCTTTAAAACTGAGTGAATTTTCGATTAATGAGTATGAAATAGGAGAGCATAGGCGTAAAAACTCCCTCAAACTTACAATTTATAAGATAAAAGCACACAGAAACACAAAATTAATTTATTATAGCTATTTTGCACATTTTGACCTGATGTGAAAGACCATTGGGATCACTTGCTGCAGCCAGCTGGTCAAGCTAGGGAAAGAGTTATCGCCAGGGATGAACATTTTGGTCTAAATAGACCTTTTTAGACCTAAAAAAGGTCTATGAAAGGTCTAATTTAATTTGTTATAGGCCTAAATGCTCATCCCTGGTTAACGCTTTCACTCCAGTTCACTGTAACGTAGTTATATAGTCTACTTTGTTATTTGATTACTGCTTCAGTCTCGCTAAAACATGTTCGAAAATATCCTTTTGTAAGAACCAAAAATAATTATAGCCAAAAAAGTTGACTATTTGCCCATGGTATGTTAACTCCTAAAAACAGCTCTTCGACTTTAATCATACCAAACATCATTCATTCGAAAAAAAAACCATTATCACAATGATAGGACAAGATAGACAAAAATATTAGCCTGATAGGGGGCTCGAACCCCCTGACATTCAGATTAAAAGTCTGACGCTCTACCAAACTGAGCTAATCAGGCACATGTGAGTAAAAGCTTATAACAGATATTTACTCG
>JAMRYI010000197.1:0-238186 GCA_029231635.1 Ditylenchus weischeri | reverse complement strand
CCCCAGAAAAGTGGGTAAAAACACTTATTAGTCACAACTTCCATACGCTGGCCTACCCCTAAGTCTAAGCCTAAGTAAAGAGCACCCAAATATATGTTCCAGGCCCCAGAAAAAGTGGGTAAAACACTTATTAGTCACAACTTCCATACGCTGGCCTACCCCTAAGCCTAAGTAAAGAGCACCTAAATATATGTTCCAGACCCCAGAAAAAGTGGGTAGCTTAGTAGTCACAACTTCCATACGCTGGCCTACTAAGCCTAAGCCTAAGTAAAGAGCACCCAAATATATGTTCAGACCCCAGAAAAAGTGGGTAAAACACTTATTAGTCACAACTTCATACGCTGGCCTACCCTAAGCTAAGTAAGAGCACCCAAATATATGTTCCAGACCCCAGAAAAGTGCGTAAAACCTTATTAGTCACAACTTCCATACGCTGGACTACCCCTAAGTCTAAGCCTAAGTAAAGAGCACCCAAATATATGTTCCAGACCCCAGAAAAAGTGCGTAAAACACTTATTAGTCACAACTTCCATACGCTGGCCTACCCTAAGCCTAAGTAAAGAGCACCCAAATATATGTTCAGACCCCAGAAAAAGTGCGTAAAACACTTATTAGTCACAACTTCCATACGCTGGCCTACCCTAAGTCTAAGTAAGTAAGCACCCAAATATATGTTCCAGACCCCAGAAAAAGTGCGTAAAACACTTATTAGTCACAACTTCCATACGCTGGCCTACCCTTAAGTCTAAGCCTAAGTAAAGAGCACCCAAATATATGTTCCAGACCCCAGAAAAAGTGCGTAAAACACTTATTAGTCACAACTTCCATACGCTGGCCTACCCCTAAGCTAAGCTACAAGTAAAGAGCACCCAAATATATGTTTCAGACCCCAGAAAAGTGCGTAAAACACTTATTAGTCACAACTTCCATACGCTGGCCTACCCTAAGCCTAAGCCTAAGTAAAGCACCCAAATATATGTTCCAGACCCCAGAAAAAGGTTAGTAAACACTATTAGTCACAACTTCCATACCTGGCCTACCTAAGTCTAAGCCTAAGTAAAAGCACCCAAATATATGTTCAGACCCCAGAAAAAGTAGGTAAAACACTTATTAGTCACAACTTCCATACGCTGGCCTACCCCTAAGCTAAGCTAAGTAAAGAGCACCCAAATATGTTCCAGACCCCAGAAAAAGTGCGTAAAACACTTATTAGTCACAACTTCCATACGCTGGCCTACCCCTAAGCTAAGTAAAGAGCACCCAAATATATGTTCCAGACCCCAGAAAAGTGCGTAAAACACTTATTAGTCACAACTTCCATACGCTGGCCTACCCCTAAGCCTAAGCCTAAGAAAGACCCAAAATATGTTCAGACCCAGAAAAAGTGTAAAACACTTATTAGTCACAACTTCCATACGCTGGCCTACCCTAAGCCTAAGTAAAGAGCACCCAAATATATGTTCAGACCCCAGAAAAGTGCGTAAAACACTTATTAGTCACAACTTCCATACAACTGGACTACCCTAAGCCTAAGTAAAACACCCAAATATATGTTCCAGACCCCAGAAAAAGTGATTAAAACACTTATTAGTCACAACTTCCATACGCTGGCCTACCCTAAGCCTAAATAAGAGCACCCAAATATATGTTCCAGACCCCAGAAAAGTGCGTAAAACACTTATTAGTCACAACTTCCATACGCTGGCCTACCCCTAAGCCTAAGTAAGTAAAGAGCACCCAAATATATGTTCCAGACCCCAGAAAAAGTGCGTAAAACACTTATTAGTCACAACTTCCATACGCTGGCCTACCCCTAAGCCTAAGTAAAGCACCCAAATATATGTTCAGACCCCAGAAAAAGTGCGTAAAACACTTATTAGTCACAACTTCCATACGCTGGCCTACCCCTAAGCCTAAGCCTAAGTAAAGCACCCAAATATATGTTCAGACCCCAGAAAAAGTAGTAAAACACTTATTAGTCACAACTTCCATACGCTGGCCTACCCCTAAGCCTAAGTAAAGAGCACCCAAATATATATGTTCCAGACCCCAGAAAAAGTGCGTAAAACACTTATTAGTCACAACTTCCATACGCTGGCCTACCCCTAAGCCTAGTAAGTAGAGCACCCAAATATATGTTCAGACCCCAGAAAAAGTGGGTAAAACACTTATTAGTCACAACTTCCATACGCTGGCCTACCCCTAAGCCTAAGTAAAGAGCACCCAAATATATGTTCCAGACCCCAGAAAAGTGCGTAAAACACTTATTAGTCACAACTTCCATACGCTGGCCTACCCTAAGCCTAAGTAAAGAGCACCCAAATATATGTTCCAGACCCCAGAAAAAGTGCGTAAAACACTTATTAGTCACAACTTCCATACGCTGGCCTACCTAAGTCTAAGCCTAAGTAAAGAGCACCCAAATATATGTTCCAGACCCCAGAAAAAGTGCGTAAAACACTTATTAGTCACAACTTCCATACGCTGGCCTACCCCTAAGCCTAAGTAAAGGCACCCAAATATATGTTCCAGACCCCAGAAAAGTGCGTAAAAACTTATTAGTCACAACTTCCATACGCTGGCCTACCCCTAAGTCCTAAGCCTAAAGTAAGAGCACCCAAATATATGTTCCAGACCCCAGAAAAAGTGCGAAAACACTTATTAGTCACAACTTCCATACGCTGGCCTACCCCTAAGCCTAAGTAAAGAGCACCCAAATATATGTTCCAGACTGAAAAGTGCGTAAAACACTTATTAGTCACAACTTCCATACGCTGGCCTACCCCTAAGTCTAAGCCTAAGTAAAGAGCACCCAAATATATGTTCCAGACCCCAGAAAAAGTGCGTAAAACACTTATTAGTCACAACTTCCATACGCTGGCCTACCCCTAAGCCTAAGTAAAGAGCACCCAAATATATGTTCAGACCCCAGAAAAGTGCGTAAAACACTTATTAGTCACAACTTCCATACGCTGGCCTACCCCTAAGCCTAAGTAAAACACCCAAATATATGTTCCAGACCCCAGAAAAGTGCGTAAAACACTTATTAGTCACAACTTCCATGCTGGCCTACCCCTAGCTAAGCCTAAGTAAAGAGCACTAAATATATGTTCCAGACCCCAGAAAAAGTGCGTAAAACACTTATTAGTCACAACTTCCATACGCTGGCCTACCCTAAGCCTAAGCCTAAGTAAAGCACCCAAATATATGTTCCAGACCCCAGAAAAAGTGGTAAAACACTATTAGTCACAACTTCCATACGCTGGCCTACCCTAAGCTAAGCTAAGTAAAGAGCACCCAAATATGTTCCAGACCCCAGAAAAAGTGCGTAAAACACTTATTAGTCACAACTTCCATACGCTGGCCTACCCCTAAGCCTAAGCCTAAGTAAAGAGCACCCAAATATATGTTGCAGACCCCAGAAAAGTGCGTAAAACACTTATTAGTCACAACTTCCATACGCTGGCCTACCCCTAAGCCTAAGTAAAGTAAAACACCCAAATATATGTTCCAGACCCCAGAAAAAGTGCGTAAAACACTTATTAGTCACAACTTCCATACGCTGGCCTACCCCTAAGCCTAAGTAAAGAGCACCCAAATATATGTTCCAGACCCCAGAAAAGTGCGTAAAACACTTATTAGTCACAACTTCCATACGCTGGCCTACCCCTAAGCCTAAGTAAAGAGCACCCAAATATATGTTCCAGACCCCAGAAAAGTGCGTAAAACACTTATTAGTCACAACTTCCATACGCTGGCCTACCCTAAGCCTAAGTAAGAGCACCCAAATATATGTTCCAGACCCCAGAAAAAGTGCGTAAAACACTTATTAGTCACAACTTCCATACGCTGGCCTACCCCTAAGCCTAAGTAAAGAGCACCCAAATATATGTTCCAGACCCCAGAAAAAGTGCGTAAAACACTTATTAGTCACAACTTCCATACGCTGGCCTACCCTAAGCCTAAGTAAAGAGCACCCAAATATATGTTCCAGACCCCAGAAAAAGTGCGTAAAACACTTATTAGTCACAACTTCCATACGCTGGCCTACCCCTAAGCCTAAGTAAAGAGCACCCAAATATATGTTCCAGACCCCAGAAAAAGTGCGTAAAACACTTATTAGTCACAACTTCCATACGCTGGCCTACCCCTAAGCCTAAGTAAAGAGCACCCAAATATATGTTCCAGACCCCAGAAAAGTGCGTAAAACACTATTAGTCACAACTTCCATACGCTGGCCTACCCCTAAGCCTAAGTAAAGAGCACCCAAATATATGTTCCAGACCCCAGAAAAAGTGCGTAAAACACTTATTAGTCACAACTTCCATACGCTGGCCTACCCCTAAGCCTAAGTAAAGAGCACCCAAATATATGTTCCAGACCCCAGAAAAAGTGCGTAAAACACTTATTAGTCACAACTTCCATACGCTGGCCTACCCCTAAGCCTAAGTAAAGAGCACCCAAATATATGTTCCAGACCCCAGAAAAAGTGCGTAAAACACTTATTAGTCACAACTTCCATACGCTACCCTAAGCCTAAGCCTAAGTAAAGAGCACCCAAATATATGTTCCAGACCCCAGAAAAAGTGCGTAAAACACTTATTAGTCACAACTTCCATACGCTGGCCTACCCTAAGCCTAAGCCTAAGTAAAGAGCACCCAAATATATGTTCCAGACCCCAGAAAAAGTGCGTAAAACACTTATTAGTCACAACTTCCATACGCTGGCCTACCCCTAAGCCTAAGTAAAGAGCACCCAAATATATGTTCCAGACCCCAGAAAAGTGCGTAAAACACTTATTAGTCACAACTTCCATACGCTGGCCTACCCTAAGCCTAAGTAAAGAGCACCCAAATATATGTTCCAGACCCCAGAAAAGTGCGTAAAACACTTATTAGTCACAACTTCCATACGCTGGCCTACCCTAAGCCTAAGTAAAGAGCACCCAAATATATGTTCCAGACCCCAGAAAAGTGTAAAACACTTATTAGTCACAACTTCCATACGCTGGCCTACCCCTAAGCCTAAGTAAAGAGCACCCAAATATATGTTCCAGACCCCAGAAAAAGTGCGTAAAACACTTATTAGTCACAACTTCCATACGCTGGCCTACCCCTAAGCCTAAGTAAAGAGCACCCAAATATATGTTCCAGACCCCAGAAAAAGTGCGTAAAACACTTATTAGTCACAACTTCCATACGCTGGCCTACCCCTAAGCCTAAGTAAAGAGCACCCAAATATATGTTCCAGACCCCAGAAAAGTGCGTAAAACACTTATTAGTCACAACTTCCATACGCTGGCCTACCCCTAAGCCTAAGTAAAGAGCACCCAAATATATGTTCCAGACCCCAGAAAAAGTGCGTAAAACACTTATTAGTCACAACTTCCATACGCTGGCCTACCCCTAAGCCTAAGTAAAGAGCACCCAAATATATGTTCAGACCCCAGAAAAGTGCGTAAAACACTTATTAGTCACAACTTCCATACGCTGGCCTACCCTAAGCCTAAGTAAAGAGCACCCAAATATATGTTCCAGACCCCAGAAAAGTGCGTAAAACACTTATTAGTCACAACTTCCATACGCTGGCCTACCCCTAAGCCTAAGTAAAGAGCACCCAAATATATGTTCCAGACCCCAGAAAAGTGCGTAAAACACTTATTAGTCACAACTTCCATACGCTGGCCTACCCCTAAGCCTAAGTAAAGAGCACCCAAATATATGTTCCAGACCCCAGAAAAAGTGCGTAAAACACTTATTAGTCACAACTTCCATACGCTGGCCTACCCCTAAGCCTAAGTAAAGAGCACCCAAATATATGTTCCAGACCCCAGAAAAAGTGCGTAAAACACTTATTAGTCACAACTTCCATACGCTGGCCTACCCCTAAGCCTAAGTAAAGAGCACCCAAATATATGTTCCAGACCCCAGAAAAAGTGCGTAAAACACTTATTAGTCACAACTTCCATACGCTGGCCTACCCCTAAGCCTAAGTAAAGAGCACCCAAATATATGTTCCAGACCCCAGAAAAGTGCGTAAAACACTTATTAGTCACAACTTCCATACGCTGGCCTACCCCTAAGCCTAAGTAAAGAGCACCCAAATATATGTTCCAGACCCCAGAAAAAGTGCGTAAAACACTTATTAGTCACAACTTCCATACGCTGGCCTACCCTAAGCCTAAGTAAAGAGCACCCAAATATATGTTCCAGACCCCAGAAAAGTGCGTAAAACACTTATTAGTCACAACTTCCATACGCTGGCCTACCCTAAGCCTAAGTAAAGAGCACCCAAATATATGTTCCAGACCCCAGAAAAGTGCGTAAAACACTTATTAGTCACAACTTCCATACGCTGGCCTACCCCTAAGCCTAAGTAAAGAGCACCCAAATATATGTTCCAGACCCCAGAAAAGTGCGTAAAACACTTATTAGTCACAACTTCCATACGCTGGCCTACCCCTAAGCCTAAGTAAAGAGCACCCAAATATATGTTCCAGACCCCAGAAAAGTGCGTAAAACACTTATTAGTCACAACTTCCATACGCTGGCCTACCCCTAAGCCTAAGTAAAGAGCACCCAAATATATGTTCCAGACCCCAGAAAAGTGCGTAAAACACTTATTAGTCACAACTTCCATACGCTGGCCTACCCCTAAGCCTAAGTAAAGAGCACCCAAATATATGTTCCAGACCCCAGAAAAGTGCGTAAAACACTTATTAGTCACAACTTCCATACGCTGGCCTACCCCTAAGCCTAAGTAAAGAGCACCCAAATATATGTTCCAGACCCCAGAAAAAGTGCGTAAAACACTTATTAGTCACAACTTCCATACGCTGGCCTACCCTAAGCCTAAGTAAAGAGCACCCAAATATATGTTCCAGACCCCAGAAAAGTGCGTAAAACACTTATTAGTCACAACTTCCATACGCTGGCCTACCCTAAGCCTAAGTAAAGAGCACCCAAATATATGTTCCAGACCCCAGAAAAGTGCGTAAAACACTTATTAGTCACAACTTCCATACGCTGGCCTACCCCTAAGCCTAAGTAAAGAGCACCCAAATATATGTTCCAGACCCCAGAAAAAGTGCGTAAAACACTTATTAGTCACAACTTCCATACGCTGGCCTACCCCTAAGCCTAAGTAAAGAGCACCCAA
Organism: Ditylenchus weischeri; assembly: GCA_029231635.1. Lineage (NCBI taxonomy): Eukaryota > Metazoa > Nematoda > Chromadorea > Rhabditida > Anguinidae > Ditylenchus > Ditylenchus weischeri. Next base: position 231,027 of record JAMRYI010000197.1, on the reverse strand, counting down.
ATATATGTTCCAGACCCCAGAAAAGTGCGTAAAACACTTATTAGTCACAACTTCCATACGCTGGCCTACCCTAAGCCTAAGTAAAGAGCACCCAAATATATGTTCCAGACCCCAGAAAAGTGCGTAAAACACTTATTAGTCACAACTTCCATACGCTGGCCTACCCTAAGCCTAAGTAAAGAGCACCCAAATATATGTTCCAGACCCCAGAAAAGTGCGTAAAACACTTATTAGTCACAACTTCCATACGCTGGCCTACCCCTAAGCCTAAGTAAAGAGCACCCAAATATATGTTCCAGACCCCAGAAAAGTGCGTAAAACACTTATTAGTCACAACTTCCATACGCTGGCCTACCCTAAGCCTAAGTAAAGAGCACCCAAATATATGTTCCAGACCCCAGAAAAGTGCGTAAAACACTTATTAGTCACAACTTCCATACGCTGGCCTACCCCTAAGCCTAAGTAAAGAGCACCCAAATATATGTTCCAGACCCCAGAAAAAGTGCGTAAAACACTTATTAGTCACAACTTCCATACGCTGGCCTACCCCTAAGCCTAAGTAAAGAGCACCCAAATATATGTTCCAGACCCCAGAAAAGTGCGTAAAACACTTATTAGTCACAACTTCCATACGCTGGCCTACCCTAAGCCTAAGTAAAGAGCACCCAAATATATGTTCCAGACCCCAGAAAAAGTGCGTAAAACACTTATTAGTCACAACTTCCATACGCTGGCCTACCCCTAAGCCTAAGTAAAGAGCACCCAAATATATGTTCCAGACCCCAGAAAAGTGCGTAAAACACTTATTAGTCACAACTTCCATACGCTGGCCTACCCCTAAGCCTAAGTAAAGAGCACCCAAATATATGTTCCAGACCCCAGAAAAAGTGCGTAAAACACTTATTAGTCACAACTTCCATACGCTGGCCTACCCCTAAGCCTAAGTAAAGAGCACCCAAATATATGTTCCAGACCCCAGAAAAGTGCGTAAAACACTTATTAGTCACAACTTCCATACGCTGGCCTACCCCTAAGCCTAAGTAAAGAGCACCCAAATATATGTTCCAGACCCCAGAAAAAGTGCGTAAAACACTTATTAGTCACAACTTCCATACGCTGGCCTACCCCTAAGCCTAAGTAAAGAGCACCCAAATATATGTTCCAGACCCCAGAAAAAGTGCGTAAAACACTTATTAGTCACAACTTCCATACGCTGGCCTACCCCTAAGCCTAAGTAAAGAGCACCCAAATATATGTTCCAGACCCCAGAAAAAGTGCGTAAAACACTTATTAGTCACAACTTCCATACGCTGGCCTACCCCTAAGCCTAAGTAAAGAGCACCCAAATATATGTTCCAGACCCCAGAAAAGTGCGTAAAACACTTATTAGTCACAACTTCCATACGCTGGCCTACCCTAAGCCTAAGTAAAGAGCACCCAAATATATGTTCCAGACCCCAGAAAAAGTGCGTAAAACACTTATTAGTCACAACTTCCATACGCTGGCCTACCCCTAAGCCTAAGTAAAGAGCACCCAAATATATGTTCCAGACCCCAGAAAAAGTGCGTAAAACACTTATTAGTCACAACTTCCATACGCTGGCCTACCCCTAAGCCTAAGTAAAGAGCACCCAAATATATGTTCCAGACCCCAGAAAAGTGCGTAAAACACTTATTAGTCACAACTTCCATACGCTGGCCTACCCCTAAGCCTAAGTAAAGAGCACCCAAATATATGTTCCAGACCCCAGAAAAGTGCGTAAAACACTTATTAGTCACAACTTCCATACGCTGGCCTACCCTAAGCCTAAGTAAAGAGCACCCAAATATATGTTCCAGACCCCAGAAAAGTGCGTAAAACACTTATTAGTCACAACTTCCATACGCTGGCCTACCCCTAAGCCTAAGTAAAGAGCACCCAAATATATGTTCCAGACCCCAGAAAAGTGCGTAAAACACTTATTAGTCACAACTTCCATACGCTGGCCTACCCCTAAGCCTAAGTAAAGAGCACCCAAATATATGTTCCAGACCCCAGAAAAGTGCGTAAAACACTTATTAGTCACAACTTCCATACGCTGGCCTACCCCTAAGCCTAAGTAAAGAGCACCCAAATATATGTTCCAGACCCCAGAAAAAGTGCGTAAAACACTTATTAGTCACAACTTCCATACGCTGGCCTACCCCTAAGCCTAAGTAAAGAGCACCCAAATATATGTTCCAGACCCCAGAAAAGTGCGTAAAACACTTATTAGTCACAACTTCCATACGCTGGCCTACCCTAAGCCTAAGTAAAGAGCACCCAAATATATGTTCCAGACCCCAGAAAAAGTGCGTAAAACACTTATTAGTCACAACTTCCATACGCTGGCCTACCCCTAAGCCTAAGTAAAGAGCACCCAAATATATGTTCCAGACCCCAGAAAAGTGCGTAAAACACTTATTAGTCACAACTTCCATACGCTGGCCTACCCCTAAGCCTAAGTAAAGAGCACCCAAATATATGTTCCAGACCCCAGAAAAAGTGCGTAAAACACTTATTAGTCACAACTTCCATACGCTGGCCTACCCCTAAGCCTAAGTAAAGAGCACCCAAATATATGTTCCAGACCCCAGAAAAGTGCGTAAAACACTTATTAGTCACAACTTCCATACGCTGGCCTACCCTAAGCCTAAGTAAAGAGCACCCAAATATATGTTCCAGACCCCAGAAAAGTGCGTAAAACACTTATTAGTCACAACTTCCATACGCTGGCCTACCCCTAAGCCTAAGTAAAGAGCACCCAAATATATGTTCCAGACCCCAGAAAAGTGCGTAAAACACTTATTAGTCACAACTTCCATACGCTGGCCTACCCCTAAGCCTAAGTAAAGAGCACCCAAATATATGTTCCAGACCCCAGAAAAAGTGCGTAAAACACTTATTAGTCACAACTTCCATACGCTGGCCTACCCCTAAGCCTAAGTAAAGAGCACCCAAATATATGTTCCAGACCCCAGAAAAAGTGCGTAAAACACTTATTAGTCACAACTTCCATACGCTGGCCTACCCCTAAGCCTAAGTAAAGAGCACCCAAATATATGTTCCAGACCCCAGAAAAGTGCGTAAAACACTTATTAGTCACAACTTCCATACGCTGGCCTACCCCTAAGCCTAAGTAAAGAGCACCCAAATATATGTTCCAGACCCCAGAAAAGTGCGTAAAACACTTATTAGTCACAACTTCCATACGCTGGCCTACCCCTAAGCCTAAGTAAAGAGCACCCAAATATATGTTCCAGACCCCAGAAAAGTGCGTAAAACACTTATTAGTCACAACTTCCATACGCTGGCCTACCCCTAAGCCTAAGTAAAGAGCACCCAAATATATGTTCCAGACCCCAGAAAAGTGCGTAAAACACTTATTAGTCACAACTTCCATACGCTGGCCTACCCCTAAGCCTAAGTAAAGAGCACCCAAATATATGTTCCAGACCCCAGAAAAGTGCGTAAAACACTTATTAGTCACAACTTCCATACGCTGGCCTACCCTAAGCCTAAGTAAAGAGCACCCAAATATATGTTCCAGACCCCAGAAAAAGTGCGTAAAACACTTATTAGTCACAACTTCCATACGCTGGCCTACCCCTAAGCCTAAGTAAAGAGCACCCAAATATATGTTCCAGACCCCAGAAAAGTGCGTAAAACACTTATTAGTCACAACTTCCATACGCTGGCCTACCCCTAAGCCTAAGTAAAGAGCACCCAAATATATGTTCCAGACCCCAGAAAAGTGCGTAAAACACTTATTAGTCACAACTTCCATACGCTGGCCTACCCCTAAGCCTAAGTAAAGAGCACCCAAATATATGTTCCAGACCCCAGAAAAGTGCGTAAAACACTTATTAGTCACAACTTCCATACGCTGGCCTACCCCTAAGCCTAAGTAAAGAGCACCCAAATATATGTTCCAGACCCCAGAAAAAGTGCGTAAAACACTTATTAGTCACAACTTCCATACGCTGGCCTACCCCTAAGCCTAAGTAAAGAGCACCCAAATATATGTTCCAGACCCCAGAAAAGTGCGTAAAACACTTATTAGTCACAACTTCCATACGCTGGCCTACCCTAAGCCTAAGTAAAGAGCACCCAAATATATGTTCCAGACCCCAGAAAAGTGCGTAAAACACTTATTAGTCACAACTTCCATACGCTGGCCTACCCCTAAGCCTAAGTAAAGAGCACCCAAATATATGTTCCAGACCCCAGAAAAAGTGCGTAAAACACTTATTAGTCACAACTTCCATACGCTGGCCTACCCCTAAGCCTAAGTAAAGAGCACCCAAATATATGTTCCAGACCCCAGAAAAGTGCGTAAAACACTTATTAGTCACAACTTCCATACGCTGGCCTACCCCTAAGCCTAAGTAAAGAGCACCCAAATATATGTTCCAGACCCCAGAAAAGTGCGTAAAACACTTATTAGTCACAACTTCCATACGCTGGCCTACCCCTAAGCCTAAGTAAAGAGCACCCAAATATATGTTCCAGACCCCAGAAAAGTGCGTAAAACACTTATTAGTCACAACTTCCATACGCTGGCCTACCCCTAAGCCTAAGTAAAGAGCACCCAAATATATGTTCCAGACCCCAGAAAAAGTGCGTAAAACACTTATTAGTCACAACTTCCATACGCTGGCCTACCCCTAAGCCTAAGTAAAGAGCACCCAAATATATGTTCCAGACCCCAGAAAAGTGCGTAAAACACTTATTAGTCACAACTTCCATACGCTGGCCTACCCCTAAGCCTAAGTAAAGAGCACCCAAATATATGTTCCAGACCCCAGAAAAGTGCGTAAAACACTTATTAGTCACAACTTCCATACGCTGGCCTACCCCTAAGCCTAAGTAAAGAGCACCCAAATATATGTTCCAGACCCCAGAAAAAGTGCGTAAAACACTTATTAGTCACAACTTCCATACGCTGGCCTACCCCTAAGCCTAAGTAAAGAGCACCCAAATATATGTTCCAGACCCCAGAAAAAGTGCGTAAAACACTTATTAGTCACAACTTCCATACGCTGGCCTACCCCTAAGCCTAAGTAAAGAGCACCCAAATATATGTTCCAGACCCCAGAAAAGTGCGTAAAACACTTATTAGTCACAACTTCCATACGCTGGCCTACCCCTAAGCCTAAGTAAAGAGCACCCAAATATATGTTCCAGACCCCAGAAAAGTGCGTAAAACACTTATTAGTCACAACTTCCATACGCTGGCCTACCCTAAGCCTAAGTAAAGAGCACCCAAATATATGTTCCAGACCCCAGAAAAAGTGCGTAAAACACTTATTAGTCACAACTTCCATACGCTGGCCTACCCCTAAGCCTAAGTAAAGAGCACCCAAATATATGTTCCAGACCCCAGAAAAAGTGCGTAAAACACTTATTAGTCACAACTTCCATACGCTGGCCTACCCTAAGCCTAAGTAAAGAGCACCCAAATATATGTTCCAGACCCCAGAAAAAGTGCGTAAAACACTTATTAGTCACAACTTCCATACGCTGGCCTACCCTAAGCCTAAGTAAAGAGCACCCAAATATATGTTCCAGACCCCAGAAAAAGTGCGTAAAACACTTATTAGTCACAACTTCCATACGCTGGCCTACCCCTAAGCCTAAGTAAAGAGCACCCAAATATATGTTCCAGACCCCAGAAAAAGTGCGTAAAACACTTATTAGTCACAACTTCCATACGCTGGCCTACCCCTAAGCCTAAGTAAAGAGCACCCAAATATATGTTCCAGACCCCAGAAAAAGTGCGTAAAACACTTATTAGTCACAACTTCCATACGCTGGCCTACCCCTAAGCCTAAGTAAAGAGCACCCAAATATATGTTCCAGACCCCAGAAAAAGTGGGTAAAACACTTATTAGTCACAACTTCCATACGCTGGCCTACCCCTAAGCCTAAGGGCTAAGCCTAAACTTGTTGTTCCAAAGGGTAGTTACAACGATTTTTAGAAGGTCTGATTTGGGGGGGTATTCTATACTAGCGCCGAAGATTTGATCCTTGGAAAGAAATAATATCACTTACCAAAATGGCTAAATAAAGGATCCAGAGACAAGAATCGACGGGGGAGTAAGTTAAGTATACGTAAAACAGTTCAGTGCACTCCAACACGTATAGTTTGCACCAGGAGGCAGGAGTCAAGCAATGCAACCTCCACACTTCCAAAACGTTGTTCAGGCGGCAGCCAAGATAGAGATATTGGTCATGAAAACCGACTTTCTCCAACCTTCCGCCTGAGCTAAAGTGTTCAGGCGTGGCAAATTGAATGACATCCATGCTGCAAATAGTTGAATCAAAACAAATCCGCAAGATCAACCACATTTCAGCGAATCAAAGTGCCGCAATTGTCAACTTTGGTTCACGACAAAATGCGCTTATTCAAACAAGAATAAGGGCACAATAAAATATTGGATACTAAAAAATAGAGTTTTCTGTGCTAAAATGGATGCTTTTTGTTTAAGCTTGTGTTGAGATCTGAAGACCGGCCGATTTCTAACTTTAGAATGAGTGATGACACTGGTGATGATACGGATCAAGTGCCAAAGTATTCGGAAAAGGTTTCCATAAACATTTTGCTACTTTTATAGTTCCCCCATACTCGGATTTTTTTGAAAAAGTGACCGAAAATCACCTTCCGAAAAATTTTTTTGCTTAACGCTATAGAAAAAACATTTCCAAACACTTTCTGAATAAAAAAATTTAAATTTTGTCAAAAAATTTGCCTTCCATCCATCTGGGGGGAATCTCCCTGGGAGATGGTCATTTTAAAGTATTTTAGGGTCATTTTTAGGTGATTTATCACATTTTTCTTGCTGGAGCTGAGCAAAAAGACTCTCTAAATGCATTTTTGAACAGGAGTCTTGATCGGAATTATGTCTAAGGTAAGTGAGATGCGCACACATACATACCTGATCACTCCGAAAATCACTCGAAATCGACTCTGGATGTAGAGAACATGTATGCATACCAGAGTTTCTATACGCGGTTTGCCTCAGAAAGTGATAACCTGTTCAACATTTATCATTTGCACCCTTATTTGACTTAAAAAGCTAAAATCTAGTGAAAAATAACATAGAAAGATAATCTATTTCTGAGGGATAGGAGACAATTGTTTTTGACCAAATTCAAAATTTTCAAAAAAGAGTTAAAGGGTCATGCCCACCCTAATAAGAGGTGGTGCCCGGGAATTCAAATTTTTTTCCTAATCATCGAACTTCTGTGCGGATTTTTCAACTTGGTTTCTAACAAAACAAGGCCTAGAATTTTATTTTAGGAATGGTTTTGTTAGAAACCAAGTTGGAAAATCCGTACAGAAGTTTAATGATCAGGAAAAAAAATTGAATCCCCGGGCACCACCTCTTATTAGGGTGGGCATGCCCCTTTAAGGAGGTGATTTCGGGGTCATTTTTTCAAAAAATCCGAGTATGGGGGGACTAAAAAAGTGCCAATATTTTTGTCAAAATTTGTAAACAAAAAACTTGTTCCAGGTTAATAGCTTGATAAATGAACTTGGGCGGTCCTCTGAACTCTGCCGACCCGACTTGGACTTGACAGCACACATCAACAAGCTGTTTCCCACAGAGCAGTCTTTGTCACAATTGGACTCTGTGATGTGCAATATTGAAAAAGAAATAGGCGAGTTGGACTTGGAGCTGGCTGAATTAGTGGAAGTACATGGACAAGCAGGTGTGGACGGAAACAATGCCCTGGTCGAAGTTGGTCAAATTGTTTGTCCTTAAAAAATTACCAGCTGTTTAACTGCAGGCACACGCGTCTATCGCAGAGCTCGAGAAAAAGATCAAACTTATTAGAGGCAAGACTCATCAATCTGAATCTTCTGTGTGAGTTTGCCTGCGAATCCAGTAAAGTATCTAATACAGGCACCCGCACACGGCTTTTCAAAAAGTAAAAAAGGTTCCCTTTGTGTTTTTAGCCGTGTTTGCATGGTGCCGTGGTAAAGCTTTTGGCTCTATATGTGTTGGGGGTCCTCCCGAAAAAAACATGCCTTGGTCCCCCCTGTTGATTTTTTTCGAAAAAATTCAAAATTTTTTGCCTTGGTCCTTCCATTGTTTTTGATTTTTTTTTCAAATTACCGAATTAGGTATCATCCTAGTTTGAGCCAACCATTTGATGCTTGAGATATTGTCCAGTAAAAAAAATTTGTTGAATATTGATTTGCGAAAAGCCTTTGTCTTCGCAAGCATTGAAATCGACGATAAACCTCTCGTTTTGGGTGGAGCACATTTTTCTGAAAAAATATGTAGTTTCATATGATTTCACACACGTTTTTGAAACTTTCGGGCAAAAAAAATTTTCGAAAAAAATCAACAGGGGGGACCAAGGCATGTTTTTTTGGGGAGGACCCCCAACACATATAGAGCCAGAATTTTCGTCACAGCATTTTACATAGAAAAAAGGCTACCGTATTACAGTCAAACCTGGATTTAAAGACACCGCCCAAAAGTTCGTTCCCACCTAGGGTCCGACGCGCCGGTTCTTATCGGTTATCCCCACCTATTTTCTGAATTTCATCTAATTTTTCAATTCTCACTTATAATTCTCACGTTTACTTAGATTTCTGAACTTTTTTGCTAGTTCTGTTTTGAAAGTGTGGTCCCAAATATAGTGGCGATTCCCATTTTGCCGATCGTTTTTAAAAAACTAAAAAGTTTCGCCATTTAAAAAACAAAACCTGGATATGACGACACCCTGTTTTCAAGAAGAGGTGTCGTTATATCCAAATGGCAAAAATTTTTAGTTTTCGAAAAATAGTCGGTAAAATCGGAATCCTCACGATATTTGGGACCAGACCAGTGTTTCCAAAATAAAAAGATTTTCTCACTGAAAAATAGTTATCTCATTTTTCTCACTGACAAATAAGTTAAGTATTTTTTCAGTGAAAAAGCTGAAAATGAGAATGCCTTTTTGTGGTTTCTTTTTGGCGAAATCCTGAAATCTGACCAATATGAGCCCGACCTAACTTATAATTTTACGTCTGGCTCATACTGGTCGGAATCATACTGGTTACAAAAGACCATAAAAGGCATTCTCATTTCCAGCTTTTTCACTGAAAAGATAGTTAACTTATTTTTTCAGTGAGAAAATCTTCTCATTTCGGAAACACTGGATCGGACTGTCAACTGTCAAAACAGAACAAGCAAAAAAGTTCAGAAATCGAGGTAAAGAAAGTGTCGAACCCTAGATGGGAACAAACTTTTGGGGGTGTCGTTATATCCAGTTCGACTGTACCTCTAATAACTCCCCATCCTAGAGGGTAGGTTGAAAAATAACTCTCAACGGGGAGCTTTTAGAGGAAATACGGTATTTTCGGCACCCGCACATTTTCCATTAAAAATGGAATTTGTCGCCCGGAGGAAAGTTTTGTCAGCCCACTTTTTGATTACGCATCGAGTTAATTTTTTCGAGACCAGTTCCTTTCGAGCATGTCTACTGGTTCTGAAAAAATTAGCTCGATGCGCAATAAAAAAGTGGGTTAACAAAACTTTCTTGCTGGCGACAAATTCCATTTTTAAAGGAAAATATATTTTCCTTGCAGTCACGAGTTCAATTTTTTTAATTTTTTTGCAAATTTCTTATTATCAGTTCATTTGACGTAATATCAAAAAGTAGACATAGATCATAAATATCAAATTTTAAAGTTTTTCTTTAAAAATTTGAGTAGACGCCGGTCAAAAGTCCAGACTTTACGTCAAATACAAGGCAAAAAGTTACATGAAACTTCTTTTGTATCAAAAACATTGAAAGTTGCATTTTTTTCGGTAGCGAGTCATACACGAAAATGTAGCCCTGGATCTGCTCTAAAACGTTTTAAAAAACCGTGCCACACCGATTGAAAGTAGTGTTTATGGCATTGGGTTATTGACTCTCTTTTCGAAGACTATCCCCAGTCAACTTACCCCTCTATTAATTAAGGTGTAGCTCTTCTAAAGAAGTATTCAAAATATTGGGTCTAAGCCAGTGTTTTCAAAAGTCAAGGTCAAGGTAAAACTTGACTTTGAAACATCAAGGTCGTTTTTCTCGATTTTTTGTAAGGAAAACGGGTCTGAATTTTTTTCCCTATCCCCCTAAAGTCAAGATTTTGCGCTGAACAAAACGTACTTTTCAAAATAACGATATCATTTTTGTACGACGAGATATAGCCTAAAGTCAAGGTAAAATCACCTTGATTTTACCTTGACCTTGACCCTCGTTAAAATCTAGGTGATTTTCCCTTGACTTTAGGCTATATCTCAGGGCTCCCATCGTCGCTGATTTCTCAGCGATTCGCTGATTTTGAGGCCGGAGTGCTGATGAAAAAATAAATTCGCTGATTCGCAAATATTCGCTGATTTTGATAATTTTCGCTGATTTTCGCTGATTTTTGAATTTTCTTCGTTTTTTGAATTGGCGCCTCTGTTCATTCACATTTCACTGAAATGATTTCAGTCAATGTTTTGTCGTTTTCCTATTTTTTGCTCAATTTTCTCTTAATTACTTCAGCGTTTGTTATGTTTTCTAAAGTGTTTCGGGCTGAAGCCCGGAACAGTTAAATGTCTTCTTCAAACAAATGTTAATTTTTATTTTTCGTGCACTGAAATGTTCCAGATGCTTTTGAATGATAGAAACTTGTTAACTGAAATTCGAGGAGGTAAAAAATATGATGTTTAGCATTGTGGTGATGATTTGTTGTTGAATTACGCCGTAATTCAACGGTGAATAAAGTAATTATTACGGTGAATAAAGGTACTTTTCGAAAATTCGCTGATTTTTGGTGCTGATTGCTGATTTTATAAATAAATTCGATGGGATTATAAAAATTTCGATGGGAGCCCTGCTATATCTCATCGTACAAAAATGATATCGTTATTCTGAAAAGTACGTCTTGTTCAGCGCAAAATCTTGACTTTAGGGAATGGGGGAAAAAATTCAGACCCGTTTTCCTTACAAAAAATCGAGAAAAACGACCTTGATGTTTCAAAGTCAAGTTTTACCTTGACCTTGACTTTTGAAAACACTGGTCTAAGCACAATGTCAAAAAAAATTGAATTCGAGTTTTACAAAAATTTGAGATGACTTTCTCATTATTTTAGGCATGAAATGACCAAAGATATTAAACAGCTAGATGTGGCCAAACGCAACCTGACCGCCTCTATCACCACACTCCACCATCTGCACCTGCTGCTCACTGGAGTAAATTCGCTGAGTAGGCATTTTTCTCTGCCGCTTAGTTATTTTTAGTTTTTAAGACGTTTGGATTCACAATCGGCAATATTCCGATGTCGCCTCTGAACTTCCAGCCGTGCTCAACGTCCTTCAATTGTTTGATGATTATGTGCACGTGGAGCAAGTCAAAAATTTGACGGAAAAGGTGCAGAAACTGAAAGAGAACCTGAGTATTCAGCTATCAGGAGATCTTAGACAAATGTTTAAGGTGTGTTTTTTGTAACTAAAGCTAGAAAAGTCAAAATCAGGTCGAGCAAAAAATACTAAGGCTTCAAAATTTAGCGTGCTAAAGTCAAAATATTTAGGATCTAAAGTTAGACTACAGTCAAGTGACCCCACCTCAAGTTCGTTCACACCTAGGGTCCGACACTTTTTTCACGATTTTCGAAGTTTTTGGCCAGTTCTGTTTTGGCAGTCTGGTTCCAAATATCGTAAGGATTCCGATTTTACCAGTCTTTTTAATAGTCTTGAGATTATTTTAGTCTCATACCCCGGACTCAGTCTCAAGAACTAATAGTCTCGAGACTAGAGGTTTTAAAAAAAGAGGAGGTTGTAGTGAAACCTCTTTATCTCTATAGGGTGGCACAAAAAAATTCGGTCACCTTAAAAAAATTGAAGTACGTAACCCGTTGCCCGGTCGGTTTCCGAACTACTGTCATCGATTTTCCTGGGGAAATTGATGGGTCAATGCAAGCTACTTACGCAAATTTTTCTAAGTGCCCGCGTTTTTTTGCGCCACCTTGTAGTTAAGCTACCTGGGAGCTATCTGCTTGTGATCTTCATCACAGCCGGCTATTTGTGTTTCCGAGGGCTTGCCATCCGACCGGGCAAGGGGTTACGCACTTCAATTTTTTAAGGTGGCCGAATTTTTCATTTGAGAAATCAGGTTAAAAAAAGTGTCGGGCTATAGTGAAGAATAGGGTTCCAAAATTCGGCTTGGTCCCCCCTCTTGTTTTTCGTAGAAACTAGTTTGGTCCTATAAATTTTAATAAAAACAGCTTATCCCCCTGTTGTTTTTACAAATAAAACAACAGGGGGGACCAAGCTGAATTTTGGAACCCTATTCTTCACTATAGCCTGGCCCCACCTCAAGTTCGTTCACACCTAGGATCCGAAATTTTTTTCACGATTTTCGAAGTTTTTGGCCAGTTCTGTAATGGCAGTCTGGTTCCAAATATCGTAAGGATTCCGATTTTGCGCGCCGTTTTTCAATAACTAAATAATTTTGCCATTTAAAAAGCAAAACTTCGATATAGTGGCTTCATTTTAAAAATTAGAGGGCCACTATATGGGACTGTGGGTAAATAAATAAGCCCCCCTCAACCCAACAAGTGCCCATAAATAACCCCCCTCAGTCCTTCCTAACGGGTGCTGGCCTACCGAAGCCTAAGCCTAAAAGATACCCCATAAATAACCCCCCTAAAGAGGGGTTATTTATGGGTTTGTACGCTATATCGAGGTTTTGCTTTTTAAATGGCAAAATCATTTAGTTATTGAAAAAACGGCGCTCAAAATCGGAATCCTGGGGCCGGACTGTATAAACAGAACTGGCCAAAGACTTCGAAAATCGGAGTAAAAAAGTGTCGGACCCAAGGCGGGAACGAACTTGAGGTAGAGGCCACTTATCGAGGTTTGACTGTATAAATATTTGGTCGGAAAATTAAAATGTAAATTTAAATTGGTTGTTACACTTTTCGACCCTGAAATGGCGCTTATTCTGCCGGAAATTTGAAAAAGCTTATTATTCTTATTACTTTTCAATTTTTTTTTCGACCAGCGTGTAGCGCAAGATCTCAGCTTTCTTACAAGCTATCAACTGACCAAATCAGGTTTCAAAAAGTTGGAGGAAAAGGTCTTTAAAGGGACCAAATTTTTGGAAAAATTTGGTCTGTTCAAAGATCTTTTCCTCCAACTTTTGGAAATCTCATTCAGTCAGTTGATAGCTTGTAAGAAAGCTGAGATCCTGGGCTACACGCTGGTCAAAAAAACATTGAAAAGTAATAAGAAAACCCCCGAAAACAAAAGCTTTTTCAAATTTCCGGCAGGAAAAGTGCCATTTCCGGAGAAAAAGCGCCATTTCAGGGTCGAAAAGTATTTCAACCATTTAAATTGCAATTTGAAGCGTAGCAAAGTGGTTTGTCGAAGTAGAGTCTAATTTGCTATCAAAATTTTGAATAATTCAATACTATTTTTAGAAATGAAATTTGGTACCACCAATTTTCTGTATTAAACCTGTATTTGTTACTAGTTCATTTGTTTAATTTAGACGAACCAGTTGAATCAGAACACTGCGGATATGTGCAGAGTTGCCGGTGTTTTGGGCGGGACGGTTCAAGACGAATTCTGCAAGTGGTATATAACTCAACAGCTGGCGGTTTATTTAGTCCTCTACTCGGAATCTGAGGATGTTGCTTGGATTGACAAAATAGAGGAAAGGTATATTTTGGATTTGGAAATTTGCTCTAATAATATTTTACTAAGTTTTTTTACAATTCCATCTCGTTTAGATATCGGTGGTTTGTCAACAAACTAGCAGAATTTGAGCGGACTGGCACTTCTAAAATCTTTCCACCCTCCTGGGAAATGGGCCGAAATTTGGCCAAGGAGTTTTGCGTTCAAACGAGGTAATATTTTTTAAGTTAGAAAAGTTGTATTACGATAGTATCCGATAGTATTGACGCTTTGAAAAGTCCTAGCGAAGAATAACCTAAATGGAGGATTTCAAAAAATTGTAGCAAAGCCAAGAATTCAGAGAGCTGAAATATTTTTTGAATGAGGTGAATAGTGCAAATTTTTTGGATGGCCTACTCAAAGTGGATATACCGTATTTCCTCTAATAAGGCCCCATGAGGCCTTATTGTTCAAACCGCCAAAAATCAGAAAAATTTGAATTCGATCTCGAGATTTTCGGGTGCTCAACTAAGACCTAAAAAGTGGAATCGGTAGAGCTCATGGCAGTTAAGAAAACGCAATAAACAGCTTTGCAAAATATGTTCCCTTGGCTGAGATATAAGTCCTCAAAGTTGAGAGTGGGCCTTATTAGAGCATGGGGCCTTATTAGAGGAAATACGGCATCTCAGCTCACTGATAATGTTTTGAGCTAATCTCAACCAATTCGAATTGAAAAATACATTTTGGTGGTAGGAGTTGCTATCCGAGAAATTTAAATAATGGCTCGTTCACAGACTGCGACCTAGAGTGAGACTAAGAGGTATTCATGTAACGAAAATAGTCTCAGTCTAAGTCAAAGGTGTTCACGGACTGAGACTTAGACTAAGAAATCAGTAAGAATGACTTTGTCATGCAATAATCCTTTGAACTAGTTAAAAGAAATGGTTTGAAGCTGTTTTTTTAACTGTTTCATCACGAAACAAATAATGAAATGAAAGATAAATGAAGACATAAGTACAATGTCTCAAGTCTATGTCTCAGTCCGTGAACACCTTAGACTGAGACTAAGACTGAAACTTAGACTAAAAGGTGTTAACGTAGCCAAAATAGTCTCAGTCTACAGGGTGGCGCAAAAAAATTCGGCCACCTTAAAAAATTGAAGTGCGTAACCCCCTTGCCCGGTCGGTTTCCGATTTTTGGATGGCAAGCCCTCGGAAACCTCCACAAATAACCGGCTGTGATGAAGACCACAAGCAGATAGCTCCCAGGTAGCTTAACTATAGGGTGGCGCAAAAAAACGCGGGCACTTAGAAAAATTTGCGTAAGTAGCTCCTTGACCCATCAATTTCCCCAGGAAAATCGATGACAGTAGTTCGGAAACCGACCGGGCAACGGGTTACGTACTTCAATTTTTTTAAGGTGACCGAATTTTTTTGTGCCACCCTATAGAGATAAAGAGGTTTCACTACAACCTCCTCTTTTTTTAAAACCTCTAGTCTCGAGACTATTAGTTCTTGAGACTGAGTTCGGGGTTTGAGACTAAAATAATCTCAAGACTATTAAAAAAGACTGGTAAAATCGGAATCCTTACGATATTTGGAACCAGACTGCCAAAACAGAACTGGCCAAAAATTTCGAAAATCGGGAAAAAATTTCGGACCCTAGGTGTGAACGAACTTGAGGCCAGGCTATAGTGAAGAATAGGGTTCCAAAAATCGGCTTGGTCCCCCCTCTTGTTTTTCGTAGAAACTAGTTTGGTCCTATAAATTTTAATAAAAAACAGCTTGGTCCCCCCCTCTTGTTTTTACAAATAAAACAACAAGGGGGACCAAGCTGATTTTTGGAACCCTGTTCTTCACTAGCGCCGTGGGGCCACTATATCGAGGTTTGACTGTATCACGCGTTGATGGTCATCTCTATCAAACTTCCAATTTTCAGGCAGTCTCTAGACAAATTGATGATTCGCAGAAAAGCTGAAATCGACTGGAAATTGCTAGCCCATGCCATCAACCACACCATCATGTTTGAAACACTACTCTGCAAACGTTTTCCTGCTAAGACCAATTTTAATTTCGAAAAGATACTTTGGACTATTTTCGATAAGCACATGGACGTGTTTCTGGCCTCTCAAAACAAAAACCTCAACCAGTTTGTGGATGACTGTGCCACAAGAATTCGCAGTGGAGAGGAGAGACCCTCCAAAGAAGCTAATATGACGGCTGTGGCTCTCTCTTCTAGTGCAGATCTCTTTTTGTAGGTTTTTTAAATAGTAAGCCGTATGTGTTCAATTTCAATTTTGCACTATTTCCGGACTTATTTTTTAGGTTGCTCAAAAAAATTATTACGGAGTCCAGTAAATTGTGTGCTAATCCTGACAACATTCTCAAGCAAGTTTCATTATTCTCGTCATAAAGGCTCAGACATCGTATTTTCCCTAATAGACGCACACTCCAGACCTACCCACGGACCGAAAATGGATTTTCTCCGATTTTTCAAGACTATTGAAAAAGGTTTTTTTTTATCATTTGATGGCAAGGCGACAATTTCGCGGGAGAAAATTCTGCGGAGGATAATTCATTTTTGATGTCTCCACCAATCAAAAACAAAAAGTTTTGAAACCGGATTCGTGTTCAGCATGGCCGACTTGCATATTAACCTTTCTTGAAATTTAAACTTAATGTCGAATTTCGGATTCCTTTCGAGATAGCAAAAATTTGAAAAAAATTCAATATTTTGAATTTGATTGTGAGTTTTAAATCATGGAATATGCGTCTATTAACGAGAATAGGATATGGATTTTTTGGTGCAAATTCACTTTTTTTGGCGCAAATTTTGGTTTTGGTTTTTTCTATTTAATTTTGGGGCTAAATTAACCTATACACCCTTCACTCAATTCAGCTTGGAGGACCAAGGCAATTTTTTTACACTTTTAAATACCAATAATCGCCAATCGCCCGAAGGGGTCGCAGGGGGCTTGGTTCCCTTCGGGGGCGCAGGGGGCTTGGTTGGTTAGAGATGCGCGCATTCACTTACCTTAGACATAATTCCGAGCAAGACTTTCGATGAAAAATGCATTTAGAGGTACTTTTTGGCACTTATTCGGTTGGGGGGGGCGGGTTTTTCACTGATTTAGAAATAGTGTTTAAACGTCTTCTAAGTAATTTTTATGTGCTAGAAACGATAAAAAAGTTATTTTCTGACACTTTTTTACATAAAAATTGAATATTTAAAAAAAAAATTTTGGCCAAAATTCGAATTTTTGCCTTGGTCCCCCAAGGTAGTTCAAACTGAAAGGATACCTGGCTAGGAAGTTTGCCTTGGTCCCCCAAGGTAGTTCAAACTGAAAGGATACCTGGCTAGGAAGTTTGCCTTGGTCCCCCAAGGTAGTTCAAACTGAAAGGATACCTGGCTACCCACAAGAATACCCAAAAAATACCCTTGAGAGATGGGATTTGAACATAGTTTTGTTAACTGGGGCCTACCGCATAAAGAAACTCTGGTATGCATACATTTTCATGCATCCAGAGTCACTTTCGAATGATTTGCGTCTAAGGTATGTGGGTGTGCGCATCTCAACCCCAAGCAACCAAGCCCCCTGCGCCCCCGAAGGGGACATAATTCCGAGCAAGACTCTTGATCAAAAATGCATACAAAAGGCTCTTTTTGCCCAGCTCCAGTGACCAAAACGGGGTAAAATACCCTAAAGTAAGGAAGTTTGCCTTGGTCCCCCAAGGCAAAAAGTGAAATTTTGGTCAAAAAAATTTTTTCGAAAAATCATCTTTTAATGTAGAAAAATATCGCAAAACAACTTTTTTATCGTTTTTAGTACATATAAATTACTTAGAAGACGTTCAAACACTATTTTTAAATCAGTGAAAAACCCGCCCCCCCAACCGAATAAGTACCTACTTTTTGCCAAGTCCCATGTTGAAAAACAGGGTAAAACAGTCATATGGTCGAGATTTCAAAATGCCCAAAACTCGATTTTTTATAGACCAGAACTCAAAAATAATGTCTTTTTTGAACTCCTGAGGCGATTTTGAGTCGATATAGGGTGTTTAAAAACACTTTTAAAAAAAGTTGATTTGGGGGTGGGGGTATATGCAAGTAGCGTCAAAAGGTTAAAAAATTAAATAGAAAAACGCAAAACCAAAATTTGCGCTAAAAAGTGAATTTGCACCAAAAAGATCCTTTTCGCACCAAAAAAATCCATGTCCACAAGAATATAGTATGTGTTTTTAGAGAACTGGTTGAAGTCTTCCGGCAGTGTTTGCGCAACTACGGACATGGTTGTCTTTCAGCTTTCTTGCCTCAGATCTCAAGCAGTAGTAGCAGCGGTTATCAAGGCATTATTGGCAGTTCGAGTCTCTTGCAGAATTTGATGCGTGAGGACACAACCATAAGGCTGACTGCTGAACAACAATTCTTCACTTGCTGTCTTTTGGCGACTGCCGATTGGTGATTTAATTTTTAGTTGACTCAACAAATTTGATTCTTGACATTATGGTGTGTAGGTGTGCGGAAACAACCATGCAGTTGCAAGAGAAACTAAAACAGCGAATGGCCGTAAGTGGTTTTAGTTTTCTTAGTATCTATCACATCTTTTTGGTCACAGGAAATAGATTTGAACCAAGAGGTAGAGCTGTTCTACAGCATTTCCAATAATGCATTGACTATTTTGGTGCAAGATATTGATGCTGCTTGTGATGCAAGTCTTCAGATGATGACCAAAATCAAGTAAAATCAATTGTTGAAATAGGCATACCTGTCCAGAACCCGGCCTGGGATTTGAAAATTGCCTTCGGGCAGGGCAGAAAGGATTCTGGGTTGAAACGGCCCAAAAATCCCAATTAAATGGAATTTGTCACGTCCTAAATCCTGCGTTTTCACAAATTGATCTACAGTCAAACCTCGGTTATGCACCGCCCCAGTTACCGTATAACCTCTAATAGACGGGCATGCCCGTCTATTTTTCAACCCCCTAAAAATCGAAAAAAAAAATATTTTGATTTTAAGATTTTCGGGTACTCAAAAAAATCTTAAAAGCGGGATCAACTAAGATAGAGGTGATCAAGAAAACGTAAAAAACAGATTTCCAAAATATTTTTCCTGGGCTGAGATATAGGTCCTTAAGGGTGCCCGTCTATTAGAAGGTGCCCGTCTATTGGAGGGTGCCCGTCTATTGAAGGGTGCCCGTCTATTAGAGGTTATACGGTAACCGCCACCCCAATTTTTTCTCTATTTGGTTGAGACTGGCCTATTTTCTGCCGTCTGAACCAAAATCTTCCAGGTCGGAACCCGAAATTTAGTTCCGTGGACAGGTCTGGAAATAGGACAAACATTTTTTCGCAGGATTTTTTTTCATTGCTGTGAAATTGTTTTTTATTCTTTTTCCAAAAGTTCCAAAAGGTTTTGACTGTAAATTTTACTACTACGTATTCAGCTGGTCCAATATAGAAGCAGTGGGCGACGAATCCTCTTATGTAACATCCATCCGTAAACATCTGCGTGCCTCAGTGCCACTCATTCGTGACTATTTCGCTGACAGAAGGAAGTATTTTGCTCATTTCTGCTTAAAGTTGGCGTCTCAGTTGGTCAACAAGTTCCTGGGTGCTTTGTTTAGATGCAAGCCAATTCCTATTACAGGTTTAATTTGCACTATCGGTTTCATTCATCGCATCTTCTTGTTAGAACAATAAAAAATAACCATATAATCTTTAGGTGCAAATTCGATTGGACAGCCCAAGAAGCCAAAGGTATAAAGTCGAGCCTGGATTAAAAAAAAACTGGTTTATGAGGGAGATTGAAAGTAAACCAACCCTCTCTAATAAAGCGACCCCTAAATACCCATAAAATCCACAAAAATCATTTTTTGAAATACAGTTGCACATACAGTTGCGGACAATTGATATTTAAAGGGGCATGCTCACCTGTTCAAATTTTGTCCCCGCCAATTGGAAAAATTTTCCTAATCATTGAACTTCTGTACGGATTTTTTAACTTGGTTTCTGACATAACTATACCTAAAATTAAATTCTAGGCCTTGTTTTGTCAGAAACCAAGTCGAAAAATCCGTACAGGAATTCAATGATTCGGAAAAAAAATTGAATTGGCGGGAACAAAATTTGAACAGGTGAGCATGCCCCTTTAACGGCACCTATTTTTTTCTAAATTTGAAATTTTCAGTGACAAATTCGTGGTTAAAAAACTAATATACAGTTTTGTAGCATTTTCCTTCCTCTACAAGATAGTGATGTTTAATTTTCCATAGATATTTTTTTACCAACATTTCACTATTCTTTTGAATTCACTCACATTTTAAGCCCGACAATTGATGGTTAACGACATCAAATTTCAACGACTTTATTGATACCTGAACAAAAGCAGACATAATAGAATAAGATTTAATACTTTGTTGCGTGTTCACGAGCATCAATAACTGCTTTGCACCTTCTGGGCATCGATTGTGCCAGCTTTTCCGGACGTGATTTCGGTATTGAATCAAAAACATTCCTCACTGCATTGAATAGTTCGTCTCCCTTCTTGAATTTGTGGCCACCGAGTCTGCTTTCCGCTTCACACCACAAGTTTTCGATCGAATTCAAGTCTGGCGATTGAGCAAGCCATTCGAGCACTTCGATGTAATTGTCTTGCCTCCACTTGGAAACGATCTTCGCCTTGTGCTTCGGAAAATTGTCTTGTTGAAAGATCTAAAAGGTTGGTTAAAAGATGAAAGACTCGCAAGTAATTACCAATCGTATTCGAATGTGCTGCTGCTAGTTGTTCCATGTGACCCAGCATTGTTTCCGAAAAAATATGGCAGCATTGAAAGCGATCCATCTTGCCATCCACGAGTCGAAGAGGTACAAGTCCATCCCACGAAAAACATCCCCAGACCATTCGATATTGCCTCCTCCGAATTTGACGGTACCTTTGGTGTACTTCGGATCGAATCGCTTGTTGACTGGAGAACGCACATATCCTTTTCCATCATTGCCAATCATGTTGAACTTGCTTTCGTCGGACCATATTACTTTCTTCCAGTCCTCTACTGTCCAATCCTGATTTTGCTTCGCAAACTTCAACCTCTCATTGGCATTCTTGGGCGAAACCCATGACTTCTCGGCAGGACGACGACCGAAAAGACCAACCTAAATGAAGAATAAGTTGCCCAAACAGATTAAGCTCTTGAAAACAAACCTCCACGAGACGATGCTGAACTGTTCTGGTGCTGGCATTGCCTAAACCCTGGTGCTGTTAGCTTCGGATTTTTCTTCGACTTTCTTGAAATCCTGCTGTCCGTTTCAGTTTCACTAAAAAAAGGTACCTGTCGTCTGTTGAGCGCGATTTCGCACCTGTTTTGACTGGCACTGGATTCTTCACGCGCTGATTGACCTTCCAAATGCTCACCTTGGTCATCTGCACATGCTGGGCGATTTTTTCGGAGCTCTATTTGTCATCGGTGTCATGCAATCTCACAATTAATTTTTCAAGTCTTTCATCGCAGCATTTTGAAGCCATCTAGAATGATTTTACGATAAAAAGTCGTTGAAATTTGGTGTCGTTAACTATCAATTGTCGGGCTTCAAATGCGAGTGAATTCAAAAGGATAGTAAAATGTTGGTAAAAAAAATATTTATGGAAAATTAAACATCACTATCTTGTAGAGGAAGGAAAATGCTACAAAACTGTATATTTACTTTTTTTAACCACGAATTTGTCACTGAAAATTTCAAATTTAGAAAAAATAGGTGCAGTTAACTTTCAATTGTCCGCAACTGTAGCGCTTGTTTTTTACACTTTAGAATTTCAAAATTCTCATTTTCAGTCTTTTTCTGTATCAAAAACTGTCGTTTATTATATTCTTTGTTGATTTTTATTGGTTTAGTGCTATCAATGGATAAAATTCTAGAAAACTATTCCCACTTTCTGGTGCTCCGCTGAAATAAATTTGGTCCATTTTTGAGTGAACGTTTATTACAGGTTGTGAGATTATTTTTCAACCCTCCCCTGGGGGTGACCGATTATCACGGAATTTATAAGTCCCGAGTTTTCGGTAACTTACCGGTAAGTCACCGGAAGTTCAAGTCTTCGTTCACTAACCCAACCCTATTCCAGACCACAGGTGGGAGATTTTTAAAAAAGGCGTGAGATTTTTGACAATAGGCGGCATACGTTTATTGTATGCTGATGTTGTACTAATAAAATTGTTCGAATTTTTTTTGTTTCTCTTTTGGCGTGACTATGTTGAACAATATAGCGACCCTCTATAATATACCAACCCCCTAGAGGGAGGTTGAAAAATAAACCGACCGGTCGGTATATTAGAGAAAATACGGTAACTTGAACGCGTGGGCATGTCACTTTAACAAACCCTGTTTTTAAAAAGGGGTGTCGTTATATCCAGGTTTTATTTTTTAAATGGCAAAACTTTTAGTTTTAAAAATGATCGGCAAAAACGGAATCCTTGCGATATTTGGAACCAGACTGTAAATCAAAACTGGCAAAAACCTTCCAAACCGAGGTAAAAAAGTGTCGAACCTTAGGCGGAAACGAACTTTTGGGGGTTTCGTTATATCCAGATCGATTGTATTATCAAAAAAAATTAGTATCCCATGTAGTAATTTATTCCACTGTTTTTTTTAGAATGGATGCGTGCAATTGTTGCTGGACACTCATGCTCTAAAATCTTTTTTGCTGGGCATGCCTTCAGTGGAGTCTTCGGTGGTTACCAAGCCGCCCACTATGTACACTGTAAGCCGATTTTTACGTTTACAGTTTGCTCAAAGTGAAACTTCTTCAGAACACCGTAACCAAGGGTATGACTAAGGCGGAAATGATTTTGAAGGTGCTCACCGCTCTTACAAAACATCTACTATTCTCTATTTTTTAAGGTTGTGATGACAGATGTGTCCAACCCTGAAGAATTTATTACTGTCTACGCCAGAATGCTGCCCGACTCCGACAGTGCTGAGCTACAGAAAGTGCTAGAGATGAGGTCGATGAAACGCTCAGAGCAAACCCAACTTATTCAGCTATACAGAGTGCGAGTGGAGGGTCTACCACTGTCCCAACAAAGCAGCACTGTTGCCCCTCCCTCTTCTGCAATGCCTTCCACCCTTTCAGCCGTCGTCTCTTTGGCCACTGATGGCATCACTGTGGACTCAAGTATGCGCAGACTGGAGAAGTTGGTCAAGAAAAAGTTCTAAATCTTCAGGAAAAAATTTATTTCAGCATAAGTGTAAAAAATAACTACATGGTTGTGAATGTCTGTGGTTGTGAAAGTTCACAAAAATAAATAATTTATTTTTCTAATCAATTGAAGCATAGTATTCTTTATTGAATTCACATGCCTTGGATACACACGTTTATATTGGAAAATACTTTGAAAAGCTGAGTTTGAAGTTCAGAGCAATTCATTGAAGAGGCTACTGGACATTTTCGACAGTTTTCATAATCCATCGGAAGACATTTTCAATAATTACCAAATTTGTAGTAAAACCTAGGTTATTTTTTTCTAGCAGTCTCAAAACTTACTTTAACTAATTTAGGCATTTTGTTGAAATCCAATAAGCAACGTTAAAAATCAACAAGCGGACCAAGGCAATTTTTTTCAAAAAAATCACTTTTTGCTTTTAAGTGACTTTTTTCATTTGAAAAAGTTACTGAAACGCCCCTTTACCTTTTCTTAGCCTTGCCTAACATGTATTTCTGAATCTTAGCTTTCTGACTAGCTGTCAAAATTTACTAAATCTTTATATGGTATTCGGGTCGGCTGTGTTGCCCTTTTGAGTGGTCCCATTGTGCCAGTTGTAAATTATTTCTGTGAAATATTTCAACGGCGGGTTTGTGCCTACGGCAAAGGACTTAGATCTGGGATTTGTTGTAAAAAAATTGAGATTTAGACCCTTATAGGTAAAAATTTGGGGTTTTGTGTTAAAAGGCATCAAAATGCTATCAGACATGGCTGAGAAATACCATTACGATTTGCCACTTAAATCGGTGGCACACGAAAAAAGTTTATAAAAGGCGCCTGTAAGGCGCCTTTTCACCTTGTGATTTTTGTATTATGGTCAAGGTTAGTGTTTATTAAAAGACATAATCTGTAAAAATGAACCATCCTCTGGCCATGCCAGAGTTATTGAGTCACAACCTTATTTATTAAAAGCTTATCAAATTTTTAGCACTTAAATAGAGATTATTACGTTGAAATTCGAAAAAATGCTAGAATTTTTACGCCCCAAATATAGGAAAATTTTTAAAACAAAGGACGTTTGAAAACTCCAAATAATGTCCTGAAAAGTGCCATGCACCCGATTTTTTGGAAAAAAATCAGAACCAGAAATCAGAAGGCGAAAAAAGTCAGAAAGTCAGAAAGCCAGAAATCGGTCCCACCCCTGGTTTGTATGATATTCTTATTACTTAATGTATTTACTGAAAAGATTCTGATCTAGCACTGTAAAGCACCATTGCCGTCTACGGATTGGCGCGGGACAGCTTTTTTACCACGAATATGCACGAAATCATTTCTCGGACTACAGTCGACGCTCGTTATAACGTACCCCCCAGGGACCGACCCTAGGGGTACGTTATAACGAAGGGTACGTTATATCGAAGGTACGTTATATCAAGTGTCCGTTTACCTTGATTTTGGAGCAGTACGTTATATCGAGTGTTAGCATGTAATTCCAAAAAACAATTTTATTCAAACAACATCAAATAACATTCATAACATGAACTAACGGTTAGAAGAAAAATAATCTTCAATTTTCTTTTGTTCCATTTTCTTAAAGCGTTCTTTGGCCATGGCATCATCCAGTTGATCGAACAATTTGAGAATGGCGGGATCAGTGACGAAGTCTGCATATCGCTGGATGATTCTCATGGCTTGGCTGGCTTCTCGGGCTGTGACGGCAGGCTCCTCCTCTTCGATTTCCACCACTTCGGAGTCGCTGCCCACCTCGGCCTCTTCCACCTCTTTGCTCTGGACATCCTCCGCGATTTCTGCCAAAGTGAGAGCTCCGCCAGTTGCGACTTGTTCATCCACAGTATAAAGGGATTACAATTAGTGATAAAATTATATTTTTCGTGCATTTTCGGAGTAAAAAAGCTGTCCCTCGACAATTGAAATATACGAAACTCGTTCCAGTAGACGGCTATTATGAATTAGTTCAATGTAAAAGTGCTTAGTTCAGATCAAAAATAAAGTTTGAGTTTGACGGCCTTCTCCTTAACAAGGATTTAACTGCCGTATTTCATCACATAGATAACTTTCTTCTACAATGCGTTTCATAATAATAGCACACCCCTGTTTTTTGCATTTGACGTATTTCTGTGTTTCTGTTGTATTTCTGTCGTTATAAAAAGTCGAAATCCGACTAAAATATAAGATTTGTGGTACAAAAACCAATATGTCTCGAAACGTCGAAAACATGTAGCCTATAAAGCAGAAAATCACCGTTTTATAATGATAGTTTCATAATGATTTGTAAAATAACGTGCAAACTGTGCTGATTTATTTTTTTTCTGTTTTGTTGTTTCTATTGATGTTTTAAGGCAAAATGGGACGAAACAAAGCATTGAGCGAATTTGAAAAAGGTCAAATCGAGCGTTTTCGACTGCTGGCTACAACTACGGCGAAATTGCAATGCTGGTCAAACGTTCTCGCAAAGTGATCGGCAATTTCTTATCAGATGAGTAAAATTACGGCAAGCAAAAGTTTCCTAGTCGTCCTTCAAAGCTTTCCAAGCGTCAGAATTCTACATCGAGTGTGAACAAGAAAAGAAATAGTTTGGATGTATTTTCATATGGTTTATTCACTTTTATTATGAAATTTGTGCTGTTTAAGATCTGGATGTTTCGAAATCGACTGTGTGGCGTGTGATCGACAAGAATCCCAGCATTGTGTATACAAAGATGGTTGCTCAGCCGAACCTGAAGTAAGCTCACAAGGAAGCGCGCCTAATCTCTGTCCGGAATCACATGGCTTGGACTCATCAATGGGATAATGTAAATTTTACTGAGTATTTTTCGGATTATGGTTAGGTTTACGGATCTTAGGTTATCTGGAGCGATGAAAAGAAGTTCAACCTGGATGGTCCGGATGGCTACAGCTTCTACTGGCGTGACCTTCGCAAAGAGCCAAAGTTCTTCTGAAAGCGCAATTTCGGTGGTGGTTTTGTGATGATCTGGGCAAGTTTCAGTGCGTTTGGAACAACATCTCTTGCCTTTATGAAGCCAAAAACCAACAGCAAAGGTTACCAGGACATTCTCGAAGCAAATCTCCTTCCGTATGTGAGGCGTTTTCCAAGCGTGAAGCTCGTGTTCCAGCAAGGCAACGCCTCAATCCATACCAGCAAGAGCACAAAGGAATGGACTGCGCAGCAGCAGAAAGTGGATCTTATGGACTGGCCGTCTCGTTCTCCTGACCTGAACCCAATCGAGAACCTCTGGGGGGATCCTTGTGCGTGATGTGTATGCCGACTGCCGTCAATTCAACTCGGTGGAGGAGCTCAAGAAAGCGATCTTGGATGCGTGGTCGAGAATTGGTCCAGAAGTGCTGAAGAAGCTCGTGGATAGCATGAAGAATCGAATTTTCTCGATAATTCAACTCTCTGGATGTTGTACAAAGTATTAGTTGTCTTGCATGTTGTCTGTTTCCGTTGTTATAAGTCAATAAAGATCATTTTGTGTGCTATTATTATGGAACGGTAATTTTTCGCTTTGTAGGCTACATGTTTTCGACGTTTCGAAACAAATTGGTTTTTGTACTGCAAATCCTATTTTTAGTCGTGTTTCGACTTTTTATAACGACAGAAATACAACAGAAATACGTCAAATTTATGCAAAAAACAGGGGTGTGCTATCATTATGAAACGCACTGTATTATTAGACACCCTTCTAATATAAGTTCCTTAGAAAGAGGTTGTAAATATTAGACCCGAATCTTCTATTAGAATAAAAATACGGTGATTTGAAACCCATTATGTCAGCACAACAAAAGTTGCCGATTTGACAGCTCAATTAGCCCACCCTCAACTTTGAGGACTTATACCGTATTTTCTCTATTAATTGCCCCCAATGGTTACCTCCCATAGGCACCCTATATCTTAGCTCAAAAAAATTATTTTGCAAATCTGTTTTTTGCGTTTTCTTAATCATCACAATCTTAGTTGATTACACTTTTCAGATTTTATTTGGGCACCCCAAAATTTCATAATCGACCTTGAAATTTTGCGATTTTTCAAGGGTTGAAAAATAATTACCCGGGGTAACTAATAAAGATCTCAGACAAGGGAAAATATTTAGAAAAGCTGTTTTATTACGTTTTCTTAACTGCCATGAGCTCTACCGATTCTACTTTTTAGGTCTTAGTTGAGCGGTTTGGGTTTCGGCCATAAAGGGTTCATCCAAGGACCAGGACCAAAACCTCAGGGGACCAAGCAAAAATCGTGTTTTTGACATTACACGCGAAAAAAAATGATTGACGAAAACAGAATTTCAAAAAAACGCCCTAGAAAAAAAGTTATGACCATTCAAAACCCGGGAATTTCTTGACACACCCTGTGGATTAGCTATAATGGAATAATAAAAAGGGGAAGAAGAAAAATTATCCAAGTGTTCCACTTTTTTCTCCTCACTTTTAGTGCTATACATCAATTAGACACCTGCCTGTGAAATCATCGTTAATATCTTAAAAATCTACACATTTGTTTCAAGATTCGAAAAGCAAAAATGTATCCGATGTACTACAGTCACTGTCGTAGCATCTCGGATCATTTGTACTACAGGAATGATCGATTCCAAAACGAATCGTCCGTGTTAAACAAAAACTAACCTATAGTCAAACAAATGTAAACAGTCATATCTGAGCATCTTTATTGGTGACAACCCACAATATAGAGTCAATAGCTCACACATAATTGAACATACAAACAACGACAACCCTGAAGATTCAATAGCCGCTTTCGGTCAAGTATGCACCCATCTTCTCCACAGCCAAACGAGCCTCGCTTCCAGCAGCTCCCTCCCCTCGGAACACAGCGATAAGAACAGCTAAACAAAGAAAACAGATTATTTGGATAGAAACAGAAAGAGTCACCAGTTGTAGTCTTGACCGCGAAGAAGCCATTCTTGTCTTTCTTGCCGAATATCAGATTCTCATCCGTTCTCGGAACTAAGAATTTATATGTTATGACAATGGATACAAAAGCAAAACCTTTGCTCACCAATGTAGTGAGTGCCTTCGAGATCAGCGCCGACCTAATTAAAAAGTTAAATTAAGATAAATAAAGGGTCGACAAATGAATCCTACCAATGGGGCAGAAGCCAAGTCATTGAAAAGGGAGCAGAGGGCCTTCAATTCCTTCTCAGTGGCCTGCGACATATTCACTTTGATCAGGCAAGCATAACTAGACACTTACCATGAACTGGTTGTCGCCTTCTGAGCAAGCCCAAACACATGCATCCGCCAAGCCGATGATCGCTACAAACAACTCTAATTAGTCTGTCCAAAATTAATTAATTACAAATAACTAACCAGCCTTTTCGATCCCCTCGCAGCTTTCGGTCAAAGTATCTAAAGAAAAAAATATATTTAAAAATACATTTTTATAGTAGACTACCAACCAATGTAAGCCTTCCAGCCAGACATTTTTCAGAGTATTCAGCAAAACTATAAAAATGAGGATTATAGATCACAGTGAATATTTTAGCAAAATAGCTTTTCTAAAATGATGACCCTTTAAAGGGAAGTCAGAATAAGTAACGACCGTCCGTTTTATAAAAACACAGGGTTATTAGCGCCTTGAGACGTCGACTGCTAATCTTAGGGTAATTTGAACACGAGTGTAGCTGCGCCCGTTGGGCGCTTAATTTCACTGCGATTGCTTTTCAGATATAATTTTTTTTGAAGCAGTTGAACTTTTTAAATTTTTTTTGTTAACTATCTAGAAATTTCTGGCGACACCGAATTGATCAACACCGAATTGATAAACACCGAATTGATCAACACCGGATTGATCAACACCGAATTGATCAACATTGAATTCAAATTAATTTTTTTTTGTCTTGTGAGGAGCTCCTATCATTTAAAATGTTTCTCTATAATCCAATCTCAATTCTTCTGGATAATCCATGCGCCGATCAAACCAAGTGGTCGTCCGTTAAATCCAGTCCACTTAACGAATTGAATTAACGTCCAATGTTTTGGACGTTAAACGTTAAACGAATTTATCAACAACCGAATTGATCAACGCATTTTTGCACTTAAAATTGTGAGCTGATGTGTGTTGATTTTCTGGTGCATCGCAATGAACTTACTTTTTCTTGGAACTTTTTTTATTATGTTAAGATACTTTCTAGCATTCTATAAACTTGTATTTGTTCAAAGTGGTCATGAATTTCGAGCTGCTTACATCTGAGAAGAACAAGCCGATGCTTAAAGATTCCGACAGCTGCTTGTACTGGAAAATCATTCCAAGAGGAAAGAAAACCTACTGGTGGTGCATTCACTATCGGACTGGCTGGGATGGCACTGAGAATACCAAATGCGACGGTAATTTGCTTTTTCTCTTTTTTGAAGGAAATTCGAGTTTTGCAGGAAGAGCTGTCACCTTCGATAAGGTAAATATGTGGCGCTTTGCTTGTTTTTAAAGTCTTTCATTACAAAATGAAGTTTGAAGGATCCAATTATGCAAATCAGCTAGAACCACTACTGGACTATGTTGAGAACTCTTACATTAGTCGACCGATTGGTGCAGGCAAGCAAAGAAATGCTAGATAACACTCTTTACCTTTCCAAATTGTGAATGTTTGGTTACAGGCATCCTCCAGAAACATGGAATGTGCGAGCTTTGATCAAGACATATGAGCCTAAGACAAGCAATGGGATTGAATCATTCAATGGAAAAATGATCAGAACTATTGCTGCACATCATCCGACAATCTGGAAACTGATTGAAGGACTCCAAATTGAATTTGCGTTGTCAGAGCAGCGAGTTGCAGCGTTCTGGGGTGGATCGAATATAATCTAACAATCACCAAGGTAGCACTTAAGATATACGAACCTAGACTTTAACTGGTATTTCAGGTTTCGGAAAGCGCAAGAGTCTACGAAAAAAGGTGGACAAAAAAACTTCTGAAAGGTCTTCGTTTTCCGCTTTTAGGCGATCGATTTCTGTGCGTGTTGGCTGGCTTTGCGTCTCCTCGCTGGTTTCTGGAAACAACATTGCGAAAGCTCCTGCGACATTTCGGACAGATGTTTTTCTCAGCTGGATCAAAACCGTAGTAAGAAATATCATCTGGGATCCATAGCTAAAAAGCAACCTTGGTAAAACAAATTAAGTAAAATTACAACATACCTTGTTCAATTCTTCGATACATTCCGAGTGAAACATGTGACCACATATAATAACTGAGGCTTCATCCATGCTGAGATTTTCATATCATATTATGCACAGAAGAGCCATCTCAAATACGCTTATTATACAAAGTCAGCTGATATATGTAATATATGTGTAGGTAAATAAATTCAAACTTTTCTCACGCGGTGTTATGTTGATGAGCTAAGAGACCAAAATTGGAAATCCAAGAGACTGATAGAACTGGAAAATATACCTTGATTACGAAAAAAATTAATACAGCCTGTTTTATAATGATGGCACAAAACTGATAAATTTGTCACATGATCAGGAAGAAAAATAAGATTGACGCTGTAATCAGTGAATTTAGAACGCACTGATCTAAATGCTCTTTTTATGTCCGTATGGACACATGTGGAAATGCCGCCTTCAGATACTAACAAACTCGTGTAAATTTTTTTCTTGATGTGAGTCCCCTGCTCACATCATGAGTTAACCCAAGTATATTAATTTATTCACCATTCAAGACGTTACTCGAGCTAAAGACTGTTAAGCTAAAAAAAAATTATGACAAACCAAGGAAAAACAGGATAGACAATTTTCAGGCACAAATAAATTCTATACTGAATTCGATGATTCAATTTGAATTTTGATACAAATGAATTTAATTCAAATTTAAATTCTTGGCGTTGTGCCGTTTGTTACATTCTTTCTTAAAGGAGGACGAAAAAATGGGAAGGGGGTATTTTTCAATAAAATCGAGATTTTGTTATGTCTAGTAGAAATTTTTTTTTCAATATTTTCTTCAATATTTTTTTGCTAATCGACAAATTTCTAATTCCACCCGAAGATTTTTCACAAAGATCGGCATTATCGGACAAAAATTTTTTTCATATTTTTGCCTTGGTCCCCCCTGTGGTTTGAGACTTTTTCATGTGTCTTAGTCTTAGGAGCCTTCAAATTTGCCAAGTATGAACAATGATTGATGATTGAACAATGATGATTGAACAATGATTGAATGACGATGATTGAACAATGATTGAAAACAACGATTGCCAAATTTCCTAAAGAGCGTAGTAAGACACTATAAGCCAGGATAATTCAATTACCCTCTCGCATTCGAGTTCCCTCTATGAATGGCTGCATACTGAAGTGGAGTTTCTTTTTTCCGCTCTTGTTACATGGACAATACCACCCAGCAGTGATGCATGATCCCTTTGCAGTCCAACTGATTGTTCGCTTGGGCACCGTCTCGCCTGATTCTCGTCGCTGTTTTCCAATCTTTTTAGGACGTCTATCACATTTCACACATCGCTGGAGGAGTTCTTCCAGTTGTTTTCTAAAAATGGCAGACTCTTCAAAGTCTCAAAGTTACAATCTAGTAAAACCTGGAACAACGCAGTATTCAAAATCAACTGGTCCATCCTCACCGTCTTCGGCTGAATTGTCGATCTCCATCGGCTCAAAAGCATTGTTCATACTTGGCAAATTTGAAGGCTCCTAAGACTAAGACACATGAAAAAGTCTCAAACCACAGGGGGGACCAAGGCAAAAATATGAAAAAAAATTTTTGTCCGATAATGCCGATCTTTGTGAAAAATCTTCGGGTGGAATTAGAAATTTGTCGATTAGCAAAAAAATATTGAAGAAAATATTGAAAAAAAAATTTCTACTAGACATAACAAAATCTCGATTTTATTGAAAATACCCCCATTTTTCGTCCTCCTTAATACTGAATTTTGGAGTATACCCCCCACAGATGAATTTTTTTTAAGTATTTCCAAACACCCTATATCAACCTAAAATCACCTCAGAAGTTCAAAAAAGACATTATTTTTGTGTTCTGGTCAATTAAAAAATTGAGTTTTGGGCATTTTGAAATTTCGACCATTTGGCTGTTTTACCATGTTTTGGTCACTGGAGCTGGGCAAAAAGAGCCTCTAAATGCATTTTTGATCAAGAGTCTTGCTTGGAATTATGTCTAAGGTAAGTGAGTGCGCGCATCTCTAACCGACCCCTTCGGGGGCGCAGGGGGCTTGGTTGCTTGGGGTTGAGATGCGCACACCCATATACCTTATACGCAAATCACTCGAAAGTGACTCTGGATGCATGGAGGGGACTTGGAGTTGAGATGCGCACACCCACATACCTTAGACGCAAATCACTCGAAAGTGACTCTGGATGCATGGAGGGGGCTTAGAGTTGAGATGCGCATACCCACATACCTTATACGCAAATCACTCGAAAGATACTCTGCATAAAAATGTATGCATACCAGACTTTCTTTATGTGATAGGCCCCAGTTAACAAAACTATGTTCAAATTCCATCTTTTTGGTGTCAAGGTACCCTCAACATCTGATTTACTAAGTTATAATAAACAGAAATCAACTAAAAATACCAAAATTCAAGATTTAAAAAAATCGACTTTTTATAGAAAAAAGTAGGTGAAAACACCTTTTTTATCGTGTTCAACGTGTAGGAAATGCTTAAAAATGGTTAAAATGGTGTTTTGAAAAAGTTCAAAAAAAAATTCATTTGGGGGTATACTCCGGTAGCGCCAAATATTCAAATTCTTAAGAAAAAGCAGTCACTTTTTGAATTTCCACCACACTCAGCTATCGGCCTCTTTCGTGGATTTTGAAAAGACTTGGCAGGCTTTTCATAGTAATAATTACCATAGTTATAATAGGAGCGAAAATACCCCATACAAGTTAAATACTCAAAAAATATGTAAAACAATGGCATTTCAAAAGTAGGCTAAAAGTCAAGATAAAAGCCAGGACCCTGTATCATGGTTTCTCGGTAACTTTGGGTGACCATTTGTCCCTGATTTTTCAAAGCACCTGGACATATCAGCAGCACTTTATAATATAATTCCCCCTTCCTCGGTATTTCTCTCTTGAGTTTCCCACCTGGCTACCCCCACCTGAATACCCCCGTCCTGAGGGCCCTCACCTGGCTAAATTCACCTGAGTGATACAACCCCCATACAAGCAACCCCCATACCCACCTAAATATCCCTTCCTTGGTACCACCACCTCAGTATTCCCTTCCTGAGTACCCCCTCTTGGGTACCCTCGGTACCACCCACCTGGATATCCCTCCTAGATATCACCACTTGAGAACTCTCTTCCCAAGTACTCCTGCCTAGGTATTACTACCTGAGTATCTCGCTCCTCAGTACCATCATTTAAGTATCCTTACTGGCCACCTACCTATCCTTCATTCCTACCTGGCCATCTACCTACCCTACCTGACCACCTACCAACCCTAGCTGGCCACCAGTATGGTATCCTCAGCCGACTGACTTCAGCCGGCCAAGTGTGAAGGCTGAGTTAAAATTTTAGATTCGGCTGAGGCTGAAGTCTGAGGTAAAATTTTTGACCTGGCTGGGGCTGAGGAATGTTGGAAGTCAGCCGGCTGAGGAAAGTTTTTGTATAAAATTTTTAGCGTTTTTTGTTGACTGTTTAACTGTTTTTCTGAAAATTTTTGTTAATAAAAAAATTCAGTGATTAAATTTCCTTCAAGGTTATTGCTAATTGTTTAATTTCAGTCAGTTGGCTGTGTTTGAACTCAGCCGGCTGAGGCTGATGGCTGAGGTAATCGTTGAGCATATCACCCTGCTGGCCACCTACCTACCCTACCTGGCCACCTATCTAACCCGACTTATCACTTTAACACCACATTTGTACTATTAACTACAAATAAATAATGCAAGCTATCACCAGAATTGAAACCTGTGACCATGACTTGGTACTGTCCGGGTACCCCATCTATGTACCTTCACCTGTTACCTTAAAATCGATAGCCAGACACAACGGAGTATGATATCGATGCAATTTTTTTTTAAAGATAGCTAAAATTCTGATCTACAACATAACAGAGCGCTTTTTCATAATAGATTTGTTAAAATAATAAATTCCTAAAGTGATCATTGAAAATCCGGGGTTTTTTTCTAAATTTTGGGTGAGTGCTCACTTTAAAATCGATAGCTAGCCCGAACGAAGCATGCTCATCACGGCAAACTTTTTTTTTAAAGGTAGCTGAGATTCTGCACTACAACGTAACAGAGTGTTTTTTTACAAAAAGATAAAAAAATTAAAACAAATATAGGTTTTAAGTCAAAAAAAGTCCGCGTCCAGACGACGACGACAGAAAATGGCGCTTTAGTGAATATAGATGTCGGAAAATTTACTTTATTTATATCTTCACTATTATATTTTTTTACGAAAGGCACAAGTTTGATAATTAGAAATTAGTGATTTAACATCTTATAAACAGCACTTGTTATGAATAGAAGTGATCAGTACGCCAGGAAAATTGTGCAAAACACCGAGTTGGGAAAGTGGGAGTAGAGTAGTTTATGTAGCTGCATCTGCCTCACTAGCTTTTTGAAGCACATCCCTGAAAGAGAAGGGGGCAAAGGCATAGCCCAGACCTTGGTAGAACTTGCTTTGGAACTCAACCCTAAAACACCAAATTAGAAAATTGAAAGCATTTTAATAGTAGCAATCT
Source organism: Ditylenchus weischeri (assembly GCA_029231635.1). NCBI lineage: Eukaryota > Metazoa > Nematoda > Chromadorea > Rhabditida > Anguinidae > Ditylenchus > Ditylenchus weischeri. The sequence continues at coordinate 196,486 of JAMRYI010000197.1, read as the reverse complement.
GACCAATGAAGTCGGAGGGCATGCAGAAACGCCGAAAGTCCTTCCATAAGAACCAGCACAGAAAAAGTCATCACCTTAACGATATTTCGTTAGAATAATCTGTGTATTTTCTGTAATAGTTGCTACCCCAAAAATAAAGAAAAGCACATAGACAGCAATTGCACCAGGAATCCCATCCACCATAAATGACTTCTCAAACACCATGTCCCACAGCACTTCCGAAAGTTGGGCGTGAGCCAAGGACAAAGCCCAAAGACGAAGATATGAAGCTAAACAAATAAATGTGTGAGAAGTACAATCACTAATGCTACTTCATTTGTGTGAAATCTCTAATTTTATAGAATTTTAAAAAACTCGCTAAAAAGAATGAAAAAAAACTTGTTCTTGACGAAAATAAATATATATCGAAAATTTGCGGCTAGATATGAGATATTTGACAAACGATTTACAAACAATAAAATCCTTGGAATTTTTAAAATTATTGCTTTGCTCACAGTGGTTGGTCGAGGTCGTGGCTGATATGAGTGTGAGCACGGGCTTGGTCGAGGTCGATGTTGCTCACACTCCTTACTCGAGGTCGACGTCGCGGTCGAGGTCGACCACAGGTGATATTCAATTTCTTCAAATCAATTCTTTGGCGTGTGGAAAATGTTCCGCATGATACGTAATCATGAAAAATTTCAAAAAAAATCGTTCGATTAACAAAAATTGTTATTTGATGACCGCGACCGTGATATCGACCGCGACCTCGACCATGACCTCGAACAAAGGAGTGTGAGCACCATCGACCGCGACCAAGGGCTGCAAGCCAGGGTATCAGTTTCGTAGCTCAACATTTTCGCTCCTCTTAATTAATTTCGCACCTAAAGGGATTCGAACCAGCAACCTGGTCCATCATTATATAAAGCTCTACAACAACACAATCCCGCAAGAATCGCCCAGAACCCATCTCAAAGTGGCCTAAAGCCAGAAATGACTGGTTTTTGGGGGTTCATTAGAGGGGGTGAACTTTTTGCGAAAAAGCAATTGAGCGGATCAGCATTCCAGTCCATTCAACTAAATTGCTCAGTATTCCACACTTATTCTTTCTAAACCACTTAAAACTACGTCAAACCACACAATCTGACTGGGATTCTAATCTGCTCAATCAATTTTTAATTTCAGTTCACCCCCCTTCAATAAATCCGTAAAAAAACCATTTTTATTAATTTTTGGCTACTCTGGAGTGGTATACTTAGCAATTCTTAGAGGGAGAGAGCTGCCCAGTTGCCCAGGTTGCTGGTTCAAATCCCTCTGGGTGCACTTTGTATATATTTTTTGTATTTCTATACCAATTTGGTATAAAATTATCCTGAGTGACTTGAGTATTTATTGTATATCCTGGTGTTCCAAGGCAAAAAAGTTGAATTTTGGTCCGAAAAGCATTTCAGTGAAACGGGTCAAAACATTTTCAAAGCATGTCTTGACCGTGAACACATTTATTATTTGCCCTTAAATCATTTGAAAAAAGATAAAATAAGCCATTTCGGACTGAATAAATCAATTACTAGCGTTTTTTTGTTGAGTTTTTTGACTGTGAGAAACATCGACCTCAACCACGACCTCGACCAAGGACTGTGAAGGGTGCAAGGGGTATATTGATGAATTATCAGCCTCGGAAAAGCAACTCGTCTCTTTTTAAAAAGTTTTTATTAGCCTTCCACAGAAAGTGGCCCCTTTTTTGTCCCTTCCTGTCCAAATACGGCCTTTTTATTATTAAAATTATTAAAAAAGTAAAAGCACAACCAATACCTGTATGAGAAACACATCCCAGCACATATTCAATGGTGTGAATAGACTGAATAAGTAGAATTGGAGTTTGTTTATTGTTTCCAATGTCGTCTTACCTGGTGGACCATAATATCACCAAATGACTAAATGAACATTAATTTAATTAGTTGCATTGTCATATATTATTGCATACCTCATCATGATGTCCCCCTCCTCCATGGCCACCTCCCCCAACTTCATGACCATCTTCTCCATCTAGTTTGTTGTTCATTCCATTTCCGTTTCGCATCACTTCTGTTTCATCAGTTTGCATGTTTATTCGAACACTCATGTTGTCCGATACTGCTTTCTTCGCTTTACGTTGCTGCATCAAAATATAGAGCGGTTTGCCAAACAGCATTATAGGAATACATATTATGGCGGTTATTACAAGGAATGCTTCAATCATAGACTAAAATAATAATTACTATAAAATCATTTTAAACCAAGCAAATTACCTGTCCTGGATACCTGTAATTTAACATATTGTTTAAAGTTACTTCCTTCCACAATTTTTTATAATAAATTTATTCTTTCCAGTCCCTTTTCAAGACGTGAAAAGGTTGACTTTGGCCTTAAGGGGCGGGGGGTGGTGGTGGGTGGATATTGAGGTGTCTTTGCGGCTATTTTGTGACATTGATTTCTATCACGTTCAAAATGACCATTTAGGCTCTCGCCTCATTATTTTCTTCCTCCATACGTTAACTCGAAAGTTTCGACCCGCTTTTAGAAGACTAATAATCCACACGACCTATTATATGTAAAAAATAGACAGGCGGGAGCCTAAATTGAGCCCTTGAGCCTAATTTTAACGTGATAGAAATCAATGTCACAAAAGTAGCCGTAGATGTCCCCCTTTTAATTTAATCCGAATTAAAAATGGCTTCTGGTTTTTGCAGATGATTACTTTTGTAAAGATTTGCTAGAAATTTGCATAGGATATGATAATATTTTATAGATCGAATAATTTCAGAAGAATAAGAACAATTCTAGGTCTTATGATTTCTGTAAAGGGAAACCAGACAAAATCCTCTCTTAAAACTTTTTGTCGGGCAACAAAGTCGGGCAAAATTTTAGTGTGAATCCGGTCAATTTATTGCCTTGCTCGCCCGTGTATTATTTTTGGCTTGTATTGGCTTACCATTGCGACAGGTAGCATGAGTCGATTTCTTTGTAAGTGGTCTTGCCTCCTTCGGTAACAGTTCCATTTGCTAAAAAGTAAAAAGTTTTGAAAGTAAAAACACAGATTTTTCTCACCTTGTATAAAGCCAGCAGGTCTTTCCTTGAACATAAACATGTTGATGAGACCAATCTGTAAAGCTTAATTATGCATAAAATTTGTCAGATTAAAAAAGCTGACCAATAGAGAAGGAGCACAGTGAGAACCAGGATAAACCTGGCCGAAAATTGTGGCCGGAACCACCCAAAAGAAGACCCATTTCACTAAATAATAAATTTCACTGAATAATAGATACGTCAAGTCAATTTAGAAAAAAGGTCTTACAAATAATTTGTAAGCACAGATATATGAAGATGCACGTCAGGAAGAGCAATTGAGGGATAAACACTGTGAAAATTTCGATTTTGGACTTGAAAAATCTAAAATACCGTGATTTTACTCAAAAATGTAAGTAATAGCAGGCCTAAATTACCGATAGTTTTGGACGGAGAGGAAAACACCAAAGGTCTAAAATTCTCTATATAAACTGCAGTTAACACACAAAATGGACTAAGGGTGACTTCCCTCAGTAAAGGGATCGTTTCCCTTAGGTTTCCCCTACGTAATAAAAAATAATTCTCCCAGTAAATTTAGTGACTTGTACAGTTTAAAGGTCATGCCTGAGTGTTACACGGAGAAAAGGCGGCGACCAGAAGTTCTTTTCTTTCTCGGCAAATTTTTACGTGCGTTATCAACCTGATTTTTTAAGATTTCTGCGTAGTTTTTAAAAGTAGTATAAGGTCATCAATATCAGACTGAACGCGAAACGAGTGAAAAATGGGACGATTCGAACGAATTTGCTGGTCCTTTACTTTTTGAAACGCATGTACATGCCCCTTTAAGTCAAAATTTTGCGGAAGCAAACAATTTACCGATTTTTATTGGCTTTTGGAGTTTTTTTACAGTTTGGCACTTGTCGCGGCCGCGATACGGTCATCGCCGACGCAGCCGAAAAAACAATAATTAAAATTAAAAAGCTAATTTTTGTTTGTATATTGTATAGCCTGGTGCTTTGTTGTGATCAGCAAGAAACAATTCATTTAGGGGGACCTGGCTGTTTTGAAACTAAAATGTTGGGGCAGTCAGCTAGGTTTTTGTGCAAAAAGAGGGGGTTCGAGCAGTTTTTAGACTAAGAAAAAGAGAAAAAACAAGCAGAAAGAGAGGTCAAAGTAAGGCAAAACATACAACCAAAAACAAAAATTAGCTTTTTAATTTCAATTATTGTTTTTTGACCATTTGAGCTTATTCTCTGTCTTAAAAATTTTGTTTTTACGCGAAATATTGCCCTAAATTGTACGAAGCAATTCATTTAATGGAAGAAAAAATACTTGGAAAATCAATTTTAGTCAAAAAAATTAACCATTTGAGCTATTCCAATAAGGACGGACATTTTCATTTTCATTGAATTTAGGTAGTTCAGTTTGTTTTCAGCCAAATTCCATACGGGATCCATACCTAAAATATATATTCAGCTTTCTTTAAAGCTGGAATGAAAACTTTTGAGACTTACCAAATGGGTATGGTTCGCCTGTGTAGGAATATTCTGAGGGTAGCTCTAGGGTTATTTCTTTGCCAGTGGATTCACTTTGGTTGTGCCATGAATGCAATGAAGACAGTCTGAAAGCCAACTTTCTAGTCAATAGAAATTTTTTAATAAAAAATTGGATTTTTAGCTGTCTATTTGACTCATTTCAAGCAAAAAAAATTGAGCGTCTCACAAAGTAAAAACATCAAACTCACGGATATGGATTTTTCCAGGTGCTACCAAAAATATTAAACGATTTGGCATAAATATCGTTGTAGATCACACCAGCATGCAAAGAAAACAGTCCCATCAGGAGGATAATGTATCGACCACCAAAGAACATGCCAAAAATCTAGAGACCGGTAAAAAATGTTGACAATTGCATGAATTTAGTGTGCAGACCTCATCTCTTATTTGTCGAGCTTCCAAATTTTTTTCTCGCATCACCAAATAGAGACCAGCCAAAAACATAAGCATTCCTATAAATGGTCTACTTTTTAGTTCAAAAACACATATATACTTTTTTTTTGAAAATTCCGGTGTTGGGGTGCTGTAGTGGATAGAAATAAGGATTCGATCTTTATTTACAGACAGGTGGGGAAGTTAGTACTTACATTGCAAGCTGAACCGCAGCCTACCGTAACCTCTATTAATCCGCCAGTCCCCAATAGTCCGCTACCCTCTAATGATCCTCCCCCTATAACTCAACCCTCAAAAATTATTTCGCAGCGCTGTTTTTTGCATTTTCGATCACGCTTTTTAGATTTGATTGGAACACGCGAAAATCACCATAATCGACCCAATTTTTTCAAATTTTTTGGAATTGAAAAAAGTGTCCTCCATAACTAATCATTAGAGGTTGGTATCTTCTAGTGTAGATTATCATGGGAGAAAAAGTTGTTGCGTATCTTTTTCTCAGCCAATCCTTTTGTTGTTTTGCTTTATCACTAATGGTTAAATGTTAATTTCTATCCACTTCTACCCCCAGTCGGACAACAGGACTTACCGTATTTTCTGTGTTAGAAGCCTCTCTAATAAACGCCCACCTCCCGAGGAGGGTTAAAAAATAGACGCCCACTCTCTCATAGACGCCCACTCTCTAATAAACACCCACCTCCTCCCTAATAGCCGAATATCAGATTTTTTTGTTGATTAGAAAACAAATTCCCTGAAACTGATCCACGAACAAATAATAATCATCTTTATTGAAATTTCAATAACTTTTATTGCTTTCGGTCCTGGATCTTCTGGCAGTGCTTCTTGTTCGAGCCCCGCTTCTTCCAAATTGTTTCTGCTATCCGCCGAGCCTGGAATTCCCTGAAAATTTTCACTTTCTCAGTGCCGACTGATTCCGCTAGTTCGAAGCAAGTTTTCTTGTCGTTTCCAATTGCGCAAACTAAAAAAGAGAAGTAATATTATCACGAATACAGTCACGATGACTTTTCAATCATCTTCTTAGTTAATTGCGACCATGCTCAATGTACCTATTCCAAGACCACTTCAAGACTCAGCGATAGACAAAATGGTGATGATGCAAAAAAATAGCTGAGCCAACCAAAAGATGTCTGAAATTAGAATGGTGGAAAATTGAGATTATGAGCTCACTTTGAAGTCATTACCACGACAGAGTTTGTTTTTGCTTTGTTTATAATGAGTAGACGCGATACTGGCTGATTGTTTAAGTTCGAAATTTGAGACTTGTCGGCCGCCACCTCGATTGAATTATACATTTTCGCCTGAATGCTAGCCTCCAGTTTCATAGTCGCATGATAGTGCTTGCGTCGCTTATGATTGACTGCCTGGCCTTCGTCCTCATGCAATTAAAACTCTTCATATCCGTGATCGCTTACCTGAAAAAAATAAAGCAAGAAAAAAGCGACAGAAAGCAAAAAGAAGCAACTTAAAATAATGGAAATTGTTTTGACAACAATGAAAAATCTTCTTTTTCGTTTGAGACAAATGATATTTAAGCGAGAATTTTGGTTGCAAAATTACACGCCCACTCTCTAATAAACGCCCACCCTTTGAGGAGGGTTGAAAAATAGACGCCCATGGGCTTCTAATAGAGAAAATACGGTAAATTTCCACAAAAAATTGACCTACCATGCCCCAAGTCACCAAACATGCAGGAGAAAATGAATGGAAAAGTGATGATTGTGTAAGGCGCTAAAATGAAACAATCAGAACATTGCTTTTGAGTGAATTATTTATTCGAACTGACCTGGATTCACTTCCCTATAAAGTTTTAAATAGCATTGAGAATTTTTTTTACGAATAAATTCCTCACAAATATGAAGCGATTCCATAAGAGTCGACAATGCTTTGGAACACCGCAGTGAATTTATTAGTCCGATTATATGTGGGTGGAGGTTCGTCAGTGTGTAGAACGTTTAGAACTGGTTTTACCGTCCCACCGTTTTTGCCCTTGAATTAGTTCTTTCAATATTTAATGGCTCAAACGGCAAAAATATGCTTACCACACCAGTTTCCAGAGCCACACGCACATTTTCAATGTCTCGAACTGAAAGTAACAACAATACACCACAGAACCCAAAAAGTTATACGGGGTGTATCAAAAAATTTAAGCTTTTTAAAATAGCCGAACGATTTTCCAAATTCTGTTCTCGACAATCGATTTTCTCGCCGGCAATATTTTTTAGTGAATAATGTCAAAAAACGATTTTTTCTTGGTCTCCCCTGTGGTTTTGGCCTTGCCCATCCAGAGGCCATCTACAGACCTTGACCCAAATCACGAGGGGGACCAAGTAAAAATCGTGATTTTCACATTACACACTAAAAAATATTGTCGTCGAGAAAAATCGATTGGTGAAAACAGAATTTCAAAATCGCTGTAAAAAAGTTACGGCCATTTTAAAAAAGCTAAAATTTCTTGATACACCATGTATGTCTTACGTGGAATCCAGCATTCGGCCACAAAGAACTTGCCAATCCCATCAAAGGTGAACAAGTTGAGAGTGTGGTAGATGGACTTGTGTAGTCGGACCTAGAAATGTCACTTCAAAATTGATGTTCTTGAATAAGAATAGCTTAAATCCTGTAGTTACCTGTTTCAACCAACTGCGCAGGTTCACAGCTGCAGCGTTGAGCACCTTTAAGCGATGTTCCTTGGTCTGAGACATCACAGTGCGCATATCAGTGATGTTGGAGCGGACTTGCAGAGCTGCGGCGTGCCTTTCTGAGCTGGTCTTGGGACACTGATTGAACTGCTTGGCTTTGAAACCCTCGGACACCTGAGTAATAGAATTTAGTAGTACATCGGCTAATGGTCAATAATACTGACCTTGTCAATGATGGAGCGCAGGCGGTCACCATTGTAAAAGACTATGAACACTGACTCATGCATCTTCTCACCCTGAATGAAAGTTGCTGTGAAGCTTCAGTTCAACTAAAATAAATATACTGACTGTGTCAGGGTTCTCCAACTCCTCCTCGATCTCACAGTAGCGAACAAAAGCTGTCCTACGGCAGGCCCTCCACAAGATGCGCTCAAAAGCATTCACCTGGATGGCATGAGTAATTTTGAGTGTTTTTTGTAATTTTTTTGTATACCTTTTCATGGCTGATCACACCAACTATGTAGCTGAAAAATTATTATTAACAACTTTGTGAATTCGGATTTTTGTTTGGTTTACAGCCGACTATAGGCGAAAGAGGGACCTCACCTACAGTCAAAGCTCTATTCAACGTCCGCTCGATTTAACGTCCCGTTTTGGTCAGTCCCAAAATTTTAAAACGGCTCTCGATTTAACGTCCCGTTTTGGTCAGTCCCAAAATTTTAAAACGGCTCTCGATTTAACGTCCCGTTTTGGTCAGTCCCAAAATTTTAAAACGGCTCTCGATTTAACGTCCCGTTTTGGTCAGTCCCAAAATTTTAAAACGACTCTCTATTTAACGTCTCTCAGTAAATAAAAGTTTTTTTAAAATTTTTTAAATTTTTGTTGTCTTACCATGAAAATTAGGTCTATAATTTATCATTTTTCACACTTAGTTTAAATTTGAAAAAAAATTCATACGTAAATCGACCATGTTAAACACGATTTCGGTATCAGAAATCTTTTTTTGCCTAGTGGATAGTCTCCACGTCTTCACTGGAGACGTCAAAATAATTTTTTTGCGGAATTATCCGCCGCAGAATCACCTCTCGCGGACCTGTCTACCGCAGAATTCTGCGCATACCTTTTCAGTGATGTTATTTGAATTTTAACTAAAGCAATGCTATCGAAAGCTGAAGCTGATGTTTAAGCAATCCAACCGTGCCCCAGATGATCGAGAAGCTCGATGACATTCATAGCGAAGAAGGCTTGAGAAAGATGAAACAGAAAACCTTGGAGAGTTTTTATATTCTTTGACTCGATTTAGTTGATAGTTAAGTATCTAATAATATTTCAGTAGTATTTATGTTATTATGTAACTTTGTGCAAAATGCTCGATTTAAAGGTTTTAATAAATCTACAGTGACCTTTGGCTAGAAACTCTCGATTTAACGACGCTCGATACAACGTCCGCTCGTAATGTCCCATGTCCCTCCTAATGTCCCATTTTAACCGGTCCCTTGAGAGACGTTAAATCGAGCTTTGACTGTACCACATGGGTGAGCAATTTCAAAAATCAATGAAAGTCATGAAATACTACATTCACTAAACCTACCCTACAAGTCCTCCCCTTACATTTTTATATTTCTCATGTCACTCAAACATTTTTTTGACAATTGTGGACTTTTCGGCGTGAACATGTTCCATTAATCAGGCAACGAAAGCCTACCGTATTTCCTCTAATTAACGCACCCCCCTGATTCAGAATCGTGTTTTTTGCAGTGTGTTTTTGACCCACTTTTGATCACTTCAGAAAGTTACCGCCCATTTTGTAGCCAGAAAGATGAGCTATTAAATGGTTGGTAACTTGCCTGAGAGAATTGATCAAAAGTGGGTCAAAACACAATTTTGAATCAGGGGGGGGTGCGTTAATTAGAGGAAATACGGTATACATTTTTTGTGATATTATTCTTCCAAAACTTCTATTACCCAATAGGCTCCTTTTCTTTGAGTGCAAAACCAGCATCAGTCTCTTGAGCTTGCTCAATCTCTTGCATCGCTACATCATTGATTCCCTGCACAATATTTTCTCTAATAAAAATTAAAAAAAGTAACAGATAAAATATCATACTCCTTCAAAAAATCCGTCAGTCTTCTCCAAAACCGACTCCCACTCTTTGAGTTCAAGGAAATTTTTCTTTAGTTGGTGGTCGCTTTCGTTCATGTGGATCACATCTATTTCTAGATCGGTTAGAGTTTGCTAAAAAGGAGCGAGAATTATTGGTTGTTTATGAAAAAGTGTTGTTTAAAATCCAACTTCTAGCTGGTTGATCTCATGGTGGGACATTACGTTGATCTCCTCCTTCCAAGTGTTGTCCACTATTTCGATTTCGTCTTTGCGAATTTGATTCTCCAAAAATCCTAGAATGCACTTTTTGGAAACTGCACAAAGGAGGCAGTAGAAAAGTAAACTTACTCAATTTTCTCTCCATTTCATCAAATCGGCGGATGTCACGCACAAACATTCGTTGAAAAGAGTTCACTTCCGAGTTCAACTAAAATTAATAATTATTGTTTGATTTTTTTTTAGAATTTCTCTTGCACAAGAATTTTTTCATAATTTATTTTTTGGTGGCATAATCATTGCAAAGTAGTATAAGGTTGGCTCAAATTTTAACAAAAATATATTTTTAAATTGGCACTATTCACCTTTAGGTACCCCCCAAATTTGCCTTGGTCCCCCCCTTTGTTTTTTTTTCAAATTTTTTTCCCTTGGTCCCCCTTTTTTCAGGTATCCTACGATTCATGAATGATTCATCAATGAAACGAAAACATAATAAAAGTAATAAAAAATTGAAAAAAAACCAAAAGGGGAACCAAGGCAAATTTGGGTACCTAAAGGTGAATAGTGTCAAAATTTTTGTTTTAACTATTTAGACCATCGAAACCACCTACATCTTTAAATTCCACAAATGGTTTTTTGCCAATTTCAGCCACACAAGCAAAGGCGGCATCCTTTTCCACAATCATCTGGCAAAAGCTGAAATTTTGAATTTCAGTAAGAGCTTGGATGTATCTATCAATGGCCTCAAGGCATTTCGTGGTAAATTTCGAATTCCTGAGGGAATTGCCATGGGGAATCAAGACATATTTTTGGGGTCACAGGTTCAAATCCTGCTGGCAGGGGGTTTCAAATCCTGCTGGCAGCAAACCTCATTTTAAAAGCAAGCATCATTTTAGGGTTACGGTAAATTTGCCTTACCCGGTTAGTTATGGCGGCTGTATCGTTCAATTGTGGGTGGTTCTTTGCTTTGGTCCCCCTGTTTTTTGTAATTTTGTAAGCTTTGGCTTAGGCGAGGGTTAGCCAGCGTATGTTAGAACGGACTCAAACATATCTTAAACTCATTTTTGAGCTATTCTAACATACGCTGGCCAATCCTTGCCTAAGCCTGAAAAAATTACGAAAAAAAAACAACAGCGGGATCAAGGCAAAACACCCCTATTGAGGTATAGGGCCATTTTGGCCCTACCTACTTCGGCTACGAACTTCGGTTACGGTTTTCCAACTGGACCCAGCAGGCCTGGGTCCAGTTTTCGGTTTTTTTGTGTCGTGAATAAGCCGCAATTTCGTTGTACCCGGTTTCCGGCTAATCGATTTTTTTTGTATCCGGTTTAGTGACCATAGCGGACCTGATTACCATAATAAAAATTTATTTTGCGGAGAGCAATTTGATATATTTCCTTGTAAGATGGCTACATTTTCTTAATTAAACGCTCACCGCATCTCCTCGGAGCGGTAAAGCGACCCCATGGCTACTTTCCACTATTCTAAGGCCAGTCTAAAACAACTTCTTATCAAAAAACAAAAGCAGAACAAATGCACCAATAAAACAACAAAGACAATAACACAACATCACGAAATATAAAGAACAAATAGAGAATATAAAGCTACCTTTAAAACAAGGATTTAAAAGTTCATTTATTATGGTGCTGAATACAGATTAGTGGAAGTGGAATTGCTCGACGCAATATCCGTAATATTTTAAGAAAGAATAATAATAATAAATCATACTTTTGGACAATTTCATTTTTTTAAGTAATTCAACTTCACATTTTTGAAAACATTAAAACAGTTGTGTCTAGCCTCAGAAGTAATGGTAGAAATGGAAAACAACAAAAAGCTTCATTAATAACTGTGGATGCAGGAAGTGTTAGGCATGAGTAAATGAGTAAACTTGTTTTCTTCTTCTCTGTTAGTACAGGGTGTTTCAAATTTTTCTGACACTTTTAAGCGGTCATAACTTTTTTTAAGGCCGTTTTTTGAATTTCTGTGAACGCGGATCGACTCAGTTTTTGATGACAATTTTTTTTGGTATATAATGTGAAAAACACGTTTTTCGCTTGGTCCCCCTGTTGTTTGGCTCCTGGTCTGTAGGTGGCCTTTGGATGGGTAAGGCCAAAACAACAGGAGGGACCAAGCGAAAATCGTGTTTTTCACATTGTATACCAAAAAATTGTCATCAAAAACGTGGCCCATCTCATATAACATGCTTGACGTCAAACAAAAAAGATGGACAAAAACCCCACAAAGTGAAGCCAAGTCCGGTTGAAGAATAGTCCGGTTGAAGAATCGGTAGTTGAAGAATATGTGTAGAGCCGTGACCCTCTCACCCTCCTCGACATGTTTTTTAATTAACATGTTTTTTAAATTTCGTTTTGAAGCCATATTTTGTTGACGACCCGGTGTTGTGGTGTCAGACCAACTAGTGCAAAATTAAAAGTTAGATTGATAACGTCAATATCAAAATTGCTAAATTTCTTCAAAAAGTGCCCTAAAATTGAGTCGCCAGAGACAACCAGACACTCGAAAAATAGATTGACGTATTTTTTTACGGCGCCTCAATTTTAAGGGCATTTTTGGAAAAAATTTTGCCGTTCTGATATTGATGTTTTTAATCTACCTTTACACTCGTTTGTCTGACACCACCAGTTTTGTAATGGCACCAGGTGTCGCACCGGCACCGACGGCACAGAGCCGGTGCCTGTGTGGGTTAGGGAAGAGGGTCGGTGCCGGTGCGGTGCCGGTGCGGGTTGGGGGTAAAGGGCGGTGCTTGTGCCGATGCGGATTAAGGGAAAGGGCCAGTGCGAAGAAATATACAGCCCGAACCTACACCCACAATTCAACAAGTAAAATGGTCAAAATTTTGTATTATATACAGTATTTTCTCTTATGGATTAAATCTCTCTAATAGAACGACTCTCTCTCTAGAAGACCACTTTGGCTCTACAGGGTGTTTCAAATTTTTCTGACACTTTTAAGCGGTCATAACTTTTTTTAAAGACCGTTTTTTGAATTTCTGTGAACGCAGATCGACTCAGTTTTTGATGACAATTTTTTTGGTGTATAAGGTCAAAACCACGATTTTTGCTTGGTCCCCCCTGTTGTTTGGCTCCTGGTCTGTAGGTGGCCCAACAACAGGAGGGACCAAGCGAAAATCGTGTTTTTCACATTATATACCAAAAAATGTCATCAAAAACTGAGTCCACCCGCGTTCACAGAAATTCAAAAAACGGCCTTAAAAAAAGTTATGACCGCTTAAAAGTGTCAGAAAAATTTGAAACACCCTGTATAACTTTTTTACTGGTTTTCGTTCTGGATGCTTTTCTTGTGTTTGTGTTAGAGAAAATAGTTAAAAGTTTGCATGTTGTCAGGTAGAAATTTGATTAAAACAAATTTCAAATTGTTTATATTGCGGACCTTTTCTAAAGCTCCACCCAGACTCCGGCGTAACACGTAACACCAAAAACTGTACCTTGCCATATTTTTTAAGTTTATTTGTCATAGTTCCATTTTAAGCTTACACTTCTAGACAACTTTGCGTGGAGAACCCAAAAAAAAGGGATTATAAAGGCTTGCGCTGCAGAGATTCAGCTGAATTCGTCGCCACGAACTTGTGACTCGATGTTACGCGGGTCATGACTCGCGTAACATCGAGTCGCGTAACAAATAAAATAATGGGGCTTGAATATTTCCGTAATATTTCAGTACCTGAAGCATCTTTAATCGCTTTTTCGGGTTCTCCGTGCAAAGTTGCCCTAGAAGAGCAAGCTTAAACTGGAACTGTGACAAATAAACTTAAAAAATATGGCAGGGCACAATTTTTGGTGTTACGTGTCACGCCGGAGTCTGGGTGGAGCTTAAGGTATTTTAAAGCAAAAAAAAGAAAAACTAATGATTGCATTAAAGGTGGTAACACAAAATAAAATATTTGCGAAAGCTCAAGAAAAAGCACGATTTTCGCTTGGTCCCCCCTGTTGTTCGGCTCCTGGACCCATGATTCTGTTGATTCTACTTTCAAGTTAGATGTTTGACTGCGCCCACCGATTTTTGCAATTTTAACTTCACAGATTTGGTTAGAGAAACAAGTCCCGCGCTTCTAGTTTCACAGGTGCTCAATTTTGAAAAGATGTGCTCCAACTTTGTAGTTCAGATTCAGGACTACATTTTGGTACATGTCTTAATGTAAAAAAGCGAATTTCGATATTTTTAATGCCATAAAAGTATCATGTAACTTTTTGACTTGTATTTGACGTAAAGTTTGGACTTTCATCTGACATGCACTCAAATTTTTAAAAATAAAAGTGAAAATTTGATAGAAATTTCGTACCCATAGAAGGATTATATTTGGGAAAGTGTCAAGTTATCTCAATCAAATTTTAAGCAAAAATAAAATTGGTATCTGCATTATTTCTTAGTCTAACATTACTAGTAACAACAATAAGGTAATAAACAATCAAGAATGATGGTGATCAGAGAAGGAGAAGAAGCGCAACTTCTTAGAGACCCTCTAACAAACAACCCAAGAAAAAGGAGTAAGAAGCAGTGAAATAGCTCAGTGATTGTTTTACCTTGTCTTACCTTTCCACCCCACAAAAGCAAATACCACTCAAACAAGCAGCACTAAAATTTTTAGCCAAGACTGATTCAATTCATTTCAAATACAGTCAATCCTTGCTATAACAACACCTCGATATAACGACACCATTAGGCCAGTCCCTTGGGGTGTCGTTATATCGAGGTTTGACTGTACAATAGTTAGTTTAACAAAAAAAACTCTTATGAAAAGTTTAATTTTTTAGTCTTCTTATTAGGGTTGGATTCGGTCGCTTAACCGAACCGGGCGATTAGCCGAGAACCAGGTTTTTTTGGCAAATAAACCGAAACCGAAAACCGGTTTCAGCAAAATACCCGTTTATTTGCGACAAAGATTAACCAAAACCCGGGCACAGTTCGGTTAACCGACCGAAAATTAAAAAAAAACGGAACCGAAAACCGGTTTTGAAAAAAACCGGTGTTTTTTAACCCACCGAATCCATCCCTACTTCTTATGGGGTTACAAATCTGTATACAGTCTACTATCCGATAATCCCGGGGTTTTTTAATTTAGTTTCCCTATGTGTAGACTGTAAAACTTCGATAAAAAAGCATGTTCGTCAACAACTCATCCTTCAACTAATGAATGTTCCAGGAGTCTCGCACAAGAGACCTTAAACTGCAGCATGAAATTCGAAGTCTCACAAAATTCATATGGTTCAGCAAAGTGTTATTAAAACCAGCCACCAGGCCAATCATTGCTCACAAATCACTTCAAAATTTGCAATCACCACATTTTACTAAGCCTAAAGCAAAACATCGATGATCAAGCAATGCTTACACACACCCAAAAGGTTAATTTTTCCAATGAATAAGAGCAAAATGAAAAGATTTGAAAAAAATTGATTCGATAAATTTTCCCATAAGACACTTTTTTAAAGTTATACAAAGCATGAGCACAATAAAAAAGTGACAACATTGGGGCTTCTTCTTTTTCTTGTTACAACAGTTGACAATTTGCTGTACAAGGAAATAGGAATAAGCAGGAGTGGGGGCAAGCATAAAGCGAGCAAACACTAAATCACATGTGTTCTTTTCCAGCAATGATCCAAGTTGAGCAAAATTATTGCTTGATGTTTTCGTCCTTTTTGGCGGAAAGTGGAGTAAAATAAAGTGTGTTGAGAGAAGCATTTTGGAGAGGGGCGCGCGACGATCATTTTCTGATTTTCGGTCTTGTCCTCCTCTCTGTCATCCTCCTCTTTTTGTTAGCATTTTCCACGCTGTGTCTATTTTTTTTGCTCTTCTTCCTTTGACGCTGGTGTTAATCTCCTACTATTTTCCCCTTTAAACAACCACTTGTTTTTGATCGCACAATCACTACTGCTAAATGCTGTTACTGACTGTGTGAGTTTGTTGAATAATTTGAGGTGAGGTTTTAAAATGGGCTGTGATTTTAGTGGAAATTGAGCAAAGGTTATTAGTAGAGATCAGAAAAAATGGATCAGTAAAGAATTCAAATCAGTGTTGATTTTCGAAAAAAGGCTCTATTACAGATAATCAATTCTCCAAAAAGTCTAGAACTTTGTGACTAAAATACCGTATTTCCTGCAATAGAGCGGCTAGCCGCCTTATTTTTCAGCCCTCCGAGAATCGGACAGTTTTGAGGTTGATCTCAAGGTTTTTGGGTATCCAATCAAAACTTATAGAAGAAGAATCAGTTGAGCTATTGGGATTTAAGAAAAAACAATCTACGAAATTTCCAAGTGTTGATTTTGAGCTAAGATATAGGACCCCAACATGGAGAGGGCAGCCCTGCCCCATAGCAGGAGCCGACTTATCACAGGAAATACGGTGAGCAAAACTTTGATACCGTATATTCTCTATTAAAAGCCCCCTCTCTAATAAAGGACCCCTCAGGGACTTATATCTCAACCCAGACAATCAATTTTGCAAATATTTTTTTGCGTTTTCTTAGTTACCACGAGTTTACCTAATTTCAATTTTGGTTGAGCACCCAAAAATCTCAAAATCGACAGAAATTTTTTCCGACTTTTTTAGGGTTGAAAAATAAAGGCCCGGTGTCTTTAATAGAGAATATACGGTAATCCAATTCTCGATTCAAATAATAAGGAAAAGACACGTGCTTGAATTATATTTGTAAACAATTACTATTAAAAGGATTTCATCAAGCGGGGGCGAAGAGCATGACGACAAGTGGCTGTGAAAAAATGATTTATGCAAGAAATAAAGGACAAAAAAGGTAGTAAATTAAACTGGTGAAATTCCAATTAATTATCAGCGATCGATTCACTCCCTTTATGCGAAACAAAAATTTTGAAAAATTGCCTTTCACATGGAGTTGAGCAACAAAATCTTCTTCCTCTCATTCCTAGTAACAGAAAAAGGAAAACCGGTTGAAGTATTTGCTCTGTCAATGGATGTAACAACTGAAATTTTGCTTCTGCTGGTAGGAATCGATTAAGCCAGATTTGAAAGTGTTTGATTTTAAAAATAATCGACAACCAACCCCAAAAGTTAGTTACAGCGATTTTAAGAAGGTCAGGTTTTTTGGGGGAGGGTTTGGTACGGTGTGTGGTGATTGTATTTGCTACTAGCGCCAAATAATCAATTCGAAAAAAATAGTTAAATCTTCAATGACTTTTTAAAGAAATTAATATGGCCTACTCTTGATCCTTGGTCGTCTGGCTATAAAGTCGCCACCGCAAGTCTAAGACCAGTCTCCAGGAAAGCTTCATTGTATGAGCGAATGATTATAGCTCTAAAAGTGTTTTTTAAAACACTGTTCGACCACCTAAGGCACAAGGAAGGATTACGGAAAATAGAGGAACTCTTGCCTCATATCAAATTTTATTTCGTATATTATTTGAAAAACTAAAGTATTTCCAGAAAGCAGAGTTTTAGATTTCCCAAAACATGGAAGTTACAACTATCTAAATCCGAAATTTTCGGGAAATTTTCGCAATGTGTCCGTGAACATTCCCACTCAACAATTAAAAAATAAAAACGGAAAGTCTTATTTCTATTTTTTGGATTATGACACTATGTATCTTATATTAGATGGTAGTGCTTTCTCTTAGTAGCCAGCATACGGCAGGTTGTGCTCAAATTCCTGTTTAAATTGTATAAACAGCACCAAAAATAAAACACATGCTTAGGATCGGCAAAATGTGCTCTTCTGAGGCACACAAATTTTCGCAAAATTTTGAATTGAATTATTACTTTAATTTTTTTAATTAAAAATGCGCGTAAAGGATACTAACGGAAGATGAGGAGAATGTCTTTAAACTGGTATGCAGAAATAAACAAAAAAAAACAAGTCATAGAAAAAAAATGAAAAAAAAAAGATTTGTAGACTTTGCAAAAACGGTTACGCGCGAAACTTTATTATACATCACAGAATACAAACACACATTTACAGCTGAATCATTAACACGCATATAGCCCCCAATACCATGATACATATTGACCGCTGCTGATGATCACATCGAAGAATTGTTGCGCACACTGGCACTGTTGGACATATTGGAGAGACCACCATCTTCCCCAACTGGAATAATCTTATTTCGCTGTCCAGCAGTGGATACACCATTACCAGCACTACCCTAAACACGATATAATTGAAGATAGGAGTGAGTGTGTACACCAACCAATTCGGCATCCACCATATTCTGAGAATCACTAAGGATATCCACTGGCCAGAAGACTGTTAGCAAGATGAGCACAATGACCAAGACTGTGGACAGGACATCATAAACCTGAAATGGCCTTACTACGCATTAGACATATAAGTTTTTGCAAACCAGACTAGCTTTTGTGGCTTCAGTACAATCTTCTTTAGAGAAAGCATTCATGCCGATCAAGACTGCATTTGCAAGCCCGAGAACCACCAACACTACAATCAAAAGAGAGTAAAAAGAGACTGGATTTATAAGTAACCTGTCAGCATGATTGCGATCTTAAATCAAATATAAAGGTATTTATGAAACTAGAAAAACGGCCTACAATCTTCGGAGTCAAATACTTTCGAGCCATCACTCTCACAGCTGCAACGACTTGAGTCAGAAAGAGAAGACCAAGCAGAACAATGCCAAGACACATGATAATCCACACCGCGATGAACTAAAAAGTAAGCTCAAGCGGAAAAGCAATAACACACCATACCCATTTGCTACTCGCAGTCCTGAACAAGAGAGTGATTGCTGCAGCTATCTTAGAATACTGAAATAAAGGTGAATATTAAATAAGTTTGTTTAGCAGTGAATATTTTACTTACCAAGGCGATCTGGTAGATGACCTGGTGAACAGCCGGACGTGAGCAAGCTTTCATTATAAAGCTGTAGGACGAATTAACCGTAACTTCTTCAAAGAAAAGTAGAAAATCTCATAGGACCAGGGTTGGAAGATGGAAATCTCTCCGGAAAACTTTCCGAACAGAAAAAACGTGGAAAGATTTCGTGGAAAGATTTCCAAAAAATGGGAAGAAATAAAAACAGGAGTACAGAAACTCCTTGTGGGCCGAGCCCGTGTTACACCTCATTTTTATGCGTTTTCACTAAGGTTAGGAGTTACCACGGTAACTTACCGATAACTTACCACAGCCTGTATAGCTCACCAAAGACCGGTAAGTTGAAAACAGTTAACTGCAGATAGCCGTAGAGTTAACCACCTGTGTAAGGTTGTCGGCCGGCCGGATCGAGCCAAAAACCGAAATTTCCGGCCGGCCGAGCCAAAAGCCAAAAATCGAAATTATTAAGGAACAAGGGACCACAGACGCCTATCGGCGCCTCTATAGTATTTCGAAATTTCGATAGTGCATTCATCGTGAAAAACTACGCGTCTATCTACGTCTACGTTCTTTTCGAGACATCGCAAAATGGCCATCGTTGGAAGCAGAAAACCATCCTCAGGCCTACCCAAAATCCTCCAACTCCAATTTTGAGGGACCACAAAGCTTTTTCGAAGACATTTTCCTGGGTCTCGGCATAAAAAGACTGAATTGTCTGAAGTTTGGGGTTCCGTCGAGACATTGCCGAAAATAATCGAAAAATAAGCAAAATGGCCTGAATGTGGTCAAAATGTCCATTAAAAAGTAGGACGGACACATGCCAAATACTATATAGAGATGGCTTCATTCTTTTGGCTCCATTCTGGTGGTTAGGGTGTATCCACGTGGTTCAAAGCCCACGCTGATAGTTAGGCACCCACGCCGGTGGTTTGGGTCCCACACTGGTGCTGAGATACCCACGTTGGTGGTCGGGGACCTACGCTGGTGGTTCGGGTGATTCCACGTGTTTTAGGTCTCACGCTTGTGGTTCGGTTGTATACACGAGGTAGGGGACCCACGTTGGTAGTTAGGGACCCATGATTCGGGTCCCATCCTGATATCCGCCAAAAATTCACCCACAAAAATTTTCAAATTAATTTTTACGAGTGTAGCTGCGCCCGTTGGGCGCTTAATTTCACTGCGATTGCTTTTCAGACATAATTTTTTTTGAAGCAGTTGAACTTTTTAAATTTTATTTGTTAACTATATAGAAATGTGTTGCCTGTTGTTTTTAAATATTCATAATTTTTTAGGTACGCTCAAGATACGACACTTTTAATCTTCCCAGTACATTTTCAACACAAAATGACTTTCGTTTTATTTCTAAGTTCAGTTCGTGTAGATGTTTAAAAAAAAATACTAACGTGGAACTCAACAAAGCGAATGGCGTTGAAATTTGATACATTAAAAGACTGAACCTTTGATTCACTATTTATTGTAACAATAACTATAACAAATATAAAACAGATAATCGCTTCATAACTACGTGAGTTTTCAGGATAATCTGACTCATAAATTTCTTTAGCATCAACAATCTTGAAGTTTTCTGTGTCGCTGAAAACTTGAGCATCTTCCTCCGATATGACTGTTACCACCAAGAGCGCTTGAATTGAAACCTTCGATACATGTATTTCGTCATCAAATTTAAAAGTAGGTTGAAGTTGTGTGTGGATCTGACACTTGTACATTCCATCTGTAGCAGTGCCCACAAAGAGTCCATGATTTGATCCAGTAGGACACATACCAGTCAGAATAAGAAGATGAAGAGACACTAAAAAGTACAAAACATTTGCGAGAAAACCAAAGCAAACTGAGACAAAGAGTTTGGCGTGAATATACCAGCTTTAACCTTCACCAAAGAGATATTCGAAGAGTTTACAAAGAGATATTCGAAGAGTTTACAAAGAGAAGCGAGTGAACATGCTCCACTCGAATCAACATACATGCTCCACTCGAATCAACGGACCCTATAACATCGATGGTTGAAAATATAAAAATTTTGAAAAGCTGACATGAAAGTTGCTCAAAAAGCTGTGCAGAAAAAGTACGAACATATTCCATGCAGTTAATTTCACTTGCATTTTTCACTACTGCAAGTTATATCCAAGAGGCTTTGAAGCACACCATCGTTACAGATAAAGCGAAGATCGTCAATACCAATCACAGAAATTTCAGCATCGCTAGAGAGAGTAAATTAGACGGACTCCAGAAAAAAAATCTACATGTAATGGCTCTCTTGCAAAAGACCACTGGTAAGGGGATCGAAAATGCGCGTTTTGACATCCAAAAACCGCGTCTCAGCCAAATATTTCACGTACTGCTTGAGCTTGCTTGGAAGCATTTCATCTTCATTTTTAACGATTTCAACGATAGAAGCCGGCTTGAAAGAAAGCACAAAGTCTACATTTCCATAGTTATAAGCAGCCGGCAGAGAAAGTGCAACAGAAACGTTTTTGAGCAATATCGTTTTTCCCTGAAAATTTTCTGTGACTTTGTGTCTATAATCTCGTAATTTTTGCTGTACCAAGAAAGAATTGAAAGCCGAAGAGTTTGCCAAAAAGCTTGAATTCACAAAAGTGGTGGAAGTCAAAAGGCAAAGAAATCCCTAGAATTGTTCCAAGCACTCAAATGCACGAAATTCTGAGAATCTGAATCATCCGAGACATTGAGGTTGCGTATTTTGTTCTTCTTGTCGAAGCTGAACACATCTTCCATAGCAACAACAGTCATATTTAGGTTCCTAAAAGAACATTCGTTTTAAAATAGTTTAAAAAAGAGACTTACACATTCTCTTCTCCGAAGCACTGAGCGATACAAAGAGCGTCGTCTCTTCGGAGATGGTGGACCTAGAGACTCTTCAACCAATTCGTTTTTCGGTGACATATTGCATTACCTCAAAAAAATCCATCATCTTCGAAAGCGTAATGTTAAAATTTACTGATGCTAAAAATTAATGAATAGAATTTTTGTTTCAAATAAATTTCACATGTTAATACGCATATTCACACACAAAAGATTCATGTGTGAAGCGAACAGTAGCGATATAATGAGGAAGGATTTTTAAGAAAATGAACCAATTGTGTTGTGTCCTCCAAAAAGTTGATACATTAATAGATTGCTCATATCGCATGGCAACATTTGCGGTTGAGCAATCTATGCTTACTCAGTGGTCTAATGCACTGAAATTTTTTTTCACAAAATATCTTAGGACAAACGCTGATAAAAAATTTGCATACCTAACGCTTACTAAATAACATAATTAACGCAAAACGCTTACACTTCTGTCGTTTGAAAGATAGTGTGCCAAACTGAGCCTCTAGCTTGTATGTTTTGAGGATTTTCATTTTAAACATTTCTTTTAGAATAATGAAATCGAAAGCTCACTTTTTCTGATTTTGAGCAAAATAACTTGAATATTGAGTTCTGTATTTCAGACATATTTTCTAGTTCAAAATTTCCTTATAAACAATATTTTTCGTCTCAAAAGATTCAGTGTTGCATTCGTTCAAATACAGTGTAATTATAATACAGTGCCAGCTGTTTGCTCTTGAACACGCTACATAAAATTTTCCATGATTGAATGCTATATCGTTCAAACTTTTCCCACAGTGTCTCTGGAATACCTTCAAACATTGATTTTGGCAAGATAGGTGGTTAAGATGCGCACACACACACACCTGAGACATAAATCATGCATGTAGCGGAATATATGCTGGCGGAATATATACCCACAACCACGTGAACTGTCCCGGCAAATCTGTAAATTTTCCCGGTAAATTTGTAAAAGCTTCTGTTTTCGATAGTTTTCTTTTCAATTGTAATTTTTTTTTCGACCGGCGTGTAGCTCGGGATCTCAGATTTCTCTCTCTTAGAATTCAGCGACCATATGAGGTTTGAAAAAGTTGAAGGAAGAGGTCTTGTTTCGATCTTATCATGGACCAAATTTTACATGGACCAAATTTTCGAAAAAATTTGCTTGCTACACGCTATTCAAAAAATTAAAAAATTGAAAAGAAAATACACCAGGAATAAAAGCTTTTAAAAATTTACCGGGAAAATTCATCAATTTGCCGGGAGTTTT
This sequence comes from Ditylenchus weischeri, assembly GCA_029231635.1. Taxonomy (NCBI): domain Eukaryota; kingdom Metazoa; phylum Nematoda; class Chromadorea; order Rhabditida; family Anguinidae; genus Ditylenchus; species Ditylenchus weischeri. The sequence continues at coordinate 173,580 of JAMRYI010000197.1, read as the reverse complement.
CAATTTGATCCAATTCCAATCAAAAAAATCAGATTTAAAACAAATTTATTCATTGCAGTCATTCTAAGTCATGTTTTATGAAAAACCTTGATTATTTATTTAGTTCACTAAGAAGCTTAAAGTCATCTTGACACATGATCTTTCCACTGTGAATATAGAACAGATCTCCAACACAAAACCTAAAACCTTTTATGTTTGAATTTACAAAAGTGGAGATAAGAAACCTGCTGTTGCATTGCTGACAAGCAAAGCACTGCAAGTGGTATACCCCTTGACCTGCCTTCATGATCCACTCTAAAGCACCAATGGACTGCAAACAAAGGGAGCATTGACCATTAGCTCCAAACAATCTGATGTAGTCCCGCCAACACAACAACATTGCCTTTTTCCAATAAAACGTCCAACCTAGTTCAGCCAGTCGGCAATTGCAGCAAATACACTAAAATAGGCAATATTTTGATGAAATACAAAGTTTAACAAAATAAGCACCCTCAAACAGTCATCATGCCAGTGTCTGCCGATAGCGGTCAGGAAGAATTGATCTTCTATTGGTTTGGCACAAGCAGCACATTTATTTTCTTGAGACATCTGCAATGTCTAGCAACAATTACTCAATAGGAAATGCTTCAAGCAAGGATGGCTTTGTTTAAAGAGGCTGGCTTTGTTTAAAGATAAACCTTTTCCTAAATCTTTGACTGACCTTATCTGATGTAATTAGTGACTCTGAGAGTCCTTTCACACATCAAAAAAAAACCTATGCCCAAATGCCAAATAGCCTTTTGAAAATCGGTCTGATTTTCAAAAGGCAGCCTTTACAGCAGAGCAAAATTTTGAAAATTCAAAGAGCAAGATCGGAGCAAGAATTTGAAAATTCAATGAGTAAAAGCAAGAGCGGAGCAAAATTTTAGGATTTTCCAAGCACTGAAAAGGCTATCTGGCATTTGGGCACTAGTGTGGCTTCCGATGGGTGGTATTTAATTTTGCCATAAACATAAACTCGTGCTGGCCATAAAATACTGAATTTTGGCCATAAACCTTGAATTCCTGCCATAAACTCAAATTCGGCTATGACATGCTGAATTTTGGCCGTAAAGCATTGGTTTTTGGCCATAAACTGTTGGAATTTAGCCATAAACTCGGGTTGGCATTGAAGCCCATTAACTGTTCTGTTGTCTATTTGATCATCCCTTCGTATAATTGCTATTTTCAGATATTGCGCTTCGTTAAATATCTATCCGGCAAAGCAAAGGATAAGCCACGTCTCGTCTGCGCTCAAGTGAAAGTTCGACGGCGATAGTGCTGAAAGAGATCTTAGGCGATGGAAGGTAAACTCAGCTAGTGTTTGGACAATCACTCACTGGCATTATCCAAATATTCCTTTCACTTTCTTCGTTCAAGTCTTACGGAATTCAGAGAAGGTATTTTCAACCAATTGTTCTTATCGATTTCACGTAAAACGTTATTTGATTAACTTTATAGTTTTGAGGTTGTGTCTTCCGTCCTGTTCATTCTGCAGCTACTTTACCGTGATGCTCATCTGCTGGAGGAAGAAAACCGAAAGCTCTAGAAAGCAAATCGCTTTACGTGATGCCATCAAAGAAGGTGACTACTCAAAACATTGTGGAGCACTATGATTAGGGTTGTCGGCCGGCCGGCCGATTTTCGGCTTTTCCGGCCGAAAAACGACATTTTTTCGGTTTTCGGCTCGGCCGGCCGAAAATTTCGGCCTATCGACAACCCTACTTATATTGTCACAAAATATTTTTTAAACAGGTGCAAAAAGATTTTTTTGTGTTCGCATGCAGAAATCTGAGAACTCATACAGAATTCCGTTTCGTGATTAAGTGATAGCGCAAAGTCGTTATCTGTTCGTTTTCGTAATGGCTATGTTTGTCACATTCTATAAACTTTTCTGTAGATTATGTTTGTCACGCATCTGTGTAAGTCCTTGTTTCAATGATCATGTTCAGTATGGTGCCAAGCAACGTGTGGAATTTTTTCAAGAAAACAGTCGAAAAAAGCTATTTGCATCTGTGGGGACGAGCTTATGCTTAGCAAGATCGGCAAGCGGATCGACATCAACTCTGTCCGGACATCTCACCTCTAACAGGCACAAAGAAGTAATGTCGAAGAATGGATCAGAACCAGAGAAAAAGAAAGCCAAGCTTGATTCGATTGCCACTTTATTCAGTCCAAACTATTCCAAACTATTCCAAACTATTCGAACTATTCGACTATCCAAACTATTCAGACGCAATAAAAAATTCCCCAGCATCAAGGGCTCAAAATCAGCCAAATGCTCAAAAATCAGCCCACTTGGCAACCCTGCTTTATCGTGAACAGCAATCTTTCTTTCTCTATCGCTGAATCACCTTTTTTGCGCCGATTGATCAAAAAAAAACTACAGACAAGCAAAGGTAGTTTTTCTTGTGCTCTAATATGTTGTTGAATGGATTCAATTTAATATATTTAAGCTCCCATCACGTCATGATATGAGTGCGGAAGTACTGATCAAGGCAGACGAGTGTACGGAAGACCTACGTTCTTTCTTCCGAGCCCCAAAAAATCACTATTAGTACCTCGCAATTTCTCTCTCAAGCGTGGCTTCTGAAAGATGCTTTTCGAAGGCCAGTCTTCTATTTGCCAACTCACTCAGGCCTCCTCTAGCAAAGCAAGCAGCAGCCAATCTTCTCAACATCAAGGCTAATTTGGCGGATACAATTTTAGAGAAAGCGAGTAAATTCAATAAAAAAGATCCCAGTGAAATCGTTGATCTTTTGTTGGAGGCAGATGTTTGAGAAATTTATGTAAATGTTAGTTTAATAAACCATTTCGATGCAGATAGGAGTTCATGTATAGTCGGAATTCCTATTTGTGTATTTCCAGACTGGGAATCGACACTTTTCCATTTTTCGGTTCGGCCCGCCGAAAATTTCGGCCGGCCGACAACCTTAACTATGATCTTTTCTGCAGTGTACTCAACCTCGTGGCTTGGGAAGAATACTTGGTAATATTTACGGCAACCGGACATTTGTAAAATTTGTGCATTTTGTCCGCGGACATTTTGTAAAATTATGCAATTTGACCGTGGACATTTTGTAAAATTTGTGCAATTTGTTCGCAGACATTTTATATAATTTTACAATTTGTCCGCAGACATTTCAGCAATTTCTTAAGTTATTGATTTTTGTCTGATTATTTTTATAATAATAAAAGCAGTCCACTTACAATAAGCAGGAGACCATTTAGCTACCATGTAACAGACATAGCGCAAAACAAACAAACTTTTACTTTATTTAACTCAATAACAACGTCCTAAAAACCAAATTATACCTATTCTTCTAACTCAAGATCACTTTCATCGCTTTCTTCCACGTCATCCAAGTCAGCGTGAAACCCCTCCGCATACCACAGGGTTTCTTGAACAGAGCGGAGGAATTTCATCAATTGATCACCATTTTGAGCTGTTTCTGCTGAGTTTTCTTCCCATTCCATCACCAATACATGAATCATTTGCTCTGATTGACTTTGATTCGGTCGTACCATTCAGGATTCCTCTTCTGTATTGTCTTCGTGCCTAGAAAAAATCGGTCATTTTCACCACCAATGCAATTTAAGTACCGTTCGATTGCATGTCTGACAGCTTCTTCCTTCTCTACTTGAAACTTAAAGATTATGCTTCAAGACTTTGCTTCTGTCGGGCTTTCCTCCTTCAGCGAAATGAGTCTTGTACTCTCTGTTCCATGATTCCACTGCATTGTTGGTTGGCGGAAGCTGATTTTTTATAGGCTTCTTTACATTCCACACATGGGCTATAGTGAAAAATAGGGTTCCAAAAATCAGCTTGGACCCCCCTGTTGTTTTTTCGTAAAAAACAGCTTGGTCCCCCCTATTGTTTTTCGTAGAAACTAGTTTGGTCCTATAAATTTTAATAAATTTTAATAAAAAAACAGCTTGGTCCCCCTGTTGTTTTTACAAATAAAACAACACGGGGGACCAAGCTGATTTTTGGAACCCTATTCTTCACTAGCGCCCACACATGAATAGGAAAGACTGCGGGCCGAATTTGAGCACCGATTCCCCGGACCAGTTAAGTTTTGCAAGAATACTCCATGATTGCTTAAAAATAAGGCCGTGGTAAAACCAGCGTAATTATAGAGTAAAAACAAACCTGCTGCTCGACTTTGATCCAATGATGTTGGAATTCCTTCCCTGACCAGTCCAGCGAAAGCCTCCACCAACGCAAGATAATCATGAATCACATCTCGTTTAGGCTAGCTTTGAAAAAAAGACAATCCAAGCCATTAGATGCTCATTCTTGTAAAAATTCGCCACTCCATGCTTGTGAGCCTATTTGCGATTCGATTGAGAGAGATGAAACACGCATTTGATTGGCTCGGTATCAGGAAAGATGTTAGACATGACACTTGATGGAGCTCGCTCGAAGTCTAAATGAAAGTTATAAGTACAGGAAACTTAAAGCACGCTTTTTACCTGACAAGTACATTTTAACATTGTAACACTCGCAAGGCAAGGAGAATATTTCTTGAAACACTCGCGTATACGTGGCATCCACACAAACGCTACTGGCAAGAGTTGTCCATCGATGTACGCATGTAGAGTGAAATACTGTAAAACGCATCAATTTAAGTAAGAATCTAATTTTTTGATGCGAACAACTGACCTGATAGAATCCACGTGGAATCTTGGCGTATGTTGCGCCAAAAGCGACCAGACTTGTCCTTTGCAAAAAGCTGATGTCCAAATTGTGAACGCCATAGAATCATCCACGGAAGATATTATGGTTTATGCGAGAATCATAAACCATAAACTGCTGCAAATTGTCAGTCAGTTGAGACCAGTGTTGTAAAAGCACCGTTGCCGGCACCGGTGCCGGCACTGGTGCCGAATTTCGACTTGGCACCGGTCCGGTGCCGCTGCGGTGCCAAAAAAGATCCGGTGCCGGTGCTGGTGCAGGTGCGCGAATTTTTTGAGGTGGTGCCGTATTTTTTATCTGTTTTCTGTTAAAATTGTGATCAATTTTAAGAAAAGCTGAGCTTTTATTTGTAAAAAACTACAGGATGTTACTTAAAAAGTGTCAATAAACAGAAATTGTTCACAGATGCCGATTCAATTTTCCATGTTTATGATTTGAATCAAGATTTCTTTTACGTGGAGTTTCCACTCAGCTTTGGTCATTGGAGGTGGTGTAGGCTGTGTTGAATGTTCTTTTCCGTCCTCCCACCAGTCCATGAGTTTATCGGACAACCAAGAGAGACCTAATATACCTGCGGCATTGACAAACAGCTGCTTAAAGCTACCGACTCCAACCAAGCGCAAAAATCCAGTCATTATATTACAGCATAAACAAAGGAATTCATGCATCTGGAAAAACACTCTCTTTGACTGTCGACGTTGTGACGACAAAGGGTATGCTTAGGGTTGGCGGGTACCCAAAATTTTCGGGTACTCGAACCGATACTGGAAAAAACAAAATTGTCAGAAATAGGCTTCCTGCATACACAAAAAATCTTTTATTGAACATAAATTGGGTAAGTTGAGTTGATCGCCGCAATCGTAAACTGCCTTGTCGCCGACTTTTTTTAATAGCTTCCACACTTGACTAGGCCTGCCTTAAAAGAGCACACAATATTAAAAGAACACGAACAAGACGGACATGAAAAGTGGAGTACAAAAGCGGTATTTGAAAAAGCAGTGAAAGTGTGACAGTAAATGCATAAGATATTTTCAGTCTGACACAAACAAACAAATTGTTGTAATTGTTTGATACCTACATTCGAAATCGTGTATCCGAACCGATACCCGAAACCCGAAATTTTCGGGTACCCGAACCGAACCGATACCCGATACCCGAAACCCGAAATTTTCGGGTTTCGGTTCCAATTACCCGAAAACGGGTACCCGAACCGCCAACCCTAGGTATGCTTCATAGCTATCTAGGAATCGTAGGGCACTATTATGATTCATCAAAACAGAAAATAATGGTTGTTGGACTGGACGTCGTCGAAATGAAAAAAAGACACACCGGTAACTACATTAGAAAAGAGTTCTAATTAATTATAATAAATTAAACATTTTAAGCTAACTGTTGTCTAATTTTATTGCTGCCATATTTTTATGACGTTTTCAACCTTCATTAAAAACAAAATTTTGCATTTTCGCTCATTTTGCTGTCTCTTACGATATCTTTCAAAAAACTATCTTTTTTATCTAACATTTTCAGCGGTCGGTGCCGGCACCGGTGTTTTAAGCCGGTGCTGCTTAATTATCTACTTGTTGTTATAATCGTTTACCTGTTGTTGTCATTGTTCATGAAAAAATAAATGTGGCTGATTGAAAGGTGTGAATAGAGAAAAGTAGGGACACTAACCCTAACCACCCAGTGAATGTTATTCTATCCCACCCGGTTGAATTTACCCCAAATTGATTTTGCATTCAAAATATGAATGCGGATAATAAAGACATCAATGAGGCAGAAAATCGGATATCACTCAAGCCAGTCTTAAATCTAAATTTTGCTCTACCTGCACCACATCATACTCCACCACCCCGGCCCCCCTCCTCCCCAGTCGATTGGGTCGGTTAGGGTATTATTAGGCCAAAAAGTGAAATCAGAAATGAAATATTGAGATGTGGTTCAGGAGGAGCAGCATGTTTAGGTGAAAACATTGGACACGTGAAGATAGATGTGTAACAGGCAGTCAGTTGAGTGTCCGTTGTTTGTATGAAGTCTATGAATCAAGTCTATGAATGAATAGTCTAAATACAGAAAGGTTTAATTCATGGCCAGCTCAAGTTTATGGCCAAAATTAAATATTTTATGGCCATTTACAGTATTTTATGGCTAATTTTAAATATTATCCGTTTGAGGTCAGCAGCATCCACACGCATCTTTACTTGTATTGGTCTGCAATCTCTTTGACTATTTGTGTCAATGTTTGACCTTTTGTGGTCTTATTTAATCATTTTTCATCTTTCTAACAAACCACATATACTTGTCCTTCTGTTCTTTATTGATTGCAAAAAACTTGTACTCTTTACAATTAATTTTGCCAACTTTAATCATTTGTAAGTCCATAAATGTCAAAACAACGAATAGCTTCTTTACGAGCATTGCTGCCGCCTAGTATGGTCACCTACTACAAGACCCCTCTGCTGATTGAACGCGGTCAAATTCAGTATTTGTACGACTCAGATGGCAAAAAATATTTGGACATGTTTGGTGGTATTGTCACTGTGTCTGTGGGGCATTGTCACCCGCAAGTTTTTTTCACATTTTTGAGATTTCAATTGAAAATTTGTTTAGACGAGTGACAGAAGCATTGAAACAGCAAGCAGACAAGTTGTGGCATACCACTTCCATCTACCATACCAGTCCTATGTTTGAATACGCTGAAAAGTTGACTTGCACCTTGCCCAAACACCTCAAGGTTATTTTTTAACAAATTTAACAAAATTTACAGCTGCCACTCTCGATATGAGCGTCCAAAAATTGCTATGCAGTCCACGCTCTCTATAAGATACACCCCTATAGTTCGCTCTAGCCTTGGGTCCGACACTTTGGCGCTAGTGAAAAATAGTGTTCCAAAAATCAGCTTGGTCCCCCCTGTTGTTTTATTTGTAAAAACAAGAGGGACCAAGCTGTTTAAAATTTATTAAAATTTATAGGACCAAACTAGTTTCTGAAAAAAACCAAGCTGTTTTTGAAAACAACAGGGGGATCCAAGCTGATTTTTGGAACCCTATTCTTCACTATAGCCAGACACTTTTTTTAACCTGATTTCTCAAATGTTTTGTCTAGTCGGAAATATCGCAAGGATTCCAATTTTACCCATCGTTTTTGCAATCTACAATAGTTTTGCCAGTAAGACCCGCGACGCTCTCTATAAGATATACCTAAATTTTAAAAATTTCCGACTAGACTGACGAATCACATTTGGCAAAACATTTCAGAAATCAGGTTAAAAAAGTGTCGGACCCAAGGCGGGACGAATTTTAAGGGTGTATCTTATAGAGAGCGTCGACTGTATTGGTGAAAACTCAAAATTTCAAACAATTAATGGAAATACTGTTTTTATAAGGCTCAAATAGGATTATACCACCTAATGTGAGAATTCGGCAGCCTTTTTTTAATTTCAAATAACAAAATAGAATTTGGCCGCCTTTTTGTAGAATTGGCAGCCTTTTTTTTCTTGTTAATTCCTGTTTTTCAAATTTTAGCTTCAATTCGATGGTAATTTTGCTCTGATAATTTAATGATAGCAAAAAATGAAAGCACAGTTTCTCGGCTACGTATTGGTATGAAAAAATCGTGGACTTATAGGAAAAAGTTAGAAAATGTAATCAAAAACATCTAGATGCCGATTTCGGCCTCTACCTGCTGAAATGGTTTTTATGAAGTTGTATGTCTTTCTTTACAAGTTGACACTTTTTTCAAATTAGTGAGTAGTCGAAGTTCTGGACTTTCATCTTTGCTATTGGGGTTGGATTCGGTCGGTTAACCGAAAACCGGTTTTGAAAAAAACCGGGTTTTTTTAAACTGATCGATCCAAAAAAACCGACCAAATGCAACCCTATTTGCTATCATAGAAAGAAAAAGAACCAACCCGTAAAAGCTGAAATTCAAAAAAACATACAAATTTAATAAAAACCCTTTTAGCAGGTACAGCCTTTTTATAATACCAGGGCATAGGCGTTATTTTTTTAATAATCCCCTGATTTTGGGGACCCAAAGGTTTTGAACCAAAACCAGCTAAATATGATACTTGGAAAAAACTGATTTTGTCGAAAAACTTATAAATATTATTTTAAATTTAAAAAATAGTAAAAAAATGAGCATAAAATCTGATTTTGGTCAAAAGCTGTCTGATTTTTTATTTTCGCAAACAACAGCCCTATGATAGGACCAAAATAAGTTGTTTTGTAGGACGTCTTCAGTAAGCTAGTAAAAAGCTTGTTCCAGCTAGTAATCTATGAAATCTTCTTTTAGGTTTGCTTTTTTACCAACTCCGGTTCAGAAGCAAATGACTTAGCCCTTACCTTGGCTCGTCTACACACCGGTAGATTCGATGTATTGAGTCTACGCAACTCTTTCCATGGCATGACCCAAACAGTGATGGGAGCCACCAATGTTGGCTCTTGGAAACACCCACTCCCGTCTGGATTCGGAGTGCTCAAGACCACTTGTCCTGACCCTTACAGAGGCAGTTGGGGAGGCACTAATTGCAGAGATTCTTTATGTCAACCCAAGAGACAGGAGTGTGGCTGTAATCCAGGTTGGCCATACCACTTTTTGTCTTCGTCAAAAAATATTATTTGAAGGAGGTGAATGTCAAGCTTCTGAAGAGTACTTGAAAGACCTACAAACCTGTCTGGACTACGACTTTCCCAAAGCTACAGGTCCAGCAGCTTTTATCGCAGAGTCCATCCAAGGTGTGGGTGGAACAGTGCAATATCCAAGGAACTGGTTAAAAAATGCATTTGAAGCCATCCACCAAAGGGGTGGTCTTTGTATAAGTGATGAAGTGCAGTCTGGAATGGGAAGATTAGGTTATATGAGAATTTTCTCTACTTTTGTCCTTCTTTCAAGATGTTTCTTTATTTAGGCACGAACTTTTGGGGCTTCCAAGACCAAAATGCCCACCCAGATATTATGACTTGTGCCAAAGGTATTGCCAACGGTTTTCCAATGGGTCTATTGGTGACTACTGAGGGGAAATAGCTCAGTCTTTGGGTAAGGCCCTTTATTTCAACACCTTTGGCGGCAATCCATTGGCTTCTGTAGTGGCTAAGGCTGTTCTTGAGGTATTTGTAGTTTTGGAGTAGTTCGGGGGTGATTAGGGTAGTTTGAGGTTGTTGAGGTGGTTTAGGTGGTTTGAAATAGTTTGGAGTGATTTAGGTTAATTTATACAAAATCCGAATTTTTTTTTGGAAAAATAAAAAAAATAGGTCCTGGTACCCTGTTGTTTTTGCGACTTTTCGCGAATACTTTTTAGAGGTAAAAAATTCTCCAAACGACTAAGCACCTAAATTTGTTCAGTTTGAGTAGAATCTCTAAAAGAAGTCAGGAAGTTTTTGGCCGAAAATTGGAAAAAGAGGAGTCCAGAAAACTAGGGTGGTGCACGGTCGGTTAACCGACCCGGACCAGTTTTTGCCCAATTAACCTAAAACCGAAAACCGGGTACGAAAAAATGCGGTTAACCGAAAACCGGGTACAACAAAATTCCGGTTAATTTACGACAAAAATAACCGAAACCGAGTTTTTTTCCAGTTAACCGACCGAAGCGAAACTAAAAAACCGTAACCGAAAACCGGGTACGCCAATATGCGGTTAACCGAAAACCGGGTAGTGATAAATTAACCGTAACCGCACCACCCTACAGAAAACGATGAAATCACCATCGTTACAATAACTCATTTGATTTTAATTAAAAATAAAATTAAGTTTAGGTCATTGAAGACGAAAACCTGCAAGCAAACTGTACCCTAATAGGCAATTACATGTTGGAACAACTGTCTAAACTCAGCTCTCCCCTGATAGGTGACATTAGAGGCAAGGGTTTGATGCTTGGAGTGGAATTAGTGGAAGAGTGTGATGCTGCGACTGGCAAAGCTGCCCCTCCTTTAGCAGCAGAACGAGTGGCCAGAATCTTTGAACATATGAAAGACCAGGGTGTTTTGGTCGGCAAAGGTGGTCTCTGGGGCAACACTTTGAGGATTAAACCGCCGATGTGTATCAACAAAGAGAATGCTGACCAGTGTATTCAAGCTCTGGAATTGGCTTTGAAACAAGAATTAACTCATTATAAAAATAATTGATAGTGCGATAAAGACCCTTTTTAAGTTTTTTCTCATGACATTTAAAAAGTTGTTCTGATATTCAATAAATAAAAATATTTTTCTCGGGAAGCCTTTTACACTTGCCGTAAAATCTTTATTAATTTTTCTGCGTTGAAAAACTGACCCTTGCTGTACACATATTCTTCAACTACCAATTCTTCAACCATACTTAGCTTCACTTTTTGGGGTTTTTGTCTATCTTTTTTGTTCGCCGTTATATATGTGATTCGAAAGTTAACGTTCATTTGCGACGTTTTTTAAAAATAAGCAGCGAAAGACCATGAAAAGTGACCAAAAGCACAATTTTATGGGCTTTCGTGGCCCATCTCAAAAAGGTGGCCCAAAGTTTGCAAAAAGATAGCCCTGAATGTTAGTTTTCGAATGACATATGACATGCTTGACGTCAAACAAAAAAGATGGACAAAAACCCCTCAAAGTGAAGCCAAGTATGGTTGAAGAATAGTCCGGTTGAAGAATTGGTAGTTGAAGAATATGTGTAGAGCCGTGACCCTCCCACCCTCCTCGACATGTTTTTTAATTAACATGTTTTTTAAATTTCGTTTTGAAGCCATATTTTGTTGACGAGACAAACTAGTGCAAATTAAATGTTAGATTGACGTATTTTTATGCGCCTCAATTTTAAGGGCATTTTTTGAAAAAATTTTGCCGTTCTGATATTGACGTTTTTAATCTATCTTTACACTCGTTTGTCTGACACCACCAGTTTTAATTGACACGTACCGACAAAATCCATATCAAACGTTATACCACCTTTAATAGAGGTCTTACGGTTCGCACAAAAAAGCTATGAAATATGTTTGAGGGACAATAAAGAATAAAGGACAGTAAATGGTTTTGAAGATAAAGAGACTCACATAAGTCGAGCCTCGATCTATTTTCTTAATATTATCCCTCCCTCCTACTCAATAATACACCCGCATACCGACCTGAGGAAAAAATATATCCGAAAAAATAAACATCTCTATGTTTACGCATTTCTACATGTTTACAATACAACCTAATACGGTGTTTCGAAATACTACAAAAACATTCGTGATTTCCACCATATTCTTTATACGACTCTAAACGCTTCTGGTTTCATCGCTGCTGGCACGGCAACTTTTATAAGCATGGCCAGTGTAACGGCAAGAAGTAGCATTAGACAGCGGAAGAACCATTTTTTCGAGTTTCGTTTGCTCGTAGCCACCATAGATTGCGATTTCAAAGCCTAAGAGGATCAATATGTGGATAATTTGGATCGCTATCACAATCAGCATGGCGAAAAAGATGAAAGATCCTTTCCCCAAAAGACGCTGAAATTCCGGATCAGATTTTTCGTAGACCACAACCAAGGAAATGACGACGGCAAGCTGGAAAAAATCCACCACGAGGCCTAATCCCTGAAAAACGTAAAATATATACTATACCAATTATATAGATAAATGACGCACATTGAAAACGAGCGCGACCATGTAGAGAAAGGGCTTCTTAGCGAAATAACCGATGATGACCAGCGCGCAAGGAAACAAGCAGAAAGCAATTCCACCAGTAGCCATACGAACATTTCGACCGTTGTAGGACACTGCAGCCATTGAGCAGACATAGCAAACACCCAATATGATGGAATATAGAAGGCAAGCATCCTAAAAAGACACCAATTTAGAAAAGAAACAGAATATACCTACACAGACCTGAGCGGAACAACAACAGAATCGGTAGAAATCTTCCGAAGATCCGACTTCCAGCTGTTTTTGACGAGTCATATTGCTAGATAGAGGGATTCGCAAGCTAGCTTTTCTCTGATTCACTGCTATTCACCTTGAAAAATAAGGTAAAATAATCTCGGTTAACACGGGAACTCCTGACTGTAAAGCTGGACTATATGAGTGTTTTCAGGCTTCCTGAGCACGATGATCGCAAAATCGGACCTCCTCGCTAGAGCACAATGCCCATTAAAAGCGACTCTTTGAAAAATGAATAGTTTTTTGAATTTGTTTAGCTCAACATTCCCTTTCATGCTCATAAGAAAGCCCTTTGTCTGGGCTTTCTAATGGTATGTCGTTTGCCTACATTCAAAAAAATTATTGTGTGTAAAAAATTAAAAGAATCAAAAAAGGTCGTATTGAAAAATTTACAATTTTCCTGAAAGCATGGGAAATTTTTGTACTCTGGAGGTTTATCTTCTTGATGCCTGGTCAATACTTGTAGAGGAATTCAAGAGCTACAAGATAGGCGAAAAATCAGCACAAGAATTAAACAAGAGTCACTCAGAAATTACACGAGAAGAGGTAAAACCAGCTGTTTTCCTGGTATTGAAATTTGAAGCATTCTCAGTTTGGCTTATTTCTGTCGACTTTTCAATGAAATTTTGTGCTGACAATATACCAAAATGCTCAGCGTGAAAAATGCAACAGAACAAAGCGAATATCACAAAATTCAAGCCAAAACAATTTGGCCCCAAAATCCAACAAAGAACCAGGGGGTTTTGGACACAGATTCAGGTGGCCGTGACTTGGTTTTGTAATTTTCTCACAAATTTATAGAGAAAAATAAAAAATACTACGTGATAGAGCACAAAAAGATGCATCAGACACAAGTGTTAGATCACAGGTAAAACTGTGTTCTCCTTCTTTTTGAGTGGGTTGAAGAAGTGAATAGACATTTCTTATTTTACTGGGTTAGAAAGCAAGATTCAAATAAAATATCTGTGTTTCTGGTATACCAAAAGATAGCCAAGACTTTAGCGAGTCTTTTTGTCATGACGGTACCTAAATTTTAAAATAATTGTGTTGATTTCAAGCCCATTAAAATAAAATAAGAAATGTCCGACCACTAGGACAACCCACGGGACCGGCCTTGGGGTGTCACTATATTGGATTTTCACTATAATGGAGTGTCACTCTATCGAGGATTCTTTACCAAATTTTTCGTCAAGTGTCACTGAACCAAGTTTTTTGCTAATTTATGGTCCACAGCACTTCGTACTATGAAGAATGACACAAAAAAGATGACAGAATAATGATTCACCAATCACACAGACATTTTGACTTCCCACCTGATCGAGCCACGTGGCCAGAGCTTTTTATGTGGTCCTGATTTCATTCTTTAAAATGAGCACGCTTTATTAGATTTATCGCCAATTAAGAAACTGAATAAGTAACTAATTTTTACTTATAAAATAGTGTAAACTAGTTTTTGGCGGCCCTACTGGCGTGTTTTGCATCTCATTTAAATTTTGCAGATCTTTTACAAAAGTATTTTTTAAAAAGTTATTTTTTTATTTTATGCGAAAAAATTTGAGATTCACAAAAGTGTTTGTTCGTGTCCTGTGATTCGAAAAGAACTCAAGTGCTTTAATCACATTAAGTGAACTGAGATTTAACTAAGAGATCTAACTAACTATATTAGTTTGGCAACATTTATGTGTTTCAAAACAAAGCACTGTTTTATTGTTTGACTCAAACTACGATGTAAAGATTGTAAAATCAATGCTTTCAGAGCACAATAAGAGCACTTAATGAAAGCAAGAATTACTGAAAGCAATAAATACACTACCGACTCATAAAATGAATATAGGCAAAGAAGAACGAAACACTTACAGTTACATAGATTTCCACCATACAGGTTGAGTAGCTGACTCTTCGAGCGATCCACTTAATACACCGTAAAGAGAAGAGAGAGAATAAATTTAAAAAAAAATCAAGAAGCAAGCCGTCCGCCGCCATCCCAAAATAAAAGCCCCGTAAGGTTGATTATCTCGGTTATGATTTGGAGTCGAATTGAGACTAAAGAACAGAAAATCATAAAGAGATACAAAAATCTTATCAAAATCTACCTTTCTTCGTGCCAAGTTGACCAATAAGCTCGCTTAGAGTTTTTACCGCTGGACAAAATCCTTTAAAGTTTTTGACGATTTCAAACTTGAATGAAAACGTTTAGACGAATTTTACTAATATTATAAAATCTCTTATTAAGGCGACTGAGTTCGTACTTTAATTTGCCGACAAGTATGTAGAAATGGCAGCAGTAAACCCTACAGAAATTCTTGACTCACGGCAATCGGATTTTGATTTTGCTAATGATGATCCACTAGACTCAGAACTAGCTGCTTATTCAGCACTTCCGTCTATCAATGAAGACGTCCTATAATTTTGGAAAAGAAATGAAATAGTAAATTTTGTCTAATTTTAGCAAAAAAATTAGTTTGAAAAATCAGTTTAGAATTTTTCTAATTTTGTCTAAAGTTGCACGTGAAATTCTCGGAGTGCCTGCCTCCAGTGCGTCCAGTGAGAGTGCGTTTTCCACCCTGAGCGCCAGTGCAAAAGAATTACGCAATAGATTGACCACAGAAAAAACATCAGAGTTAATCATGCTCCGTACTTTGATTAAAAAAGAATTTCTTTTCACAAATTGAATAACAGTGCATAGAAAAAAATTATCGAGGATATATTCGTGTTTCGTACAAACTGATTTAAAGCAATATGGAGTGTTGAGCCAAAAAATATATAAACCATAACAAGGCTTTGTTCCTCTGAAGAACAAAGACTAAGTTTGAAGGTGGGGACTAAAATAGTCTCAAGACTATTAGTCCTTGAGACTATTTTAAGGAAATAGTCTTAAAATAGTCCCATAGTCACAATTAGTCTCAATAGTCTCAAATTAGTCACATTCTTGAGACTATTTTGTGACTATTTTTAAATATAATAGTCACAAATGTCAATCCCTGTTCTGGAGTCAAATGTTGCATTAAAAATAATTTTCATATTGTGTTAATTACATACAATACTTCAGCAAATATTTTTCTGAGCAGGTAGTTTAAAGTAAATTACGATAACGACCTTAAGTGAAGGTCTCATGGTCAGAGCTATTTTGAGCCCTCCCAGCAAAAAGATCTGTATTGATGTTTCTTTCATGGGCTTCACCAATGACTGAACCATTGTTTCACTTTTAAATTTCTTGTCGAATGGTATATTGGGTTTTTCAATATCGCGGCGACACTATGTGATGTTCCCTTGTAAGCCTAAGGAAAAGTTATTAAGGGGGGATATGACACTAGCGTCGAAAATTCGGCTTACGGACAAGCAACAAGCTAAGTTAGGGCTATCTTTTGGCTTTCAAGGTTCTTTTATAAACAAGTCCGAAAATAAATTTTATTTTTTGACTTGCTTCATATGTAAACTTTTTTGTGCCGCATTTTGCAAACATGTCTTAACAAAGGATACCTCGCTGGAAACTAGAATGGCAGTGCTACCTAATGTTGTTATCACTATACAAAAAATTGATTGAAAATTTGCCTCTTTGACTGAAAGAAAAAATTGGCGCGCAATTTTCGTCGCTCCGGTTTTTCGTTTCTCGGATATTATAAATTTATAACATACCGTATTTCCTCTAATAGAAGGACATGCTCTATTTGAAGGACATGCTCTAATAGAAGGACACCCTCTGAGGGGGGTTGAAAAATAGAAGGACATGCTTTAATAGAAGGACATGCTTTAATAGAAGCATATATACCAGGGCTGCATCGGATATGAAAAAATACCGGATCGGATATTTAAAAATATCGGATATCGGATACCGGATATCGGATGTCAAAAAGTGCCGGATATCGGATGTCGGATATCGGATATCCGATGCAGCCCTGATATATACTGTTACATGTTAGCCAAAACACATTCAAAACAGCGCCAAATTAATTGTGCAAAAAAAAGCATAATTGATGCAAGCGTGGAACGAGAAGAAACTGGCATCTCTCTTGGAAGAAATTGATCTTGAAGAAGACCAAGAGAATGCAGAACACGAAAGTGATCTTTCTGTGGAATGTTAAATTTGTGTTACAATTTTTTGTAAATAAAGCTTTTCAAAAGTAAATTTTGGTTGAAAAATAGAAGGACATGCTCTATTTGAAGGACATGCTCTAATAGAAGGACACCCTTTGAGGGGTTTAAAAAATAGAAGGACATGTCCTTCTATTAGAGGAAATACGGTAACTTCCACTAAAATTTAAAACTCACTTGTCTGTTTTCAAATAATATTATTTTAAAAGTTAAAAACACTTTTTGTATAATTATCACTATCCAAGAATGTTGACATAACACACCACAGTTTCACATGCATACTAAAAGAATAATATTGTTTGCTACTTGTTTTGCACTAAAACTATTTTTGCGGTACTCTAAGTGATAAATCGCTTACACGTGATGTATTTTCACTTACTTCCTATAACTTTGTGGAGTATTTCATGTGTGTGTAACAAAGAATAATGTACATGTGCCTTGCAAAAATGTCGACCCTAGTATAGAATTTCTGTCCCAAAAATACTTTTTTCTGCCCTAAATATACTTTTTTCTGTCACAAATTCCAGCCAAAAAACTGTTTGGGACAGAAAAAAGTATTTTTGGAGCAGAAACAGTATATTTGGAACAATAAAAAGTATTGCCGAATATTATGGTTGAAATGGAATTCGACCCTGAAATGGCGTCTTTAATGCCAGAACTTTGAAAAACAACTTTTTTTTCGGTGATTTCGGTTTCAAAAAAGCAAACTGCACTTTTTGCTTAAAAAGTTCAAGAATATACAAAATTTCAGCACCTTCTCACAGCTATTACATTATGTTCCTGCCGATTGATGCCATGAGATTGGAAATCGTCTCGGCAGTGGAAATTATCCTGCCGTAATTGATGGAGAGACGTGAAGCGGCAACTAGAAATATTTTAATGTTTTTAGCAATAGCAAATCTTATAGGGGAAAGCATTCAGGTATTCGATTGGTCCATAAGTTCGTGGATGGTTATACGTAACAGACCGTATTTATGTATGGGTTGCGAAATTTTCGATAAATGAGTATTGGCACTCAATTAATTGCTGGGTTTGAAAATCGAAATTTTGACTACACAATTCAACATTTGAAACCCATCGGTTAATTAAATTTAATTAATCATTACTTAATATTGCCGTAGCGTTCTTGAAATTGTAGATTAGTGGGGTTTTCTGGCTCGTTCAATCGAACAATCATCAAATTTTTGTGTCCCACAATGGCACTTATCTGCAAACTCAACTGTGGTCACAACAACGAACTACTAAACTAACTAGAGTTGCTGACTGGGAAGATTCCCGGAATATGGCCGAGAATACGGCCAAGTCATTTCGACATTGGCCATAATATTTTACCGTATTTCCTCTAATTAACGCACCCCCTGATTCAAAATCGTGTTTTTGGCATTGTGTCTTTGACCCACTTTTTGATCAATTCTCTCAGGCAAGTTACCAGCCATTTTGTAGCTAGAAAGATGAGCTACTAAATGGCTGGTTACTTGCCTGAGAGAAGTGATCAAAAAGTGGGCTAAAAACACAATGCCAAAAAACGATTTTGAATCAGGGGGCGCTAATTAGAGGAAATAAAGTATTTAGATTTCTTGCTTTTGATCTCGTTGCTTATTCTTACTCGTGATTTCGTTTTTGCTCTTATTGTTGCTTTTAAAAAATTCTAAGACTTCAATTTCGGATATAGCTACGATCAAAAAAAAGAGCTCCGTTCGGCATTTGTTCATCTGCGACAAAAGTGGGTTTCAATCAGTGGGGTGGCAAGGCTCTTCAAAGTCAAAAAACTTTTCAACGTAAAATTTTATCTTTTTTTGTCGACTGAATTATGGGTTAACAAGGATCTAGGTCATAAGATCAGCTTCAAGTGCGAGCATACGAATGTGGATATCCGCCACGTAGTGAGTGAGCCCTGTGCAGTGAGCTACGTTAATCGCATTCTAAGAAAACTAGACCTATGGATACGGCAGAATGAGAGGACTCAGTACCGGCCTCACAAACGTTATTTCAACATCCTTGATTACACCGACAAAATCTTTATTTCAAACGGTGCGCGGGAGACCTTGATAAAAATTCTCAGAGGTGCCGGATTTTTTTGAGACTTCCTGTATTTTCATATATTTTTTTTTACTCAAAAGGAAAATCTCAAAAAAAATTTGTGCAAGTAGTGCAAAGCTCTTGTTTGTCCTTTATTTAAAGATTTGTCCTTTATTTATGACCCCAAATTTTTAGCAATTTGAATGTCCTTTGAATGAAATAAAAATTTGTCCATTATTTGGCTCGGTGTCCTTTATTTGTCCTTTACTTTTAATTGGCGCCGAATTTTAGAAAAAAACTGTTCAAATTCCGAAATTTTCGCCTGTGGCACAGTTTTTAATTCAAAATTTAGCTTGTCATTTTATTTTCTTTCACTTCTCTCTACTTTTTTTTATTCTCATACCTGTTTTTTGTTTCAGTTTCTGCTATGACTAATCCAAAGGAAAAGACTGAGTACAAATGCGACTTTGCAAAGGGATTCAAAGGGGTCCACAAGGGAAAGGACGACTATCACGCGCTTTGCATTCCGTGTAACCATAATATCAATCTGGCGTCGATGGGCAAAACAGCGATCAGACAACAGATGATTTTCAGAATATTTTGGCAGAAGATTTCCAAGGAGAATCAAGGATTGTATAAAAAGGATTTTTAAGCTGTTCTTTAGAAAAATGAATCACTTCCCTGCCTCTAACGACTCTTCAGCATCGTGTTTTCCATCCAGTTGGCCAACGCGTTTGTGAAGCGGATGTTCTATCTGTGCAAGGCGCAGTGGACTGATGCCAGAAATTCTTTCAAGGTGGAAACGGTCAAAGCACTTTTCCAAGTCCGAATCAACTTTGATATCGACTGCGCCGGTGTCTACAAATTGCTCATGGAAAATGGAAAGCTGCGAAAAGAAATTCAAGGAGGTGAAAATGGAAATGAAAGTACAAAAAAGCTTCTGCATTATTTCAAATTTATGTAAATCTAGCATAGTTATCAATTTTTCTCCTAGTAAACAGCTCATTGTTGTTCTTCGCTTCTTTTTATTAATAAATACGGCACACAACATCTTGTTGTGTTGTTATGATCTGGTGTAGATAAGAAGTGCTTGTCAAAGAAAGTTCTGTGATTCAAGAAATGCCCTTTATTGAGGTGCTGAAATCTTTATTGTTTTTTGAGAATGTCCTTCATTTTTAAAATTTTCAACAAGAGCTCTGAAGTAATGTAACTCATAAGTGTGCATGCACCATTACTGCTGTCTACCTTTTTAAAGTTAAAAACCCCAACATTTCTACTGGTCATATGATAGTTCTTTTTAACTGCTTTCAACCCCATATCAGCCGATCTACCCTTTCAACTGACCAAAACCAAAAGTCAAGCACCTTTGATTCTCTCCTTCAAAAGGCAATTAAACTACACAAATAAGCAAAAAGGAACGCATGTCGCTAATAAAGTTATTTCGTTGATGTTTTGTGGAAACTTATTTTTTCTTGTTGCTAGCAGGAATTTTGTTGTGCTAATATTGTTTTTGCATAACTGATAGTAGCAATTACTTTGTTTAGCAGACAAAGCCTTTTATTTCCTAATGATTGAATTTTTGATTAAAATTTACAACTTTGGTAATACAAAATGCGTTAATAACTAATTTTAAAAGCTTTTTGTGGGGCTAAGCCAGCTCGTCCCAGTTTTTTTAAAAATAATTGATGCTTTTAAAATTAAATTACCTATTACTGCGTATTTTTTACCGATTCTTTCTAGTAGTTAAAAATTTTTCAGAAATCTGAATCGAAAAAAATAATTTCGAAAAAGTGCTAGCTTTCAGTAGACCTCGCCATATTTTCGTGTTTTTATCACACACCCTTTAACATTGGCACGGTGTCATTTGTGTTTTGTTTAAGGTTTTCCGGAAAAGACATTGTCGGACGCATTTAGGCGGATGCCACATTAGCGGTTCGACATATGCGAATTATCATCTGGGCGCGACGTTGACGGATGCGACATTCGTGCGGATCAATACGGACAAATGCAAAATGTTTTGGCCAATCAATATTTTTAGATGAAAAGCTTTTTCGGCGCTACCGGAGTATACCCCCAAATGAAATTTTTTTGAACTTTTTCAAAACACCATTTTAACCATTTTTAAGCATTTCCTACACGCTGAACACGATAAAAAAGGTGTTTTCACCTACTTTTTCTATAAAGTCGATTTTTTTTAAATCTTGAATTTTGGTATTTTTAGTTGATTTCTGTTTATTATAACTTAGTAAATCAGATGTTGAGGGTACCTTGACCCCAAAAAGATGGAATTTGAACATAGTTTTGTTAACTGGGGCCTACCGCATAGAGAAACTCTGGTATGCATACATTTTTAGTGCATCCAGAGTCACTTTCGAGTGATTTATGTCTAAGGTATGTGGGTGTGCGCATCTCAACCCAAGCCCTCCATGCATCCAGAGTCACTTTCGAGTGATTTGCGTCTAAGGTATGTGGGTGTGCGAATCTCAACCACAAGCAACCAAACCACCAAGCAGGGGGCTTCGTTGGTCAGAGATGCGCGCACTCACTTACCTTAGACATAATTCCGAGCAAGACTCTTAATCAAAAATGCATTTAGAGGCTCTTTTCGCCCAGCTCCAGTGACCAAAACATGGTAAAACAGCCAAATTGTCGAAATTTCAAAATGCCCAAAACTCAATTTTTATTGACCAGAACACAAAAAGAATGTCTTTTTTGAACTTCTGAGGTGGTTTTAGGTTGATATAGGGTGTTTGGAAACACTTTAAAAAAAATTTCATTTGGGGGTATATCCGGTAGGGTCGCTTTTTCAATCTTCTAAACTATCTGCAAATATTACATCAGCTAAAGTCGTGTCTGAAAATTCTCATCTGCTAAACTCACGTCCACACATGACAATCCGCATCGGGCCGTAAATGTCAGACGGCATTTATCGAACGGCGCAAAAGTCGCGTTTGCAAATGTCGTTTCGCATAATGTCTGTCTGCAAAATAGCCAGACGCAAAGTTAAAATTTCCCCATTAGTAAAAATTATACCACTAAATCATTGGAAAGGCTCTTTTTCGGTAAAAAAAATTGTCTCATAATATTTTTTCAAGTAGTATTCAATACACAGAGCTATTAATCAAACTACTTCTGGCGGCTACAAATTATACCGTTGAAAATAATTAATATACCACACAAAAATCACCATCATCATTAGAGCAATGCATAACAAAAATTTGTCGTTGAAATTTGTGCAAAAGCACAGGAAAGACACACGCTTTCCACCCTCTTCTCCCCTCCAATCTCTATCATTCATTAGTCTGAGAAAAAAAAGAGAAAGGAGAAGACAAGACTAAATTCTTCCTCGTCTCTTTTTCAAAAACACCGACGACGACGACGGCAAAAACAACAACAATATTAAGAGCTATATATGCACACACATATATGTGATAAACATCTGCTGGAAAACAGCCAATTTTAGCATCAAAAATGAGCTTTTTTAGATGCTCAAAACACATTTTTTACAACTTGTAGATTTTTCATAAAATTTTACTTATTATTGTAGAGTTGCGTTATAAACATACGATTTTTTGACTGTGTGTTAAAAACGCGATAAAAAAACAGGGCTTACAACCAAAATTTCAGGGGACCTGTCAAGATTTCGATATAACGGGCGGAACGGGCTAGGGGCCCTAGCCTAGGGCTCGATTTCTTTTAAAAATGGTTAAAAACGGCATCAAAATGCTATATACGGCCATTTTTTTCAATTTTTTTTTGGTACAAACGTACTTAATCGATCTGTGGGCAAGAGAAGACACGATTTTTGGTACTGGTGCGCAATATAATATCCCAAAAACATGTACCACAAAAATGTGTCTAGAAAGATTTGTTTATTCAAATTTCCGCATTTACAGTCAAAAAAATGTCGTGTAATATGTTTTAGAAAGCAAAACAATCTTTCTCGGCACATTTTTGTGGTACATGTTTTTGGGGTACCATATTGCGCACCAGTTCCGGATTTTTCAACTCCTGAATTTTTAACTTGATAGCTTGGTTCCCAAGCAAGCCTTGGGAATGCCAAGGAAAAAAGTCAATTTTGACAAAAAAAAATGTCAACATTCGATCTTAAAGGAACATACTCGCCGCCGTGGGTATATTTTGAAAGGCGAGTACCAGTGAAATTTAAACGAGAATTGAAATGTCGCATTCTAGTAAAAGTCAAGGAAAAAATACTGCTTCCAATCGAATCGAACCGACTTTCACGGTACGTAGTCACTTTACCACTGAGCCACCGACACTATTAGTTCGCAACATTGTTTTTTATTTTTATTACTTATCATAATAAGGGACTCAACAAATTGGCATTTGAAAATAATTATTTTTTAAATTGACCTGATACCCGCCTTTCAAAATATACCCATCGGCGGCGAGCATGCCCCTTTAAGTTTTGACAATAACGAATTGGCCAAAATTTGACTTTTTTTCCTGTGGGACCAAAGCAAAATGACTGCTGAGGCTCAGATTCAAGTGCTCTTATACTAAATTCGATACAATGAATTTTTGTTGTGCATTTGACTTTGCACACATTATAAGCGAAAATTTGAATTTTTTTTAAACAACTCGAAGCATTTTTCTAAGGCAGCAGTGTATAACCGTAATCTAAGATGTTTAAATTCAAAAACCTATCATTATAATTTTATTTATCAAAAATCCTATTTTAAAAATTAGTAAGTCAAAAATTTTATCTGCCACTTTTTAAAACGTGAAAATTTTGGTTTGAATGAAATACTTACATACCTGCAAAAATATATTTTCAAAAGTCATTAAAGGTGTCCATCTAACAATTTTCTTAATGTTTAGAGGAGAGTGTAGTGTACTTTCAACCTCTTATCTGCTGCCTTTTGCGCCCGTCACATTTATTCCGCCCATTTTCTTCTTTTGCTCTACCTTTTCTACTGATAGCATCAATCTACTGCCGCTGTAGTAATTATAACTGGACCGCCCCTTATAGTTGTAGTCTGAATACAGCATAAAGATGTGGAAATTTCCGAATCAAATCCAATATTTTTTGTTGTACAATATTTGATTTGATTTTTTTAGCTTGTAAATTTTTAAAATATTAGTTTCTTGTTTGCTTTAATTTTTGAAAATTCACTAACATTTATTAAACTTTAGGTATTTAAAATTATTCACCCTAGTATAGAATACCCCCAAAAACTTATACCTTCTAAGCCTTAAGTAAAGAGCACCCAAATATATGTTCCAGACCCCAGAAAAAGTGGGTAAAACACTTATTAGTCACAACTTCCATACGCTGGCCTACCCCTAAGCCTAAGGGCTATGTAAAGAGCACCCAAATATATGTTCCAGACCCCAGAAAAGTGGGTAAAACACTTATTAGTCAACAACCATACGCTGGCCTACCCCTGCCTAAGGGCTAAGTAAAGAGCACCCAAATATATGTTCCAGACCCCAGAAAAAGTGGGTAAAACACTTATTAGTCACAACTTCCATACGCTGGCCTACCCTAAGCCTAAGGGCTAAGTAAAGAGCACCCAAATATATGTTCCAGACCCCAGAAAAAGTGGGTAAAACACTTATTAGTCACAACTTCCATACGCTGGCCTACCCCTAAGCCTAAGGGCTATGTAAAGAGCACCCAAATATATGTTCCAGACCCCAGAAAAGTGGGTAAAACACTTATTAGTCACAACTTCCATACGCTGGCCTACCCTAAGCCTAAGGGCTAAGTAAAGAGCACCCAAATATATGTTCCAGACCCCAGAAAAAGTGGGTAAAACACTTATTAGTCACAACTTCCATACGCTGGCCTACCCCTAAGCCTAAGGGCTAAGTAAAGAGCACCCAAATATATGTTCCAGACCCCAGAAAAAGTGGGTAAAACACTTATTAGTCACAACTTCCATACGCTGGCCTACCCCTAAGCCTAAGTAAAGAGCACCCAAATATATGTTCCAGACCCCAGAAAAAGTGGGTAAAACACTTATTAGTCACAACTTCCATACGCTGGCCTACCCTAAGCCTAAGGGCTAAGTAAAGAGCACCCAAATATATGTTCCAGACCCCAGAAAAGTGGGTAAAACACTTATTAGTCACAACTTCCATACGCTGGCCTACCCCTAAGCCTAAGGGCTATGTAAAGAGCACCCAAATATATGTTCCAGACCCCAGAAAAGTGGGTAAAACACTTATTAGTCACAACTTCCATACGCTGGCCTACCCCTAAGCCTAAGGGCTATGTAAAGAGCACCCAAATATATGTTCCAGACCCCAGAAAAAGTGGGTAAAACACTTATTAGTCACAACTTCCATACGCTGGCCTACCCCTAAGCCTAAGGGCTAAGTAAAGAGCACCCAAATATATGTTCCAGACCCCAGAAAAAGTGGGTAAAACACTTATTAGTCACAACTTCCATACGCTGGCCTACCCTAAGCCTAAGGGCTAAGTAAAGAGCACCCAAATATATGTTCCAGACCCCAGAAAAGTGGGTAAAACACTTATTAGTCACAACTTCCATACGCTGGCCTACCCCTAAGCCTAAGGGCTAAGTAAAGAGCACCCAAATATATGTTCCAGACCCCAGAAAAAGTGGGTAAAACACTTATTAGTCACAACTTCCATACGCTGGCCTACCCCTAAGCCTAAGGGCTAAGTAAAGAGCACCCAAATATATGTTCCAGACCCCAGAAAAGTGGGTAAAACACTTATTAGTCACAACTTCCATACGCTGGCCTACCCCTAAGCCTAAGGGCTAAGTAAAGAGCACCCAAATATATGTTCCAGACCCCAGAGAAAAGTGGGTAAAACACTTATCAGTCACAACTTCCATACGCTGGCCTACCCTAAGCCTTAAGTAAAGAGCACCCAAATATATGTTCCAGACCCCAGAAAAAGTGGGTAAAACACTTATCAGTCACAACTTCCATATGCTGGCCTATCCCTAAGCCTAAGGGCTAAGCCTAAACCTGTTGTTCCAAAGGGTAGTTTCAACGATTTTTAGAAGGTCTGATTTTGGAGGGGGGGTATTCTATACTAACGCCAAATTATTATTTTTTTAAAGAAAACATGGATCTCGTTGTCCAAGCCCTTGGCTATTTCAATATTAACAGTTCTACTTTGCTGGACAAAATCAAGAATGTTACCCCTAATCTGGACAAAACTGACTTGCTGCAAAAGCGCAAAAAAATGATAGGGTAATTATTAAAAGAAAATTTTAAAAATTTTTAAAATGCATAA
This sequence comes from Ditylenchus weischeri, assembly GCA_029231635.1. Classification (NCBI taxonomy): domain Eukaryota; kingdom Metazoa; phylum Nematoda; class Chromadorea; order Rhabditida; family Anguinidae; genus Ditylenchus; species Ditylenchus weischeri. Next base: position 147,627 of record JAMRYI010000197.1, on the reverse strand, counting down.
TTTTAAGAAACAAATGCCAAATTTTCTACGAAAAAGACCCCTTTGTCGTTTCCTGTGGAAAAATGCAGTATCTTTATGACGAAGAAGGCCACAGATATATTGACTGTATCTCCAATGTGCAGCACGGTATGTTTTTTTGTTTTAGCTAATAGTGGCTAAAAACAACCCTATGTTTCGGACAATTTTGTGTAAATCAATCAGATTTGGGTGTTCATGGTTCTTATCCTTTATCCCGACCCCACCCAAGTTTTGATTGTTGAACTTTATTTTTATTTTGACACAAATACCGTATTATTTCTAATAAGCGCCCCGGGGCGCTTATTTTTCAACCCTCCGAAAATCGGGAAAATTTTGGGTGGATCTCGAGATTTTTTGGGGCATAACCAAAATCCAAAAAGCGGAATCGGTAGAGCTCGTGGGAATTAAGAAAATACAAAAAACGGCTTTGCAAAATATTTGCTCTGCCCCGAGATACAGACCCTCAAAGTAGAGGGTGGGGGCTTATTAGAGAGGGGGCGCTTATTAGAGAGGGCGCTTATTAGAGAGCTTATTAGAGATATTAGAGTAAGTTGATTCGCCTTTTGGCGGCATAAAACATGCATGCATACCAGAGTTTCTTGGTGCAGTAGGACCAAGCTGACAAAAATTTGTTCAGTTTCCATACTTTTAGGCTATTTTCCAGTATCCCGGTACCCTTTTAAATTAGGGTGGGGTCGGGATAAAGGATAAGAACCGTGTTCATTACATCTGCCCGCTCATTTTGAAAAATGGCCGCTAATCGTCAATTTTAGCGTCAATTTTTTCTTTGAATTTTTGTGATTATTTTTTGAAAATTTTTGCATTAATATGCGGCTCAGCATCTCAGCTTTCTAACGAACTATCAAACTTTATTGAAAAATTTCAGAAATCTAGAGATTTAGTGGTCGCGACAAAATAACACCAATTTTTTAAACCTCTAAATCTCTGCATTTCTAAAAATCGTTCAATAGAGTTAAATATCTCGTTAGAAAGCTGAGATCTTAGGCTCTATAATAATGTAAAAAAAAAAATGAAAATTCAAGCAAAAATGTAGAGAAAAATGCAAATAAAAAATTGGCCGGCTTTTTCAAGATACAGTCTTTCAAAAAATAAGCGCACTCAATCAAATGGGTTCTAGTATACAATCAGGTTCCATAATATGCCTTGGTCCCCCTGTTGTTTTTTCTCGAAAAACAGCTTGGTCTCCCCGAAAAATTTTGTTTTTCTTTGTTCCGAAAAAACAACAGGGGGGGGGACCAAACTTACCCATCAAATTTTCTGGTTTCCATTGCTTTTTTATACAATGACTTTGTGAAAATCAAAAATTAACTTTTTTCCCTAATTTTTTAAACTTTTTGAAAGCCGTTTAACAGTCCTAGACGTATATTTAATATGATCGATTGCAGTCGGACATTGTCACCCAGTGGTTGTGGAGTGCATAACCAACCAACTGATGTCCTCGACGTGCAATGTCAGATTTGTGAGCAGCAAATTAACAGAATGTGCTGATCAATTACTCAAAACCCTGCCTGGACTAGACACTGTATTATTCTGCAACTCTGGGTATGCCTTTTGCCAATAGTGCATTTTGTTTTAAAAAATTGCAGTAGTATCGAGTCGTTAAATAAGTTGTTCAAAAAACTTTTCCATATCTCACTTTCTAAAAGTTTTCTAATTTTGCAGCAGGTTCTGAAAAATTTCCTCTCACAGTGGATAATTTTTTAGTTCTGAGGCTAATGACTTGGCTCTTCGTTTGGCTCGTGACTTCACTCAAAACCATGATATGATTGTGTTGGATCAGTAAGTCACATTTTATGTATATTTTCATTTGTGCACAGTTGGACCTCTAGAGGAGAAACACCACGGGACCGGATTTTATGTTTAGTATAGGGAGAGTCGGCTCTATATGTGTTGGGGGTCCTCCCGAAAAAAACATGCCTTGGTCCCCCCTGTTGATTTTTTTCGAAAAATTTTTTTGCCCGAAAGTCTCAAAAACGTGTGTGAAATCATATGAAACTACATATTTTTTCAGAAAAATGTACGTCACCGAAAACGAGAGGTTTATCGTCGATTTCAATGCTTGCGAAGACATAGACTTTTCGCAAATCAATCTTCAACAAATTTTTTTACTGGACAATATCAATAGACAATATTGATGTCATTAATAGTATGGTGTTTGCATAGCTCATCTTTATTGGTGTCAAGCTTTCTGCGTTGTTGTTCTGCGTCAAAGAATATTTTTTTTCGAAAAAATAAAAATAAAAACAATGGGGGGGGGACAAAGACATGTTTTTCAGGGACCCCCCAACACATATAGAGCCGGGAGAGTCCATCATAAAGAAATTCTATTTGGGCTAATTTATGCTAACTCTATCAAAAATGTGTTCTGGAGAGCTTGAGAGAGAGATAGCAGGGCGAACCAGCAAGATTTTAACAGCGGAACGAATGATTACAATAGAGAATAGAGTAACATGAGTCAACAGAAGACTCGATGTCGTGTCAAGACAAATACAAATACGAACAATTATTTCTCACAACATTTACCTTGGTGCCCCAAGGCACAAAGCCAGATTTTAGTCAATTTTTTTTTCAAAAAATCAACTTTTTATTTAGAAAGTGATGAAAAACAATTTATTTTTTATTTTTAAGTATATGAAAATCACTTAGGAGGCTTTTAAACATGATTTACGAAAAATTATGAAATGCGTCCCCAGCGGACTAAATAAGTGCCGATATTTCGGCTCTATTCCACAATGAGGGGGGGGGGTTGCCTTGGTCCTCCGTGTTGATTTCTTGTTATTATTTAGGATTAAGCAAGGGTTTGGCAGCGTATGACAGGACGGATTTATCCTAATCTACTCTAGCCAAGCCTTACCTAATCCTAAAAAGTTCCAAAAACAGCAAGGCGGACCAAGGCAAACACAATTCATAACCAACAGGAATTTGAAGCCAAAAGAACTCTGGGACTTTTTGGGCTTTGTGTGGGCCGCTTTACTGAATATCTTTATTTTGAGGCTTTAGGGCGAGGTTTTGGCTCAAAATCGGTTCGGGTGGGGTTGAAAACCCGCCCGTTTTTGTCTTGTATTTTAATGATTTATTAGTAAAAGAGAGATAGAATTGTAAAATAAAAAATTGTCTTATGTTTTCTCCTGGGCCATCATTAACTTAAAAAAGCTAACTTTTATAAAATCATTCACTTATTACAGTGCTTACCATGGCCATGTGACCACTACCATGCAAATGAGTCCCTACAAATTCGATCACGGCTGCAGTATACAAAAGCCCGAATGGGTGCATGTGGTAGGATCCGCTAATCACCACCAATTTTATAGCGATACCTTAAACTTATTTTAGGCTCCAGTTCCAGACGTCTTTAGAGGAATGCATCGTCTGGACGATGAACATTTAAATGATGAAGCCAAACTGCATGAAGCTGGTCAAAAATATGCCGATGAAGTGCTTCAACTGCTCAACAAAGCTGAACAACAAGGCAGAAGTGTGGCTGGCTACATTGCGGAGGCTCTCCAATCCTGTGGAGGTCAAATCATCCCACCTAAATCATACCTCAAGTCTGTGGCTGAACACATGCATAGCCATGGAGGCTTGGTGATTATTGATGAGGTACAGACTGGATTCGGCAGGATAGGGCAGTCTTTCTGGGCACATCAACTCCACAAAGACGGTTAGTGTGTGACTAGAAATTAACAAGTCACGGTTGCTGAATAGCTAACTCTTTTGAAAAACTGTCCGGAAAGTTTTCCAGAAAATTAACAAATTCTTTTATAATGTCAGTCTTTTTACTGGAAAGTTTTCCAAAACTTAGGGAAAACTTTCCAAATTTTTTTTCTGTCTGGTAAATTAAACCACCGTGAATACAGTCAACCGCCGCTATAGTGACACCCCCCAAAAGTTCGGTGCATAGACGTTTCGCCCATTTGGACAAATGTCCAAAATGGGCAAGCGTTTCCCATTTTTGGACATTTGTAAAATGGGCGAAACATAATTGTGGTCCCCCTGTTGATTTTTTATGAATTTTCATTTAGTCTAATTGCGTCAAAAACCGTTCCAGAACACATTTTCCCTCGCTTTTTTAACGAAAAAAAAAAGATTGTATCTCAAACTTTGTACCAATTTGTGACATTTCCAACCACATGCTGATGTCATGTTTTGTTTTAGATTTCGGGATTGATAATTATTTGTCTGCTTTTTGCTGAAAGAGCTACTTTTACAGTGCCTAAGAGTGCCTAAAAAGTCAAAGTTTACAGTGCCTAAAAAAGCTTTCGATCACGAACTTGATGAAGCCAAGAGAAAACATCGCTATTGGACCAATCGAAGACTTCCATTTCGGGCAGCTTGGAAATGTCACAAATTGGAAAAAGATTGAGATACAATCTTTTCGTTAAAAGCGAAATATTCGTTCTGGGGCGGTTTTTTGAATTAATTAAATGAATTTGCAAAAATCAACAGAGGACAAGGTGCGTTTCGCCATTTGGACAAATGTCAAAATGGCGAAAACGTCCCTTTACCAAAAGTTCGTTTTCGCCGTTGCTCAGACTTATTAAAAAAATGTGTCAATATAGAGCGCCTCCAAACAAACTTCTATTTTTTCTAACTTTTGTCCTTTTAAAGATTTTTTAGTACTTTCTGTCCCATGGTTTTTTTCTGACTTACAAAACACATCCACTCATCCTGAGTCAGATTTTGCCCTATCGTTAACTATAGAATTTTTCGTATATTATACGAAGAATTCTACAGTTATTAACGTACAGTTATCGGCGTGGCGAAATCTGACTCAGGGTGAGTGGGTGTTTTCGCTAAATCAGAAATAAAAATGTTTATTTGTAGGCGCGTTATATATACTTATTAAGTTACATTGAGTATTCGCGTGTCTTTTCGTTAAAACTGTTGGCATTTACAAAAACGACAAAAAAATTCACAATCTTTGAGGTTAGATAAAAAAATTCAAAAATTAAGGAAAAAAAGTGTTGGATCGAGGTGGGAACGAACTTTTGGGAAGTGTCTACGGTTGCTACACAGTTAACTCGATTTTTCAAAAAAATTTCACCTTATTTCTTGTTTTTATGTTATTTTTTCTCTAAAATTTTGAGCAGGTCACCCCACGTTTGAAAGCCTACAATGTTGGCTACCCAATGGTACAAAAATTTCTTGATTTAGTTCACAAAAATATATATGTTTTATTACAAACGCTTTCGAACTATTTCGAATTAAAAGTTCGAAAAAATTCGAAAGTGTTTGTAATAAAATATATACATTTTGTGAACAAACAGAAATTTTATAATGGGTAGCCAACGTATCAAACCAACCTGCTCAAATTCAAGAAAAATAACATAAACAAGAAATAAACAATTTTCGAAAATGCTAACTGTAACAACCTAAGTGTCATTATATTTGGGGTACAGTCAATATACAGTTTGCTTTACAGTCAAACCTCGTTTATCCGGCACCCGCAAAAGTTCATTCCCGCCTTGGATGCGACACTTTCTTTAGCTCAATTTTCGAAGTATTTTGCTAAATGTGATTCGCCAGTCTAGTCCGAAATATCGCAAGGATTCTGTTTTTGCCGGTCGTTTTTCCAAAATTTTTAAATTTCATCGTAAAGACCCGCGGACCTTGGTTATCCGGCACCTGATTTTCAAAAAGGGGTGCCGGATAACCGGGATTCGCTGGTCTTTATGACGAAATTTAAAATTTTGGAAAACGACCGGCACTCAGAATCCTGCACTCTGGCGAATCCTTGCAAAGACTTCGAAAATTAGCTAAAATGTGACGGACCAAGGCAGGAACGAACTTTTGCGGGTGCCGGATAAACGAGGTTTGACTGTAAAACTAAAAAAATTATGTGTTTGTTTGTAGGATTTGCGCCAGACATTGTCACCATGGGCAAACCAATGGGTGAGTGCATTGAATTGAGATGCATAACTTTTTTATATGCATTTTTTAAATTTTCAGGCAATGGATTCCCAGTAGCCGCAGTGGTGACCAGGAAAGAAATAGCAGACAAGTTAGGTGGACAAGCTGGCTACTTCAACACTTTCGGTAAGCTCTTTTTGATTATTATGCTTAGAAATGTTTATTTGGTTATATGTTTGTAGGTGGGAATCCAGTGGCATGTGCCGCAGTATTAGGTGTGCTTAAAGTGATCAAAGACGAGAAATTAATTGAACATTCACACAAAATGGGCGGAGTCTTTGAAAAGGAACTTCACGGATTGATGAAAAGGCATGAGTGCATTGGGGATGTCAGGTGAACTAAATTTTAAAAATTGTTTGATTTTTTTAATTTTTGGGGCTTTTCAGAGGTGTGGGCATGTTTTGGGGAATTGACCTTGTTAAGAGCAGGAAAACGTGAGTTTATTAGTTTTTCACTCAAGTTTGGGTCTGGCAATACAGATGAAAATCGTTTTAACGACACCCACTCAAGTTTTTCTCGCCCAGGGTCCGACATTTACACGTTACTGAAAATTAAAAAAAAAATTAACACAAAATCTCTAGCATATTTAAGTTTTAAGTTTTTCGCAGCTTATTTCAGACTTTTTGCAAACCAAATCAGTTTATACCGGAAAGAAGATAATTTGAGACAGAAAAAAGTATTGCCTACTTGTGGGACAAATAAATTTAAATATTTGGCGCTACCGGGTATCCCACCCCCAAATGAAATTTTTTTTGAACTCCTTCAAAACACCATTTTAACCATTTTTAAGCATTTCCTACACGTTAAACACGATAATAAAGGTGTTTTCACCTACTTCACCTATTACCTACAAAAAAAAATTTTAGGGTAAATGACTATTTTTAAGGTATTCTACCCTGTTTTGGTCAGCAGGCGAGGCAAAAAGACCTCTATATGCATTTTATGATCAAGAGTCACCTTTATGGATATATACCCTTCCCATTCCCTTGCAATGAGGAGCAAGTTGGGTCTTTGGCCGCGAAGCGGCCAAACATAGCTAAAATCTAGAATACCTGGAATACCTTAAGAAAGTCATTTACCCTAAAAATTTTTCTGGAAATTGACATTTTATAAAGAAAAGTAGGTGAAAACACCTTTGTTATCGTGTTCAACGTGTAGGAAATGCTTAAAAATGGTGTTTTGAAGGAGTTCAAAAAAAATTTCATTTGGGGGTGGGCTATACTCCGGTAGGGTCAAATATTTTTATCATTCAATCTTAGACGCGAGCCTGACAGTGAGCTAGCCCTCGCACTGATTATGAATCTGCGGCAAAATTATGGAGTACTCCTTAATGCCGATGGACCACACACAAATATACTCAAGTTCAAACCTCCACTCTGTTTCAACGAGCAAGATCTAAGAGAAGTTATAGATGCGCTAGACAAAGCCCTGACGCAAATGTCTTGTTAAAAATGTTCTTGTTTTTTAAATTATATATCAATGAATCAACCATATCAGTTTTGTTGTTTATAAGAATATTATTTATTTGCTGTACAGATCAGTCAAATATTACTCTTACAATATCCATATTAGAATAAAGAAGAGTAATCAAACAATATATTTGCATCCAAAGAACAAGAAAAAGAAAACATGTTTAAGGTGGCAGTATGATTCGCAAATACACCAAATTTGGTGATATCACCAAAATTACCTGTATTTTATTTCACATACCTTTTTAATATATTTTTCTTATCTCAGATGTTTTTACACCGTCTTGTTGCTGAGATTTTTCTCTATCGATTAAATGGTCAAGCACCCTAATTAATAATATTTTCTGAGGAAGTCACACAACTGTAAGGTAAAAAACATCCGTAAAAACGAGGTAAAAACAAGGTTTTTTAGTGTTAGGCTGCTGTAATTTTCTCAAAAAATATTGGGTTGTCTCATAATTAATGAGACTTTTTCGATTTGTCGTGCATTTAACCAAAACACTTTATTTGTCAACAAACATTCAACAGTTATTCATCAGGCGGATATTCGCCGTCGTACTCGAAGCCTAATTCCCACTTCTGCGGCCAAATGTCGATGCCTCGCTCATAAAATTCTGGTGTCTTTGATGCAATCCAAGCTTTCACGTCATCGGCAACTTCGTTAAATGTTCTGTAAACCTTCCCGCGTTGCCAGTTACCGCGTTGCCAAAATATATTTTTAAAGGACCATGGAATTTGATAAGCACAACAATTTGCAAAATTTGAATTCGCGCGGGATCACCCTGATTATGTCAGTAATGTTGTCAGATTATTTTTGGTTTGAGTTCAATTTTTTAAACATAGAACCGTTTACTAGTGAAGCCCAACGTTGCTTGACATTGCCCGATCGGACGAGTTAGTCGACTTCCATGCAGTGTTTCCTAAATGAACTAATTTTCTCACTGAAAAAATAGTTAAATTCAAAATTTTCACTGGAAAAATAGTTATCTCATTTTTCTCACTGAAAAAATAAGTTAAGTATTTTTTTTAGTGAAAAAGCTGAAAATTAAAATGCCTTTTTGTGGTCTTTTTCTGGCAAAATCCTGAAATCTGACCAATAAGAGCCCGACCTAACTTATAATTTTACGTCTGGCTCATACTGGTTTACTAGAAGTGCCGGTTTATAGAGACTTGGCGGAATTGTCTCGGAGGTAAGTGTGTGCATCTCTAACCCTCCAAGACTCCACGACCCATTCAGAGGGCCAGGGGCTTGGACACACATACATACCTGAGATATGACTCACTCGAAAGTGACTTTGGATTCATAAAAATGGGCTCTATATGTGTTGGGGGTCCTCCTGAAAAAAACATGCCTTGGTCCCCCCTGTTGATTTTTTTCGAAAATTTTTTTTGCTCGAAAGTCTCAAAAACGTGTGTGAAATCATATGAAACACAAGATCAAACGCTATCGAGGAACTAGTGAAGCTCATCTTCAGGGATACATTAGCGAAGCAATCTTCCGTTACAACACAAATGCTATGAAACTGAATATTTTTGAACACATTATTGATGTCAGTATGGTGTTTGCATAGCTCATCTTTATTGGTGTCAAGCTTTCTGCGTTGTTGTTCTGCGTCAAAGAATAAATTTTTTCGAAAAAAAAAATTAAAAACAATGGGGGGGACCAAGGCAAAAAATTTTGAAATTTTTCGAAAATTGCATATTGACGTTATTTACATTGCTCGAAACGAATTACATACCTCTTATCCTGAAGCCATATCTCCTTTGCCAAGGTAAACTCTAGCGTTATAGAGATACTTGATTTGCGCATCCACGCAAGTCCATATTTTGAGTCCATATTTTTCCGCTTTCTCGGGATGAACATTCGGAAAGAACAGCGCCCTCTGAAGCAAAGCAAAGTTTCGTCGACGGTTAGACACTTCCCAGGTGCGTGCTGTTCGCGACAGTTTTCATATTTTGTAGTATCTGTTCTAAAGATGTGTGTGTCCATCACCAGGCTCAAAAGAGTCCAGTTGTCTGTGATGACTGTTCTCATAAACTGTGACTTTGTGCAAGTTGTTATCCATTTTCCCCCGATTTTTTGTAAGAGATATCAGGCATGTTTATACTCGTTGTGTAGCTCTGTTACTGCGCTACACGATAACGGTGACCTTTTGGCTAGATCACATCCCTGGACCGAGATTGAAGCATTTATGTGCGAGGGTACGTATATTCAGAAACTGGTTTGCAGGGGCAAGAATCAAATTTTCGGACAGATTTTCATTACTGAACCTGCATTATTTGGGCTCGTCAGATAGCCCTCTTCACGAGCTACATTTTGAGTGGTTATATGCCGTGACAAACTGTAAATTTAAGCGAGTGGCATGCGAATAAAGCATGATGGTCCATAAATTTCGGTGCTCCTGATTGACCAATTTTCAAAAGCGTTTTTATCAACATTTTTGTTGGAACTCAACCCAAAGTAAAAACACCATCGTGCTCAGCATGAAAAACTGAGTCAGAATCAACAAAACTCACCACCGGCCGTTGCCGTGTTAAACGTTTATAAAACAGTGTTTTGGCTCGGTTTCCTATTAGACCTCGCCCTCAACTTTGAAAAATAAAAGCCTCAAAGCATTAACAGTATTTCCAAAAAAAAATATTTTTAGAGTTTCTCTTCTAACAAGAGAAAGCTTATTTCAAAGTTTGGTGACTATGCTAATTCGGACAACTATCATATGTTTAATTTTTGCTTTATTTTTTGACCTTTATTAAAACATTAGAAATAATAACTTTTTTAGCTGCTCTTATCACAACAATTAGCTGACAATGCACAATGGTCTTTGCGATATGTGTAAGTAAAAAAGAGGAAACAAATTTGTAAGTGGGCATAAAACTATGGTTAACAATAAAAATAAAAATATTTTGCAATTGTAATAGATTACTTCAGCCAAACTGCTAGTTTTAATTATCACAATATCCACAATCGACTATTAATACAACGCTATTCAATAAAGTATGTTCCCACTCAAAGGACCATGAAACTTGATAAGCACAGCAATTTGCGAAATTATAATTCGCGAGGGACCAACCTAATTTAGTCAATAATGTTTTCGTGCATTTCGAATTTGAATTTGATGTATTAGTCAATATTTCAATAGAAAAATGTAGAGCAACGGAAGTTGCCTAACTCGTCCGATCTGGCAATGTCAAACGACGTTAGGCTCGACTAGTCGACGGTTCAAATTTTGGAACAAATTTAATAAATGTAAACAAAAAATAATTCGAAAAAATTATTGACTAAATTAGGATGGTCCCACGCGAATTCAAATTTCGCACACTGCTGTGCTTATCAAGTTCCATGCTCCTTTAAATTGCGATATTTTTTTAGTGAAGGGACCTGTCGTCTGATTTTTGCATATGAGCAGTCAGCTTTACAATTTTTTCAATTTTTCTTGAGATCCTAGAGGTACGAACTTCAAAGGGTTGCGTTATATTAAGAGTCCACCATGTTAATAAACAAAATTTTAATCTTAAAAAGTCCCCGATTTGTAAAAATAAATTATAACAAGCAAAAAAATGGTGTTTCTAGATTAGCGAGGCATTTTTACCAATAAATTCTTCTTAATAATGAAGCCTTTTTTTTTTTAATTTCTTTGTTTAATTTTTATCTTGGAATGCAGAATATGCTTTTGAAAACTTTTTGCAAATTTCAGAAACTCAATCTCGAATTTTTGCCATCTAATTATTAATAATTTTGTTTACTTTTTGAGGAGTGCACTGATACGAAAATGGTTGAATGTTAGTAGTTTACTTAGCTGCTTAAGTCGTTTTCTAAAGTTAAAAAGCCTCACTGATAGAAAGAAATCGTTGGTAAAATCTAAAAGCGTACCGGAAAAAGCTGAGGCAATGTACAATAAAACAGGATAAATATTTTGGGAATAATTTTTTTAGCGTAGACCAGTGAAAACAGCGAATCAACGTTCAGAAAGCTTTTGTTACCAAAAAAAGAGAGTGAAAAATGCCGGGTGTCTTTCTCTTGTGATCAAACAAATTTTTGTTCCTTCTTTTTTTCCCATTCTTCAATGACTTTGGCATCCAGGTGTTCCCATTCCCACTTCTGTGTTTGACTTTTTTCGTCGCAAGGCATCATGTAAATTTCACCGGATTCAACATCGCAGTCCTGAAAATGCTTTGAGATGAAAACTATGTTTTATTAAATTGATGACGTATACCATGCATAAATTGCTAACCTACAAAGACATTTTTGTTATAATTTTCGAATATGAGAACTAATTTTTTACTTTGTGCCATATCTGATGAGTGGCCAGACGATACTTGAAATACTGATTTCCTTTCATGCCATGACTAAACAAAATAATGCAATATGCAAAAATTAACTAGCAAGATCAGAGAAATAATATGAATAGAATTTTTTTAATGCAGCTATATTTTGGTAAGTTTATATTTTATGATTTATTTTATATTCACTTTTTTATATCCAAGCATCAAATTATTAAAGCACGATTATAACGCATGATATATATCTCTCAAAATTTTCAAAATGAAGATTTAGTTTAAAAATGACACTTTTACCATTTTCCGATTAAAAAATGCTGTTATATCAAGTGCTTATTGCCATTGTGAAGCGAAAAAAAGAGTTTGACTTAAAATTTCAGAAACAAAAAAGGTTTGTAGCTTAAAACGGACAAAAACTTTAAAAAAAGACGGATCGATACCTTGTATCAAAGTTTAAAGTATATGCCGAAAAATTTTAAACCTGATCTAAGGTTACGCAAAAGAAAACAAAAACAAACACAAACATTTTTACAAACACACATACTTTTGTAAATAAATAAAAAACTGCAATGATTTACCAGGCAAATAGTGTAACGGGGCTCTTGTTGTCGGACCGTGACACGTCAAAACACATATTTCTGCTTTTTGGCCGAATATCATTCCAGAAACTCATGCGCATGGTCTGCAAAGCAAATCCTTTATAAAAGAAAGCAGGATTAAAAATAAAAAGAACCTGCTCTCCTCCGTCACTTGGATCTTCACTCATACATTTGCGCAAAGAAATTCGGTCACCCGAACTTTTGAACTTTGTATCAACACACTTGTTAGCTGCCGTATTTTTAAGTTCACCTAAAGATTATTTTTTTGCAAAAAAGTCAAATTTACAGATTATTCACCATTTGCACCATCTGGAGGCTCGATTGCCGGGTAGAAGCGGTCTTGATCGAAGGCTATTTCTGTAAAGAAAATTTTTGCTTAAGAGTTGTGAGTAAAGAATACCTTTCATGAACCAATCAAAAGATTTGCAGTTAAGTCGTTGTCGAACCTCAAGCTGTTTGTGGAGGTTGCCTTAAATGATTGTGATTTAACTTAAAAAATATATAAAGCCCAGCAAAATTTACACAGTTTTGATTTTATAATTTTTATGCACTGCTTTTTCTGCAAGCATTGTACAAGGTTGGTGCGAAGTTCATAAAAGGTTCACCTTAGGTTCCTTTTAATTTCACTAAGTTTTGTCAAAAGCATAAGCAAAATTTTGTAATAATCTTGTTAAAATTTGGCCCCACACTGAGTGAAAATTGATTAAAAATTTTGAACAAAATTAAAAGAATGTTTGCTTGGGGCAGGGCTTTCACAAAGTTATGCCAAGTTTCACTAATAGTTTTTATTTATTTTTATCAATAATCAATATTTGGGTGAAGTTCAAAGGAACCTCAGTTGGACATATCATCAACCTGGAATGAACTCCAGCTTTATATTAATTTTTATATTTTTATATTTTTTTATTTTTATTTATAATTTTTATAATTTTTATATTTTAATTTTTATATTTTATATTTTTATATTTTTATATTTTTTTATTTTTATTTATAATTTTTATAATTTTTATATTTTAATTTTTATATTTTATATTTTTAATTTTTATATTTTATATTTTTATATTTTATATGGGTAGAGGGTGCCAATATTGTCCGTTTCACTTATCTGTTTATCGTTGGCAGAGTATATAGGTTTTCGGTCCAACTCGCATACTCCAAGTGACAAAATAGAAATTATTACAGCAATTTAATTTCAATATGCGGATGCGTTATCAACAGACCTATTGTCCTACTACCCACAGATATCATTACCGCTCTATCACTTTAAGCATAAACTATGTCCAACCTGCGTCTGCTCTGGCCATAGCGGACCTTCTCTTGTATAAATGTTGCTTGTAGTCATCCATCCAAACCTCAGCCACTCGTTTGTAGTTTCTCGAGATAAAGTCACCAACACCTGGGTTTGGGAAAGGTACATATTTGCAGCGATAAATGTGGCCAACTCTTAAATAGTGAGCTGTCAATCAGAATATTTAGATTGATAAAACCTGGAACAAGGAGCGTCCACCATTTGACCATGACACTGCCATACCTAAATAAATCCATAGACTAAAACGCCATTTAAAAATCGCTAAAAAGTTACTTTGAAACTGAGCTCATACTGCTCTCCTCCCCAGATGTCTAAGCCTTCGTCGTAGCCACCTAACTCCCAAAACCATTTTGTGCTGAAGTTAATCAATAGCCGAACTTTTTTCAGGTTTACACTTGAATATCCAACCTTATGGCAAAGTAACCGCCCGCCATCACTGGACTTTTGAATGGGCGGGTTGGATTACGCTGATCCTCATCTGTTATTGGCAGTCTTTTGTAGTTGAACTCCCAGTCAAATGAGCCTTCAATACTTTAGATATAAACTAGTTTTATGCAAGCAGTCTGATACCCCTGGCCCCTTCATCTTGTGGTCTGTATTCATAATTATCACAGTCAATCACATCCACAAAAGGACAAACAACAGTGCTGTAATTGTTAAAATAAAAATGAAATTAAAATTTATGAATTAATTTTCGAACTAAACTCACCGGTAATTTAAAGCGATCGGTTCTTGAAAAAAATAAATTAATCAACAATGTTTTGAAGAATAAAGCTCACCAATTAAAGGTGGAAGCCAATTGTAGTTTGCCTCGGAATGAGCATCCAAAAAGACAATAATTTCGGAAGTGGCTGCTCTTGCACCGATCACTCTGGCTCGGATCAAACCTTCTCTTTTGCTATAAACACATTTTAGGGTGAGTCAAGAATTTATATCACTTTTGCAAGGTGGAATTGGGTCAATCCAAAAAGGGTAGGATAGTTTGGAGTCGGACTGAGTCTTCGGACTTTTAAGAATATTTCGAATTTTGACCCTAGTATAGAATACCCCCCGAAACTTATGCCTTCTAAAACTTAAGTAAAGAGCACCCAAATATATGTTCCTGACCCCAGAAAAAGTGCGTAAAACACTTATTAGTCACAACTTCCATACGCTGGCCTACCCCTAAGCCTAAGGGCTAAGCCTAAACTTGTTGTTCCAAAGGGTAGTTACAACGATTTTTAAGAAGGTCTGATTTTGGGGGGGAGGGTATTCTATACTAGCGTCCGAATTTTCAACTAGTTTTTAAACTAACTACTAGTTTTAGAAATTTATGAATTTCCTCTCAAGGATGTTACGCCAAGTGTGATACCTATCGAATTCTAAGTTAAACTGCGCTTTCAAAATTTCAAAATTCGATCAAAAAAAAATAAAAGAGACATGCGCGTGCGCAACACCGCAAATAACTAGCAACTTTTATAATCATTACGTTTTTCACTCGTTCAGCATTAAATTGATATGATAATCACATACTGCTTTTTTAAATTATGCGAAGAACTTCAAAAACATCCAATTTATTTATTAAATACCTACCCTGTTCTAACCACCTTCACAATGTGGTCAAGCTTTTTGTTTTTCCAAAATTCCTAAAAGCACAACTTCAAAAGTGCAAAAAACAAATTGACCTTTAAATACCTCTAGCGGCTCTTTAAGAAAAGATTTCGTGCTGGCGTCATCTACCAAAATAACTTCTTTGACAACACCAGGAGGTGAGCGATTGATTATTGAGTAGGCACTGCGCAACAAAGTCGAAAAATGCTAAAAACAAAGGTAAGAAATGTACATTAACATTTAAAAGAAAAAAAACCTCATCATGAAAAGGGAAAATCACTGATACACTAGGCAGCTTTTCAATATATTTTTGATCTTTGCAACCTAAAATGCTAACAACTTACGTTATAATGTTAAAAACAGAAAACTACTTTTATGACGAACATCCTTGACCGATCTATCCAATGCTATTTGATCACTGATATAGGCATCATACCCGTTTTGTCGATACAGATCATCCTAAAAGTTGAAAAATAAAACAATTTGGAGCATTTGAACATGAGCCCAAGGGCTTACTTGTACCTGAGCTTCAGCCGACCAAAATAGCTCATGTTAAACCGACTGCTCGGATTTAGGTTCAAGTGAGTAAAATCAGAAGCGAAATTTCAAATTTGTATTTTTCTTGTTTTTGGTTCTGGTTTAACACTTAAAAGCCGGTTTGTGCAAGTGGGCGCGTTTTGTTCAGAATTTCGTGCTGAACAAGATAGGAGCGAAAAATATATTTGTGTTTGTATTTTTAGGTTTCAGCTTTTATAAACATTAACTGGCCGAAATTTTAAAAAGGAAAAAAATCTCTCGAGAAAACGATAGGATACAGAACGCCAAAAAAGGCGCGAATTTGAATAAACCTAGAAAAGGCTGTCGACCAAGCAATTTGTTGATGATGGCACTGCTTTTTGCTGTGATTCACTGTCTTCTTTGGTATCAAAATGATGCGCCGAATCTGCGCTTCCTGTTGCAGTAAATGTAAAAACGGTGATACCAATGATTTCTTGGTGTTTATAAGAAAGGACTAAATTTTGTATTTCATATAATTTTTGAAAAATGCTATTATTGTGCATGTTCTTTGCCCACTTACACAACTTAACCTGTATTTATTTGAAAGCACGTCGAATTTTGCACCTAAATAGCACTTCAACCACACAAATTTGTTTTCAGATAAAAAGTTACAATCAAATAACTGAAACAACCCAAAATAGGATGTCTCCAGCAGTAAATACGTAAAATAAATCTCAAAAAAGAACTTTTTCATAGATTTTTTTGCTCCTATCTTGTTCAGCAGTTGAACAAAACACGCCATTTTGCACAACCCAGATTTTGAGTGTTAAGTGAGTGCCAGGGACTCATATTCAATTTAGCCAAAAAAAATAAAAAAACTATTAGTTTACCCTTATTTTATTGAGCGTCTCATTTTCTTTAGACATAACTACAGCTTTTCCTTGTTCTCCATTGCCAGTTCTTTCCTGATCTTTTTTGTATGCTTCATAATCGTGCCAATCTTTTTTCGAGAGTGTCCTGTAAGCAATAAACGGGTCGGCACCATCTTTTCCATCTATAATTTTTAGAGAATAATAGAGGTATGAAAATTCTAAAGCCTACAATTATTTTGTGAAACTTCCAACTTTTGAGGTAAACTGTGTTCTGGATCTGATGTAATAAAGACATAGAAAACTAACAAAAAGGATAGGAATACTAAATAAGTCAAAAAATAGAAGAATTTGCGTGGAATGTATCGAGAAACACGAGACACTTTTCTAGCGAGCCTATGCCCTTGCATTATTGTAGAGTGGAAACCGCAAAAAGAGACATTTCCTCTCCATAAATGAGCAATGCAGAGAGAAATGCATATTTGAAGTAGATTTGAACGTGAAATTATTTTTCGCTTTCACATCAAGACAAAATTTGCTTTAAAAGACATAATCTGTAAGAATGAACGGCGCTAGTATAGAATACCCCCCCAAATCAGACCTTCTAAAAATCGTTGTAACTACCCTTTGGAACAACAAGTTTAGGCTTAGCCCTTAGGCTTAGGGGTAGGCCAGCGTACGGAAGTTGTGACTAATAAGTGTTTTACCCACTTTTTCTGGGGTCTGGAACATATATTTGGGTGCTCTTTACTTAAGGCTTAGGCTTAGAGGTAGGCCAGCGTATGGAAGTTGTGACTGATAAGTGTTTTACCCACTTTTTCTGGGGTCTGGAACATATATTTGGGTGCTCTTTACTTAAGTTTTAGAAGGCATAAGTTTTGAGGGGGTAGTATTCTATACTAGGGTCGAATGAACCATGACCTGGCCATGCCGAATTTTTTTTCTACTTTTTTAACTATCTTGTAGCAAATTGAATGGGAAGTCCAAAACAATTGAGATCTTTTGTTTTTAAAAGAAAATATACGAAAACCATGCATTTAATTCAGTCGGTTTTCGGGTGATGCATTTTTTGATTTATTCACTTCAAATGGCTCTAGCTTGCTTTTGCTCTGTTCAACCCTAATCAAATAATAGCTCATTTTGCTCCCTTAAAAAAAAACTCTTTCAAATGAGCGCAGTCGTTTCCGGTTGACAATCAAATATAATGGACAAATGTGCAAAAGCTACACTTTTCAAAACCTCCAATTTGGTCGAAAATTCCATTTTCTTCACTTTTTCGTCAGCTCAAGCAGAAATGTTTTCCCATATTCTTGTACAGCTCAATCAGCTGACAAGACCAGTGTAAAACATCCCCAAAAAATTGACTATCTGAGGAAAAAAAACAGCTTTTTAGAAAGAAGGTCGCTAAAACTCAATGTGATAATTTACGGAAAACTTCTGGTTTTGAGTCTCTGTGACAGATTTTCTTGGCGGATTCGTGTTCAGCATGGTCTATTTGCTTGTAAAAGTGCTCTTACCTTTCAAACTCACTGTCGAATTCCTCTCAAGACAACAAAGATTCAAAACGCACTTTAAAAAATTAATTTTGTGACATTTCAAATCTTTGTTGCCTTGAAAGGTATTTGAAATATGACAGTGAGTTTGAAAAGTAAGAGCACTTTTATAAGCAAATCGACCATGCTGAACACGAATCCGCCAAGAAAACCTGTCACAGGGACTCAAAACCAGAAGTTTTGCGAAAATTATCACATTGACTTTTGGCGATCTTTACTCTAAAAAACCGTTTTTTTTCTCAGATAGTCAATTTTTAGGGGATATTTCACTAGTCTTGTTCAGTTGATTGAGCTGTGCAAGAATATTGAAAAACATTTTTCTTTAAAGCACCATGCTCGCGGTGGTCTAACATAATCGTGGGATTTCTGTACGGATTTTTTAACTTAGCTTCTAACAAATCAAGACCTAGAATTTAATTTTAGGTGTAGTTTTGTTAGAAACCAAGTTAAAAAATCCGTACAGAAGACCAATGATTAGGAAATTTTTTTGAATTGACGGGGGACCCACCAGACCACCGCGAGCATTGTCTTTTAAGCAAGAAAACAGCATTTACGACCAAATTGAAGATTTGGAAAAGTGTAACTTTTTCAAACTTTCGCTTAGTTGTCCAATATATTTGATGGTCAACCGGAAAGGACTGCACTCATTTGAAAGAACGTTTCTAAGAGCAAAATGAGCTATTATTTGATTAGGCTTGTTGTGAGAAAAAAGCGAGCTAGAGTAAACAATAGGACTTTGTCGGGTCCAAATTGCCGATCAGCGTGCGCAGTGGGGGAAGCGGAGATAGAAATACTTGGTCTACCCTTTAGGTGACTCTCAATAAAATATAGGAACAGATCCTTTTCGATATCGGAACAAATCCCCTAGCTAGCAAATACTTCTTGAGGGGGCTAATGCGAGGCGGGAGAGGAGCCGCAAACTCACAGATCGTGGCCTGGTAACCAATGATCCGTTACGCCCAGGCTTAATCACTGAGTCGTATTTCATGTCTGTAATAGCCGGAGCTTTAGACCTTCGGAGATACACGTGCCTCCGGAAAATACCACTGGGGATCCTCTGAGGGGAGACGAGTAGGAATAACACCACAAATTTATTGCACCTCAAACTTGGGTAATTAAACCCCGATAAAATACAAACAAATAAATGCATATTATGGGACCGAAATACACGTGGTCTATTAACAAATATATCGAAAGGTTAAATGGCAAGCACATAAGTGGAAGCAAAAAGCAAAGCAATCACAACACAATACAATGGGGGATCAAAACAAACATATTTCAGCACAGACACCAGGGGCAAAGATATTCTAAGTCCAAGCTGGACTTAGAAAATTGAACAACAAATTAAATAAATTCTAGACAAGGTCTCGACAAATATTCTAAGTAATATATTTTACACGGAATAATGCAAGTTCTAGATTTATATACGAAAAATCACAAGTTCTAGAATTACAGACCAATTATTCTAAGTCCCGACAATTAACACGAAGAATTACAAGTCTGGGTAAATGCATCAGCGCCACAGTAAAATATTCTACGTCCAATCTGGACTTAGAAAAAATTCATACGAAAAAATAAAACTGGAGAGAAAATTGGATCCGCGGCTACCAGGACCAGCTCTGATGGCCAGAATGAGCTCTCCACCAAATATGGGTTCCTTATACTAGAGCCATTTGAAGTTGACAAGTCCAAAATAAAAGTACCTCAAAATTGACTAACTTAAAATGCATGATTCTCGAATGCTTTCTTATGAAAAAAAAGATCTCAACGGTTTAGGACTCTCCATTAAATTTTCTACAAGATAGTCAAAAAAGAAGAAAAAAAAAGTGGTCCATTCTTACAGATTATGTCTTATAAATGTGATTGAGAGGGTTTATTTAAAACAGTATCGTGCTTTTCCTTCAAATTAATTGACACAAACAGTGATGGGTCGGTCCGCCCCGGAACGCCCCGAATGCGCCGCCCCGCACCGCCCCGATGCGTGGGGCGGTGCCGGGGCAGTGGCCTGGTTCGCTTATTGACGTGGAGCGGTGCCGGGCGCAAAAAAATAGTCCGGGGCGCGGGGCAGGGCGAAGGCAGAGCTTAGTGCTGGGGCGGGGTATGGGGCGCCCCGGAGCGTCTCTATTTGTCACAAACTTTACAAGAGGGCTTCAATTTTTCAAATTTCAATAAAAATTAGCATTACAAACTGCGTCGAAGCATCATCACAGCCTAAAAAAACCTCCGGTGCGGTGGAAAAATTTCCTGCTTACGTATCACTGGACACAAGCCGAACAGGAGCCTATACAGGCGCCATCACATAAGTTAATGTAAACGGCTTGAGTTTACAATCACCGGCCCCCATCCCCCCACCCCCACGGGGAAGGGTCGGGTGGAGGAGATAACTTCATATTCGCGTTTCTCGACCCCGATTTCATGAGAAAGCAGGCTGTTTTTTTGGTTCTGAGAAAAATTTTTTTTTTTCAAACCACAGGGGGTTATCATGGTTTTTTCAGTCAAAATTTGAAAAATTTGAATTGGCGCATTTTGAATTTTAAAGGGATTAAGGGCTGTATTGGGAGGGAAAGGGAATAAAAAGGGGCCACTTTCATGGCAGAACGTTAGAAAAGTAAATATTTATATCCTTCGACTGTCTTACCATGTTTTTAAACTGGGCCGTGGCAAAAGTAGACTCTATATGCACTTTATGGTCAAGAGTACTTCTCGGAATCACGTCTAAGGCAAGTGAGTGCGCGCATCTCTAACTCTCGAGCCCCCTGCGCCCCAAGGGGGCTTGGGGGCTTGGAGTTGAGATGCGCAGTTAATGCTTCGTCATTTTTCCAGAAATTGATTATTTTGAAAAGTCCGTAGTGTGGTTATTTAAAGCATCAAACTTACCAAATACATACAGCCAATCGAAAGAAACTGATCGGTTTCGGACTATTGTACGATTTGCAGCAGGGACAGAACAGTTTCTTCTTTCAGTTGAAGTAGTTCTTAATCGTCAATGGAAGAAGATGAAGACGCTTTGCAACTGTGTTCGATAGAGGATCCTTCTAAAACTTTTTAATAAACATCATCTTGTAGCCTTTCCTCTATACTGAGCCGGACAAAACTTGCATCGCGCCATTATTACTTGTTTCTTGTCGATGGCTTCCTCGGTTGAGTCGAAAAACTGCCAACTCTAATTTTTTTTATTGAACATCGTTACCTAATAACTAGATCTATCAGAGGTATACGATTACAGTCTTCAGTCTGATTATATAAAATTAATGACAAAAGCCAAAATAAAGTCAAGACTTAAGAATATTTGACACAATGCTTATTCAATTTTTATAATATATTGTAAAAGTTGAAAGAAAACTTTTACGAGTTTTAAATAAAAGCTTAGGTCAAGAGTTTTCACACTGTACACCCATATGCTGTTCTTCTTTTCCCAGAACTCGTTTATGAAAAAAAATTCGTCTGAAGCTGGGAATTTAAAAAATAGTTGTGACGCAAATTCACTAGTTCGATTAAAAAAGCCCTGTACTTTACCAAAAAACTTCAGACGCTAACATAGTAACTATGAAAGTGTTGCATAAATAAAAATTAATAAGTAATAAACAAAAAGAAACAAAGTTGAGAAAATCTTTTAATCCTATTTTCAACCCACAAACAACAATGTCCGCGATTTCTCCGCCATCAATTGCTTTGCTTAAATTTTATTACATCTATTCCAACTTTACACTTCTTACAACTTGGTTGTTTGCTCCATTTATAATCTATGTTATACTAACCCAATCCAAAACCCTTGGCAACTTCAAATGGTTTATTTTAAACCACATCTTTTGGGGCACTATATTTGAAACTGCTATGGCAATCTCTAAACCAGTTATATTGACCCCTCTGGCTGCTGGTTATCAGATTGGATTCGTAAAAAATATTTTTGGATACAAAAGCAGTGTTGTCTACCTTTTAGTTTGCATGGGATCAGCATTTAATATGTTTGCTGGCCTTATTTTAACTTTAACTGTACGCTACATGCTCATATTTCCAATCAAATATTTAAAATGGTTAAACGCTAAAATATTGACTGTAGCCGTTTTAGTTATATTATTTTTGGTTTATTGCTGTTTTTATTACGCCGTTTTCTCAGTTGTCGAAGAAAATCGACAAACTGTTATTGCATGGGCAATAAGTTACGACTCAGGTGTAAAAAAATACTTTGACACCGAGCCAACTTTCGTTGTTCTTCCACATTCCTATATTTTTTGGCCATTTTTATTTATTTTTGTAACATGCCTTCTGATTATTTTAACAGAGCCTATAGCTTTAGTATTCTTTATATATCGGCTTTTGAAACGAAACTCGCAAAACAAAGAACAAAGATCGATTATTGTTACTTCGCTTGTTCAAGCTTTTACTGCAACTGTTTTTTTGACGCTGCCCTGTACAACTTTTTTCTTTTTAATTTTATTTGAAATCGCTCATTCTTCTGCAATCATGACTATTGCTTTATGTGTTCTCGGCACTCATTCAATTGTAGAGTTCATTGTAACTTTTTACTGTGTTTTGCCATACAGAAAATTTATTTTAAAACTGCATCCTATTTTTAGAACACCAAGAATTGATAGCTCTTTGCTGACGTTAAAGCCACATTTTTACTTGTCTCGTTGAAATTTTAAATTTTTTATTTACATTTATTATTCCGAATAAATTATACTTTCTCAAAAGAGCCAAAACCTCGTTTTTTCAAGGTCTGAGCAAGTTTTAGGCACTGAAAACGATAGAAAAGGCGAAAATAGGTGGGAAAGAACTTTTGAGAGAAAAATTAACCAAATTTTGATTTTCTGCAGTGCAGGACCAAGGTAAACAAACCTGAAAGGATACCCAGATAACCAAAACAATTAAATCTGAATATATTTTTGAACAGTGGTGCATAGCGCATAAAAAACTCTGGTAGGCATACATGTTTTACGCATCCAGAGTTACTTTCGAGTGATTTGTGTCTCAGATATGTATGTGTAAAAAAATTTGAGAAGCCAAAGAACTTTTTCTGTTCTTGCTGTCATCCTTCTCGCTCTGACTTTAGATATCTTCTCTTTTTTCAGCCCTCGGTTTAATCCGAAGGCTAAAAATCTGGTCGCTTCAAGCCTCCTGCGGCACACTCGGAAGCTTGGAGAGTTAGAGATGCGCGCACGGACTTACCTGTGACATGAATATAAGCAAGACTCTTGATTAGAAATGGACAAAAAGCTCTTTTTACTCAGATACAGTGACCGAAAGACAGTAGAATAACTTTTATAGTTTACCTCGGTGCCCAACCTTTTTTGCACCCGGATACCCTTTCAGGTGGGATCACTTTGTTCAGCAAGTAGACTGGTTTCTTGCTCCACAACATAACTCTCAGCAACCCTTCCAGCACAGACCTTACAGTGGCGTACAGCAAGGTGGCTTATAACTGAGGTCGAAAATTTATTCAACATTAGAGTGGCGGTTAAATAAGGTTCATTACAGTCGACGCTTTCACTTAAGACTAGGGTTGGGAACCTCCGGAGATTTTCTAATTCGGAGATAAAGATATACCGGCGATTTTCTAATTTTCCAGTTTCTGGAGGTTCTTAAATTGGAACTTCAACTTTTTTGGCATACAGAACATTAATATTCTATAAAATTTGTAACGTTATTTTGTCTTTAAAAAAGCTTGAAATTGAAATGAGCTTTTTTACTTTACGCTGCTTCAGTTTTACCTTTCTTCTTGCAAGGCCCGTGAGATTTGCATGTTGGTAACAGTATAGCATAGGCCCGAAAAGCAGTCAAACTAAAGCATTTATTTTTTACAAAATTTTTGATCAAAGTCTCATATTGATTATCGTGCTCTGAAACGGCACGGAAACACTGTGGTTTCTGAAAAATCGAATATTTTTTGGTTTGCTTTGGTTCCCCAAGGCAAAAAAATATAGAAAAATTAAAAAAAAATTGTTTTCTAAATCGTCGCCATCATAAAATGCATATAGAGTCTCTTTTTTCATGGAAACATTAAGACAGTTAATCATAATTGGTGGGAAGATTGATTTTGTTAACCGCCACACCTCAAGTTAACAGGTCAAAAAAGTCAAATTTTAATCACCTCCGAGTGACGGTCTGTTAAAAAAGACACACGTAACTTTTGATATTGATCTAAAAATATGGTGAGGGAATTTAAAAAATAATTTTTGTTTGAATTTTTCTAGATTTTTTACGTTGGGGACCAAGGTAAACCAAAAATTTTTTTTCGATTTTTTAAAAACCAGTGTTTCCGTGCCGTTTCAGAGCACGAGAATTAATATGAGACGGGTCCCTCCCCCTTCGAAAAAAGGAAATATTTTAATGCTTTAGGTACTAAATTGGCCGGACTTCCTTATACCATATCTAGCCAAAAGTGGTTTTTGACCACTTTTGAACTATCGGGTCGTAATTAGTCTAAAAACATGTTTTTAGGTGGCGGACGATTATTTTTGGAAAAATATTTTTTGGCTATAAAATGACCAAAAATGATCATAAATATAGTTACACATCCACCAATTCACATGGCTGCTGTATGTAAAAAGGGAAAATGAGTTTGGCTAAGGTTTAAAGCCATTGCTCCTTAAAAAGAGATATTTACAAGTCTAAAAATAAAAGCAAAACAACATGTAACATCAGAAAAATAAATAAATTACTGAAACTTTAAAAATGACCAATTTATGGTCAAAAAATACTTTTCCAAAAATAATCGTCCGCCACCTAAAAACATGTTATTAAGACTGATTACGACCTGATAAGTTCAAAAAAAGTGGTCAAAAACTACTTTTGGCTAGATGTGGTATAAGGAAGTTTAGCCACTAAATTTAAGACTCTGCTTATCTTTGATGAATGCTTTATTGTTCAAAATACACAACACAATTATGAATCAGTCTAACTAATCTAAGAATTAAAAGCAAATATAAGCAAATACGAATAATAAAACAAAATTAATAAGAGTGTTTCATCAAATTTTCTTGTTTTGACACATACGCAAAGTAACAAAATAGACGATGACTGGACCACTGATAGAATGAGAAAAAAGCTCAAAGAAATATTGCACAGACGGGAAAATACCTCAGAGACCTTAGCCCAAGCTAAAAGTGAAGGAATAGTGAGTCCTCAAAAACACAATTTTTGGAGATTCGTGCCCCAAGTAGTGCCTTCTCAGCTACCCAGCTCGTTAGTAGGTCCCGGACAAGCTGTGCAAGAGGCAAGCTGTACCTTTCTCACTCCTCAAATTACTAGTGATCGAGTTGTGACTGGGTCAAATCCCAATTCTAGCCAAGTGAGACCCCGAAAACCCCGCTTTCCATGTCTTTTTTGCGAAGATCCTGAGCATTTTAGCTTTCAATGTAAATTAGACCGTAATGCTGGAATAAGTCGGCTTCAGCAACTTCACAAGTGCTTTAAATGTTTAAAAGAAGGCCACCAAGCAAAAGATTGTACAGTAACTTGCTCTTGGTGCACCCTAAACCACCATAAGCTGATTAAAACTTCTGGTTTTGACTTTCCGTGGCAGATTTTCTTAGCGGATTCGTGTTCAGCATGGTCGATTTGCTTGTAAAAGTGCTCTTACCCTTCAAAGTAACTGTCATATTTCGAATTCCTCTCAAGACAACATAGATTCAAAATGCAATTTAAAAATTAATTTTGTGACAGTTCAAATCTTTGTTGCCTTGAAAGGAATTTGAAATATGACAGTGAGTTTGAAAAGTAAAAGCACTTTTATAAACATGAATCCGCCAAGAAAACCTGGGGCTGAAAACCAGAAGTTTTGCGAAAATTATCACATTGACTTTTGGCGACCTTTACTCTAAAAAGCTGTTTTTTTCTCAGATAGTCACTTTTTAGGGGATGTTTTACACTGGTCTTGTTCAGCTGATTGAGCTGTGCAAGAATATGGAAAAACATTGTTCTTCAAGCTGACGAAAAAGTGAAGAAAACAGAATTTTCGACCAAATTGAAGGTTTGGAAAAGTGTAACTTTTTCAAACTTTTGCTTAGTTGTCCAATATATTTGATGGTCAACCGGAAACGACTGCACTCATTTGAAAGAACTTTTCTAAGAGCAAAATGAGCTATTATTTGATTAGGGTTGATGTGAGAAAAAGCGTGCTAGAGCCATTTGAAGTTGACAAGTCCAAAATAAAAGTACAGTCAAACCTCAATATAACGACACCCCAATATAACGACACCTTCGATATAACGACACCCAAAAATTGACCAATTTGGTCAGCTTTGACTGAAAGCAAGTCAAATGAACCCTCGATATAACGACACCCTTAAGCCGGTCCCTTGGGGCGTCGTTATATCGAGGTTCGACTGTACCTCAAAATTGACTAACTTAAATGCATGATTCTCGAGTGTTTTCTTATGAAAACAAAAGATCTCAACGGTTTAGGACTCTCCATTAAATTTTCTACAAGATAGTCAAAAAAGTAAAAAAACATATCCGGCATGGCCAAGCCTCTCGATAGAGTGGTCCATTCTTACAGATTATGTCTTATAAATGTGCTTGAAAGGGTTTATTAAGAACAGTATCGTGCTTTCCCTTCAAATTAATTGACACAAACAGTGATGGGTCGGTCCGCCCCGGGGCGCCCCGAATGCTGATTCGCTCAAGGGCGTGGGGCGGTGCCGGGCGCGAAAAAAATAGTCCGTGGCGCGGGGCAGGGCGAAGGCAGAGCCGCCGCGGAGCGTCTCTATTTGTCTATTTGTTACAAGAGGGCTTCAATTTTTTAAATTTCAATTAAAATTAGCCTTACAAAGTGCGTCGAAGCATAATCACAGCCTAAAAAAACCTCCGGCACTGCTTCATTACCTGGTGCGGTGGCGAAAATTTCCTGCTTAGGCTTAGGGAAGCCGATCAATATGCTATATGTAAATTATCAAACCGGACAATATCAAACCTGCTTCTGCCGTAAAATGGCCAGTACATGTGGCCAGTAGACTTGTTCAAGTAGATGATGACTAGTCGAGACTCACGACGTTTTCTTTTCTAACTGGTGTAAAAAAAGTTCCGGGACAAACTTTGAGCCGATTTTTTATAACAAAATTTGTTCTGTATGAAAAATCCAAATATACAGTTTTATATTACAACTCTTCCTCTTTTAAATTAATTAAAAATTTGCCCGGATAATTTTAAATAAATCAACATTTAGATCCCAACACTTGTGAGGTCATTTTGACATAACAAATTTTGTTATAAAAAATCGACTCAAAGTTTGTCACGGAACTTTTTTTACACCAGTTAGAGTTGTCTTTGATTCAGCTCTGAGCCCTTTCTGAGCTCTGAGCCCATATTGGCGTCGACAGTCAATGAATTCTTTTATTAAGAGAGGTCACCTCTGGCAATGGAGATCGAACAGAGAACATCTATGCAGACTCTGTGATATGCTGTGCTAACATGCATTTTTTCAAGAAATTGTATTCAATTTAAGAGAGTTTGGCTCTCTGTGTTTTTAACATTATCGTTAAAAAAACTCAGCTAGAGTAACTGGCAGATGACAAACTAATACAAATGTGTTTCAATTTGCGAAGGCTTTTACTAATTCTGTGTAAACAGTGTGATCCCAAATATTTCCGAGATTATAATTTTAAAAATCGTTTTTCAGAATCCTAGCATTCCTTCTTTTAAAAAATAAAGCTCGATCGAATGGCGCCCTTCTCAAGAGCATACTTGGACGGGCGGCGCCGCGGGCGGCGAGCGGCGGACGGCGAGCGGCGGCGCTGCTCGCCGCTCGCCGCTGCTTTTTTCAGCCGCCGCTGCCGCCGCCGCTCAATTTTTAATCTCCGCCGCTGCCTCCACCGCTTTTCTTTCAGTTGCCGTCGCTGCTTTCGCCACTTGTTTGAACCTTCAAATAATTTTTTTATATTTTATTTTTTTGCGTTACAAAACTGCATTACAAAATTCAGAATTACTAAACACTTAGATTGCAGAAGAGGTGGCATAAATGGTTTTTTATTGATTTCTTTCAAGCAAATCTTTACGAATTTCTTGTAGGTACATGTCCACGGCTTCTTTTGCAATCCGGCTGATTTCGGCCCTAGTGAAGCGTACTGAGCGTGTGGGGATCACTTCTTGAATGAATCCAGAAGCAGCATCTTTTGCGTTTGCACTTATTGTTGAGCTCAAAGCCTTGGGAACCTGTTCAGGAATGTAGATATCAACCGCTTCTCTAGCTGCCTCTTCAGGGTCTCCCTGGATGAAGTCAGCCACTTTTTCTGCGCCAATAGAAGCTCCAACCAGTGCTACAAAATTCCAAAAGAGTTCAGTTTCATAATAAAAGACTCAAATTTTTTAAACAAAATGGTAAATGAGATTTTTTCACACGCCGCTAGCGTCGCCACTCATTTTTGACCCGCCGCTGCCGCTGTTATTTTTTTCCCGCCGCTGCCGCCGCCGCGGCTTTTTGGCCCTTCCGTCGCCGCCGCCGCCACTTTTTTCGCCGCTCGCAGCTGCCGCTCTTTTTTTGCGTGTCCAAGTATGCTCAAGAGGTATATGTTGTATGTTTAATCAAGGTTTATGTTTTGACAATGGGAAAAATTTTAGATTTCTGAGAAACGATCAGCAAAATCAAAATTATTGCAATAGTTGGGATCAGACTGTTTAAATAAAATTATCAAAAGAAGAAAGAGAAAATTCGAATGTAGGTCACCAAATAAAAATTTGACTGCATTTAACTGGCAATTGTAGTAATAGGTATATGTTTGCCTATAGCCTGGCTACTGACTTGTTGATATGCGAAAGGACTCTCAGAGTCACTAATTAAATCAGATAAGGTCAGTCAAAGATTTAGGAAAAGGTTTATCTTTAAACAAAGCCAGCCTTGCTTGAAGCATTTCCTATTGAGTAATTGTTGCTAGACATTGCAGATGTTTCAAGAAAATAAATGTGCTGCTTGTGCCAAACCAATAGAAGATCAATTCTTCCTGACCGCTATCGGCAGACACTGGCATGATGACTGTTTGAGGGTGCTTATTTTGTTAAACTTTGTATTTCATCAAAATATTGCCTATTTTAGTGTATTTGCTGCAATTGCCGACTGGCTGAACTAGGTTGGACGTTTTATTGGAAAAAGGCAATGTTGTTGTGTTGGCGGGACTACATCAGATTGTTTGGAGCTAATGGTCAATGCTCCCTTTGTTTGCAGTCCATTGGTGCTTTAGAGTGGATCATGAAGGCAGGTCAAGGGGTATACCACTTGCAGTGCTTTGCTTGTCAGCAATGCAACAGCAGGTTTCTTATCTCCACTTTTGTAAATTCAAACATAAAAACATTCAGGTTTTGTGTTGGAGATCAGTTCTATATTCACAGTGGAAAGATCATGTGTCAAGATGACTTTAAGCTTCTTAGTGAACTAAATAAATAATTAAGGTTTTTCATAAAACACTTAGACTTAGAATGACTGCAATAAATAAATTTGTTTTAAATCTGATTTTTTTGGGCTAAAGTACACTATTTGGGGTAGCTCAAAAGTGCGTTTTTTTAAGGGAAAGTATGTCTCAGGCCCTAAAAACGATGGAAAAGGCGAAAAAAAGTGTGGGAAGGACGTTTTTCGAAAAAATTTCTCGATTGCCTTGGTCCCCCCTGTGGTTTTTGGTCATTTTTGCCTTGGTCCCCCCTATGGTTTTTGGTCATTTTCCGCCTTGATACAAAAAAGTCTTTATGGTAGTTGTAGAGGACAGGTTGGCTCTTTTATTATTTTTATCTTGAGAACCCAGAAAGATTAGATTTGAACATAGTTTTGTTGACTGGGGCCTACCGCATAAATAAACTTTGGTATGCATGCTTTTTCATGCATTCAGAGTCACTTTCGAGTGATTTGTGTCTAAGGTATGTGGGTGTGCGCATCTCAACTCCAAGCCCCCAAGCCTCCTGGGGGCTTGAGAGTTAGAGATGCGCGCCCTCACTTACCTTAGACATAATTCCGAGAAGTACTCTTAATCATAAAATGCATATAAAGTATCCTTTTGCACAGCTCCAGTTGCCAAAACGGAGTAAAATACCGCACTATTAATGACATTCTGTCTTTATTTTTGTATACTCTTAAATCTTGCTGCCAATATGTAAAAGCAATATTAAAAATAAAAATAGAAATCAAATTTTTGACATAAACAACAGGGGGAACAAGAGAATGCTGAGATCCCGTGCTACAGAATCCTGTCCTGAACATGGGTTTTCAATGCTGAAATAGCGGTTTGACGTGCAGGTACCCCAGTCCTGGAAAAGTTTGATGCCCCTTAGGTGGACGGTAGCTAAGCCGTGGTCCACTCTTTGTCGGGGGATTCTGTAATTGAGCCATTTCGTATTGAACATGAAAAAGAAATTTGGTGTTATTCTAAGGGTTGTCTATTTTCACTTAAATTTTAAGCACGCGTAAAAGTCTTACGTGAATTTTCACATAATAGTTGCCAACTTTTACAAATATTTTGTAAAAGTTGAAAATTTTGAAGAGGCACACAAAATATATGCACTTTTTAATTAATCGCATAAACGAACGACAAACAGCTTTATAGCTTGCAATAAACAAAACAAATCAGTCATCTTCAAACAAAATAACATTCTCTAACTTTACATTATCTCGAAAGTCAGATTCCTTGGAGTTTTCTTCTTCGGCATCTTTCAGTTCACCATCCAAATTTGGCCTTTTAAACAAATCTTTGAGATTGTGCTTGATGAAGCTCAACTTTGTGGTTATTTAAAGCATCAAACTTACCAAATACATACAGCCAATCGAAAGAAACTGATCGGTTTCGGACTATTGTACGATTTGCAACAGGGACAGACCAGTTTCTTTCAGTTGGGGTAGTTCTTAATCGGCAATGGAAGAAGATGAAGACGCTTTGCAACCTTGTTCGATAGAGGATCCTCCTAAAACTTTTTGATAAACATTATCTTGTAGCGTTTCCTCTATACTGAGCCGGACAAAACTTGCATCGCGCCATTATTACTTGTTTCTTGTCGATGGCTTCCTCGGTTGAGTCTAAAAACTGCCAACTCTAATTTTTTTTTATTGAACATCGTTACTAGGGTTGGCGGTTCGGGTACCCGTTTTCGGGTAATTGGAACCGAAACCCGGTTTTTTTTTTCGGTTTTCGGGTATCGGTTCGGTTCGGGTACCCGATAATTTCAGGTTTCGGGTATCGGTTCGGTTCGGGTACCCGAAAATTTTGGGTTTCGGGTTTCGGTTCGGGTACCCGAAAATTTCGGGTATCGGTTCGGTTCGAGTATCCGAAAATTGTGTTCTATTTTAAGGCATGCCTAGTCAAGTGTAGAAGCTATTCAAAAAAGTCGGCGACAAGGCAGTTTGCGATTGCGGCGATGAACTCAACTTACCCAAAGATGGTGGGACGTCAACGCTCTCCAAGCATCTCAGTTCTGCAAGGCACAAGTCAGCGATTGAGATGAAAGATGTAGGTTCAAGCGCTCCGAAGAAGCCCAAGATGGAATGAATTGCTACTCTCTTCAGTCCAGGATACTCAAAACAACAGAGCCAGGAGTTGACAAGTGAGGTAACCGACTTTATCGTTGACAGCAATTTGCCTTTCTCAATTGTCTCCTTTCCTGCGTCGTCTGATCAAGAACAACTAAGGTCAAGCAAAGGTATTTAATTTTTACTTTTTTATACGTTAATTTTTTATGGTTTTTCTTTTTTCAGCTTCCTTCCCTGGTTTTTTCGAGTGTCGGTTCGGGTACCCGATAATTTCGGGTATCGGTTCGGTTCGGGTACCCGAAAATTTCGGGTTTCGGGTATCGATTCGGTTCGGGTACCCGAAATTTTCGGATCCGGTTCGGTTCCTCGGTTCGGGTACCCGAAAATTTCGGGTACCCGCCAACCCTAATCGTTACCTAATAACTAGATCTATCAGAGGTATACGATTACAGTCTTCACTCTGATTACCGTATATCTTCTAATAAGGCCCCATGGGGCCTTATTTTTCAACACCTCTCGGCAGGTGGGGCCTTATTAGAAGGTGACAGAAAGTGCATCAGAAGTTGGATAAAGCAAGAGGTCGAGCTAAAGCGAAAAGTGTAAGATTTTTATTTGTTTATGCTCGTTTTATTTCTATTCTTCTGCTTCAGCAACACTTTCGGTGGTGGTAAGCGAAAAAAAGCTCGATGGTGTAGGTCGGCATGTTTCGCACAAGGATCTGGATGTGGAACTAGCAGAATGGATCAGAGCGAACTAATTTTGTTCTACGTCATCTAGCAACTACAGCACAGAAGCCGCCAGAAAATTATGCGGAAGTGGTCGCTAGATTCATCGTCCATGTGGAACAGCTGCGTAAGAAGACAAAGTTCAGCCATGTGATTGCAATGGACGAGACGGCCGTGTGGTTTGACTGTCCTGATGGCCGCTGCATTGAGACAAAGGGTGCCAAAGATGTAAGTAATTCTGTTTTCGTAATATTGGATCTAATTTTTTGTTCCAGGTGACTGTTGTAACAACCGGCCATGAAAAAATGAGGGTGACAGTTTGCTTGGCTGCCCGAAGTGATGGAACCAAGCTTCTGCCGTATGTACTTGTTAACCGAAAGCGCCCTGTGCCAAAGATTGAAGATGAATTCAAAGGCAAACTGATGGTGAACTGGAATGGCTCTGTTTGGATGGACGATTCGACTACAGAAGATTTCCTGTGCAATGTGCAACTGCATTTTCTCTGGCAAGCGACTCTTGGTGTGAGATGCTTTTTGCTGCGCACAAGAGCGTGAAAACAATGGCAGTGCTGAAGGAACTGGGCATTGAAGAAGCATTCATCCCTGGTGGTTGCACAAAATTCATCCAAGTGAGATTTTTGAACTCTGAGATTCTAAAATTATATCTTTAGGCACCTGACGTCAGCTGGAACAAGCCGTTCAAGGGGCATATTAGAGACTACTATACGATATGGATGACAAACGATTCTCAGAAGCAGTTCACTCCAGCCGGAATCCAAAGGCTCCTGCTCTTGGGGTGGTCTTGGGCTGGATCTACCGAGCTTGGTTGGAAATATCCAGGGAGACCATCATCAAATCTTTCGTAGGTTTGCTTTCTTGATTGTTTTTTCGGGCGATTTTATACCTTCTCTTTTAGCGTGTGCTATAACTACTTCAACGGATGGCACAGGGGATGAAAAAAATAACGTGCTTCAGACCAGAAGGATCTATCGGTGTCAAGGAACTGAATATTCTCCGTGAAATCCGAACTCAAGAGAAAGCGCAAGATGGGCGAAACGAATTTGAGGAAGCAGGCCTTGAGAAAGAACAGGCTGAAACGGAAGTAGAAAATTTTAATGAAGATGATATTTTTTTGTCTGAAAATTGAATTACCGTTTCCACCTCCTGGTTGTTGTTATGATTTTGTATGTTGTTCTGGTTGTTCTTTTCACCTCCTGGTTTTTAATTAATGGTTTCGGAATAAATCTTCGATTGGCTAATGTTTTTTGTTGTTTTTGTTAAAAAAAAACCCGGCACTTTGGCGCGACATGGTTGAAATATAGAACACCCCCCTCTAATATAACACCCCCCTAGAGCGAGGTTGAAAATTATTGGAAGGTGGGTACTTATTAGAAGGTGGGAATTACTTTAGACGCAGGAATTACTTTAGAGGGCCTTATTAGAAGGTGGGGCCTCATTTTTCAACACCTCCCGGCAGGTGGGGCCTTATTAGAAGGTGGGGCCTTATTAGAAGGTATACGGTATATAAACTTAATGACAATAGCCAAAATAAAGTCAAGACTTAAAGTTAGACTTAAAGTTAAAGACCTAAAGTTAGATCAAGATTTTTCACACTCTTCTTTTCCCAGAACTGGTTTATGAAAACAATAATTTCGTCTGAAGCTGGGAATTACTTTAGACGCTGCCATAGTAACTTTAAAAGTGTTGCATTAGTTATAAATAAAAATTATAAACTTTCAACACTGTAATAAACAAAAAGAAACAAAGTTGAGCAAATCTTTTAATCCTGTTTTCAACCCACAAATAACAATGTCCGCGATTTCTCCGCCATCAATTGCTTTGCTTAAATTTTATTACATCTATTCCAACTTTACACTTCTTACAACTTGGTTGTTTGCTCCATTTATAATCTATGTTATACTAACCCAATCCAAAACCCTTGGCTATTTCAAGTGGTTCATTTTAAACCACATCTTTTGGGGCACTATATTTGAAACTGCTATGGGAATCTCTAAACCAGTTATATTGACCCCTCTGGCTGCTGGTTATCAGATTGGATTCGGAAAAAATATCTTTGGATACAAAAGCAGTGTTGTCTACATCTTAGTTTGCATGGGATCAGCAGCAAATATGTTTAATGGCCTTATTTTAACTTTAACTGTACGCTACATGCTCATATTTCCAATCAAATATTTAAAATGGCTAAATGCTAAAATAGTGACTGTAGTCTTTTTAGTTACATTATTTTTGTTTTATTGCTGTTTTTATTACGCCGTTTTCTCAGTTTTTGAAGAAAATCGACAAACTATTATTGCATGGGCAATAAGTTACGACTCAGGTGTAAAAAAATACTTTGACACCGAGCCAACTTTCGTTGTTCTTCCACATTCCTATATTTTTTGGCCATTTTTATTTATTTTTGTAACATGCATTCTGATTATTTTAACAGAGCCTATAGCTTTAGTATTCTTTATATATCGGCTGTTGAAACGAAACTCGCAAAACAAAGAACAAAGATCGATTATTGTTACTTCGCTTGTTCAAGCTTTTACTGCAACTGTTTTTTTGGCGCTGCCCTGTACAACTTTTTTCTTTTTAATTTTATTTGAAATCGCTCATTCTTCTGCAATCATGACTATTGCTTTATGTGTTCTCGGCACTCATTCAATTGTTGAGTTCATTGTAACTTTTTATTGTGTTTTGCCCTATAGAAAATTTATTTTAAAACTGCTTCCTATTTTTAGAAGACGAAGAATTGATAGCTCTTTGCTTATGTTAAAGTCACATTTTTACTTGTCTCGTTGAAATTTTAAATTTTTTATTTACACTTATTATTCCGAATAAATTATACTTTCTCAAAAGAGCCAAAACCTCGTTTTTTGGAGGTCTGAACATATTTTAGGCACTGGAAACGATAGAAAAGGCGAAAATAGGTGGGAAAGAACTTTTGAGAGAAAAATTGACGAAATTTTGATTATCTGCTTTGCGAGACCAAACCTGAAAGGATACCCAGATAATCAAAACAATTAAATCTGAATGCACAGTCAAACCTCAATACAAGCACACCCGTGGGGACCGAGCCTAGGTGTGCTTATATCGAGGGTGTGCTTATATCGAGGTTGCTCTGGCTCCACCACCTGAAGTGGTGATATTTTACCACCACTTGAGTTTCGACTGTACATTCAAACCTTTATTTCACGAGACATAACAACAAACAATTGAGGAACAATCAAGAACAAATTATCAAACAATGGAGAAGAAGCTGGTGAGTTTGGTTTGCTTTAGCGTCTTCTTCCGTTCTTGGTAGAAAGCCTCATCCAATTTGTCGGTGCATTTGAGGATGACGGGATCGGCAATATTGCAATATTAAAAGAAACAGCATCAATGCAAGCGAAAATGAACAGGAAACATGAACACAAATAAAAATTCGGGAGAACAAACGCGTCGCAGGCGAAAATTTTGAAAGATCAAACTTTTTTTCTTACAATTTTAGCGCCAATATGAAAATAAAGTACAAAAAAGCACAGAAGCACAAATAAAGTACAAATCTTTAAATAAAGTACATTTTATTTTCTAAAGATTTGGGGTCCCAAATAAAGTACAAATTTTTTAAATAAAGTACAATTGCGAGCCCTGTACTACAGTTATTTTTGTGTGTTGAATAGTTTATGGGATAGATTGTTGGTGCTTTAAAATGTTAAATAAAACCGTTCTCATTGACTTCCCTTGCCTTAAAAAGTAGCAATCTATAAGCAAAATGACCTCTTTCAGGGGGGAGGTAGTGGTGTTTAATAGAAGGGGGCCGTTTATCACAGGAAGGCCTTTTATTAGAGTATATACGGTATGTGTAAAAAAAATTTGAGAAGCCAAAAGAACTTTTTCTGTTCTTGCTGTCATCCTTGTCGCTCTGACTTTAGGTATCTTCTCTTTTTTTTTCAGCCCTCGGTTTAATCCGAAGGCTAAAAATCCGGTCGCTTCAAGCCTCCTGCGGCACCTTCGGAAGCTTGGAGGGTTATAGATGCGTTCACGGACTTACCTGTGACATGAATATAAGCAAGACTCTTAATTAGAAATGCATAAAAAAGCTCTTTTCGCGCAGATACAGTGACCGAAAGACGGTAGAATACCTTTTATAATTTAACTCGGTGCCCAACCTTTTCGGGCATCCGGATACCCTTTCAGGTTAGATCACCTTGGTCTTCAAGGTAGAAAGTCAAACTTTGGTCAATTTTTTCAGTAGCATTATACAGTCGAACCTCGGTTATACGCCACCCCAAGGGACCGACCTTAGAGTGACGTATAACCAAGGTGGCGTATAACTGAGGTCGCAAATTTATTTCAACATTAGAGTGGTGGTTAAATAAGGTTCATCTGCAGTCGACGCTTTCACTTAAGACACTCAAGGGACCGACCAATTTACCGGGTTTGACATCTTTTTTACCTCAAGTTTTCAAGACTTTTGACAGTTATGTTTTGACAGTTTGGTCCCAAATATTGCAAGGATTCAGATTTAGCCAATCGTTTTTCAGAAACCCAAAATTTTTTGCACTAAAAAGCCAAAACTTTATTAAAAAATAGGGATTTTCGAAAGAGTCTGTTTTAAGTGAGAGCGTCTGTACAAATAAAAAATTGAATCCATAAAAAACAAAATAACACATGGTGTGAGAGAAAAAAGAGAATATACGAATTGTTTATGACTCGTTAATTTGAGGTGTGATGGTTAACCGAGGTTGATTTTTCAGTGTGCGAGTCGACAGGAGGGTGGCGTATAAGAGTGGTGGCATATGACTGGGGTGTCGTTTTACGTAATTTCCTTATTGGCCAACCAAATCAGCTTTGGGGTGGCGTATAACCGAGCTTCGACTGTAGAATGCCGACCCCAGCCAGTCCAAAATTTACTTTTCCCGGAGGGGGAGGCACCGGTCTCCTATTGATTCTCGTGCTCTGAAACGGCACGGAAACACTTTGGTTTCTGAAAAATCGAGAAAAATTTTTGGTTTGCCTTGATTCCCCAAGTTGAAAAATTGAAAAATCTAAAAAAATTAAAAAACAATTTTTTTAAGCATTTCAAAATATTTTTAAAGGCAATGAGGGCTGTATTGTGAGGAAAGGGAATAAAAAAGGCTACTTTTATAGAAAAACGTAAAAAATTAATTTTTTGATTATTTTGGCTGCCTAACCATGTTTATCAACATGGGTCGTGGCAAAAAGCGACTCTAATTGCATTTTATGATCAAGAGTACAGGGTGTTCCAACTTTTTCTCCCACATTTATTTTGGCTACAACTTTTTTATTTCGCGCCAGAATGTTTTGCATGACCACTCCTTCGAAAGCCCAGATTTTAGGATTTCGTTTAAAAAAAGATTAGCTATTTTTGTTCATCCTGCTCCGAGTGACGGTCTGTTAAAAAAGACACACATAACTTTTGATATTGATCTGACCAAAATCCGCACTGGTATGCTGAGGAGCTTCTTCACTCACCAAAGGTGACTGTGCCGTTGGTATTGGTCAGTCTGGTATTGATGAGCCGTTCTCTTTTAACGAGACAGTTAATGCTCAGCGATATCTGGCCATGCTCCAAAATCAGATCTTGCCCGCGCTTAATCAGTTCACTAACTTTGGCCAACTTGTTTTCATGCAAGATGGTGCGCCTCTACATTGGGCAAGACAAGTTCAAAATTTCCTGTACCTCCGTTTCCTTATGAGGTGGATGGGACGCGGCTCGCAACACTATCCACGGCCCGCTTGGTCTCTGGACAAAATGTTAGAATCTGGGCTTTCGACGAGTGGTCATGCAAAACATGCTGGCGCGAAATCATAAGTTTATAGCCAAAATAAATGTGGGAGAAAAAGTTGGGACACCCTGTAGCTCATGTCTAAGGTAAGCTAAAGACTGGCACTCCTGTATCTGGCAGACTGGCAGTCCTACGGGGGCGGAGGGGGCTTATAAACTTGGAGTTGGGATGCGCACACACTCATACCTCAGACACCAATCACTCGAAAGTTCACTCGAAAAAACATGCATACCAGAGTTTCTATATGCGGTAGGCCCCAGTATTCAAAACTATGTTCAACGTCTTCTTGTTAATTGGCCCTCTGTGATAAATAGGGTTGTCGATCGATTTATCGAAATCGATCGAAATCGACCGAAAATCGAAGCTTTTTCGATATTTTCGATTATTTCGATAATCGATTATCGAAATTTTTCGATTTTTTCGATAATTCGATTATCGAAAATCGAGAATTTTCGATTTTTTCGATATTGCAATAATCGATTACTCGAAATTTTTCGTTTTTTCGATATTTCGATAATCGATTAATCGAAAGTTTTCGATTTTTTCGATAATTCGATAATCGATTAATCGATAGCCTTCGATCGATTATCGAAAATCGAAGATTTTTCGATTTCGATATTTTGTGAAGTATTTGCTATAAAATATAGAGTTTCATTTTGAAGAACTTACAAACTGACCTGATTTTAACGAAAGATCGATTATTCGCTTCTCAACCCCTTATTCTATTTCACTAACAAACTTCTTTAAAGAACCTATCTCAATCGATCAAGTTGGGATCCTTCTGGAAGATGTCGTCGCCATTACAAGAGATGATGGTTCCAATATGATGAAGGCTGCCAAAGTATTCCAAGGCTCACCAGGGTTAGATTTTTTGAAAATTCTTTTATTTACTTTAACATCTCAAGGATTCATTGTCTGTGCCACAAGCTTCATCTGGTTGTGAAGAAGATGATTCTAGGTAAAACAGAAATCAAGGAAGCTGTTGACAAGGCTCAAGATGTGGTGGTCGCATTGCGAAGAAGTCCTGCAGCAACGGCTAAGTTCAAAGAGGTCCAATTACTCGCAGGAAAAGATTCTACTTTGTTGGTGGCGGTAAGTATATGACTACTCAAGTGATTGGTATGAAAGTTCACAAACACACAGGCCGTGGAAACGAGATGGAATTCGACTCTTGAAATGATTTCCTCCTTCGCTCACCATAAGACTGATCTACTTCAATTTGCAGACTCAGGATTTAAAGGAGCAGCCGTCAACACAGTAAGGAAAATAAGTGACTCCTACTATCAGCTTCTAGAAGGACTGAATGAACCTCTGAAAGTGTTTGAAGATGTTACCAAGCTGGTATGTAATACTTGACTTTAAATGAAAAAGCATCCATTATTTAAGTTTTTAGGCTTCTGCTGATGATATCTCGATTTTTTGCACAAGAAAATGAAAAGTCTACCATTTCCAAAACCCAAATCTTCCGGTACAGATGAAATATTGAAGTGGTGTCGTGAAGCAAAAGCTAGTCTACCGCTTCTGTCTGTCTTAATCAAGAATACCTCTGTCCGTCACCATCAAGCGCTTTATCAGAAAGAGTATTTTCGAAGGTAGGCCAATGAGTTTTACGATCCCGGAATCGGTCATCCGATTCTTTTAGGCAACTCTCTTCTTCTCCAACTATTTGCGCAGCCGAATAAGCACCGAAAAAGCCTCTCAAATCTTGGAAATTGAGGCAGAGCTTCTGAAACGAAATAAAGGGAGGAGCGATGAACAGGAAATACCCGATGATGAAGATATGGAAGACATATATTTCGATCATTTAGTCACTCTTTGAATTCTTTACCCTTGTTCGTTGATGGCTTAATAAAAAATTTGTTTGTTCATATTATCACTTTTTCGTGTGTTGGAATAATGGTATAAGGTTACCTCATTAAGCGATGATCATTTCATAGATTTCGATCGATTTTCTATCGAAATCGATCGATTATCGACCAATTTTCGATCGATTCCCGATTATCGATTATCGAAATTTTTTTCGATATTTTCGATTATTTCGATAATCGATTACTCGAAATTTTTCGATTTTTCGATATTTCGATAATCGATTAATCGAAAATTTTCGATTTTTTCGATATTGCAATTATCGATTAATCGAAATTTTTCGATTTTTTCGAAATTTCGATTATCGATTATCGAAAATTTTCGATATTTCGATATTTCGATTTTTCGATAATCGAAAAATTTCTAATCAATCGACAACCCTAGTGATAAATGGCCCCCTTTCATTCCCTTCGCCTCCCAATACAACCCCTATTCCCTCTAAAAATATTTTGGCGGGAATTTAAAAAATAATTTTTGTTTGAATTTTTTCTATATTTTTTACCTTGGGGGACCAAGGTAAACCAAAAAAAATCGATTTTTTAGAAACTAAAGCGTTTCCGTGCCGTTTCACGAGAATTAGCACGAGAATTAATATGAGACGGGTCCCTCTTCCTTCGAAAAAAGAAAATTTTGCGCTAGCAGGGGGAGGGCATTCTATAGTATGGCTTTTTCTCAAAAGATATTTCCCTCTCATTTTTTTCGCCCTTTCTATCGCTTTTAGTGCCCAAAACGAGCGCAAACCTTGGAAAAAAGAGGTTTTGGCTCCGTTTTCAAAGTGTACTCTTGCCATTATTTTTGCGAATATTGGTAATTTAAGGGGCATACCAGTCCGTTACAGCGAAAAAAAAGGCGAGGGAAGAAATTTCTTTTTCTCTTGAAAACTTTCCATAAGCCTTCTACCTGATACAATAAAAGTTTTCTGTCTAGTTTTTAAAAGTAAGATAAGGTCATAAATATCAGATTTAACACAAAATGAGTGAAAATAAGGAAGGTTTTTAAAAAATTGCTGGTCGTTGCACTGTAACGTAAGGGTATGCCCCTTAAAGATTCTGTACTTGAAAAATAATTTTTTCGTCGGTCATCTTCACATAAAAAACTTTTACTAGCTTTTTGTGAAATTTTCGAAATATTATAAAGAATAAATAAAAACAATTATTATTTATTTTAATGCTTTAGTTACTAAATTGGCCAGACTTCCTTATACCATATCTAGCCAAAAGTGGTTTTTGACCACTTTTTTGAACTTATCGGGTCGTAATTAGTCTAAGGTGGCGGACGATTATTTTTGGAAAAATATTTTTTGGCTATAAAATGACCAAAAATGATCATAAATATAGTTACACATCCACCAATTCACATGGCTGCTGTATGTAAAAAGGGAGAATGAGTTTGGCTAAGGTTTGAAGCCATTGCTCCTTAAAAAGAGATATTTACAAGTCTAAAAATAAAAGCAAAACAACATGTAACATCAGAAAAATAAATAAATTACTGAAACTTTAAAAATGACCAATTTATGGTCAAAAAAATACTTTTCCATTTTCGTCCGCCACCTAAAAACATGTTATTAAGACTAATTACGACCTGATCAGTTCAAAAATAGTGGTCAAAAACTACTTTTGGCTAGATGTGGTATAAGGAAGTTTAGCCACTAAATTTAAGACTCTGCTTATCTTTGATGAATGCTTTATTGTTCAAAATACACAACACAAATATGAATCAGTCTAACTAATCTAAGAATTAAAAGCAAATAATAAAAATGCAATAATTTTCAGTAAATAAAACAAAATTAATGAGAGTGTTTCATAAAATTTTTGACACATACGCAAAGTAGCATAATAAAATTATAAGTAATCAATTTTAGAGCGGTTAGTTTGACGAAAGACTCAAGAATGAGTAAATTGCTTTAAAAAACAAGTACAAACTGGCAAGGCAAGAAAACATATGAGGAAGTGTGAGAGGGAGTCACCTGTGCAAGGCTGTGAATATCCAAACAATACAATGCTGACGATGATAGTACGGTTTACTAGCTACTCATTTAAAATCAAAGGTGCCCAAATGTACAATTTAAGAAAGGCTAACAGATAACCAAGACTGTGGTTTAACAGATTGCAAAAGGTATAGCTTAACAGATCATTTACTAAAAAATACAATCTGCTGTAAGTTTTCAATATAAAATGAGCGAAAATGCATCTTCAGGCTGTTATAAAATGGGGAGGCGATTTTCCTTTGGCCCCAGATTTTTTTAACTGTTTGAAAAGTAGCCTACTTCTTCCAATACAGCAAAGACCCCTTATTCGAAATCGTGTACAGTCCACTCCCGATTCAAGGACAGAAGTTCCGACACTTTTTTGACCTTAACTTTCAAAAACTTTTGCCCGTTTTGTGTTGACGATCTGATCCCAAATATGGCAGTGATCCCGATTTTGCCGATCGCTTTTCAGAAATCCATGATGTTTTTCTCTAAAAAAGCAAAAACTCGATTTTAGGACAGGCTTTTTCTAAAACCCCTCTTTTAAAATAGAGTTTTGCTTTTTAAAGAAAAAAACTTGGGGTTTCTGAAAACTAGTCGGTAGAATCGGTATCATTGCAATATTTGGAACTAGATTGTCAAAACAAAACTGGCAAAATTTTCAAAAAATAGAAACAAAAAGGTGTCCGACTCGGTCCCTTGGCCAGTCTAGCGTGTTAACTTAAATCGAGAGTAGACTGTATGTGGCATTTGTGTCTTTGGCCTATTTTTCTGTGACCCTGTGAGAGTTACCACTTTAATTGTAACTCATATCACTGAGAGTCATTCACAAAAATTAGGCCAAACACAGTGCCGCAAAAAGCCTTGGCCTTATTCCACAATGCAAGTTTCTTTTGCCCAGGTCCCTCCTGTTGTGCAGTCGTTATTTTTTAGGCTTAGGCAATAGTAGGCCAGCGTATGTTAGGACGGACTAAAACATATCTTACACTTATGTTTAAGTCCGTCCTAGCATACACTGGTCAAACTTTTCCTAAATCTAAATAATCACAATAAAAGCAAGGGGGATCAATGCGAAAAAACCCCATTGTGGAATTAGACACAACCTTTATGATCAGTAGGGTGTCGCTCTTTTAGAAGAGTACTGTAGATGCGAGCATTTTTAACAATTAAAAAATCTGATTTAAACTGTGTTTTCTGCATTTTATGGTTACAAATTGTCCAGGGGTCCGATTATATGCCTTAATTAAAGGCATTGCCCTTAATTTGAAAATTTTGCCTTTAATTTTTTTTGAAAATAAAGGCACATTTTGACGAATGTTATGAAAGTTGTGACTACTTTCTTGGGCAGAAAGAGTTGTTGAAAGCAGGGAAGGGGAGAGAAAAATATGTTGTTCGTCAATAAAGTTGTTTTTTTGTTGATTAGCATAGGGACAACATGCCTTTAAGTTGCCTTTATTTTGGTGAAAGTTCCTTTAAATTGCCTTTATTTTTAACACTAGATGCCTTTATTTTAGAAATTCGCGATCGAACCCCTGAAATTGTCATTTACAAAACCCTAAAAACTAGAGACAGAAATTTTCAAAAATGCGATATTTTGAAAAGGATGCGATGCGATATTTTAACCAAAAATTTCTGCGATGCGATATTGCGATACGATATATCGCATCGCTTCTGTCTCTACTAAAAACGCTTTTTCTGCTGACTCTATATCAAAAAACTGGAAAAAAATTTAGTGAACAAAATCTGCAAGCAAGTCATTTCGATCTTTTAGGAAAAACCTTACACACAACTGACAAAAAAGTTAAAATGCTATTGAGTTAACAGGTAAAATGCATAATAATTGCAGTAAAGCACGGCCACCGAATTTTTCGTAGTTTGTAAAGGAGTAGTTATCGTAAAAAAATAATACATGCAAGAAGAGTAAAGCTTGTCGTGTAAGTGAACTCGAAACATATTAAGTTTTCAAGGCATTGAGTATCGGCGAAATATGTGAACATAAAGTATGACAAAAAATTTACAGAATGAAAAAATCAAAACAAAATTACCCTTAGTTCTCATCGGATTAACACCACTAATCCGAAAAAAAATTTCGTTATTCTAGAATTTTTTTTATTTCAACACACGCAGTACTTAAAGCATTTCCAATGCCGCAGAAACAGACAAAAGTCGCTCCTGTTCTTCAGTAGAAAATGGAATGAAATGAGGAATTGCAGATTTTCCATGTACAATCATGATTGCGTCTGTGTGTTTGACTAGAAAAAATATGTATAAAAATTGTTAAGATTTAGTTGAAATTATAATTACCAGCGAAAGCCAGACATTTAGCTACAAAAGGTTTGTTGCCGTCGGTAGTGCACAGCTCTCGCATGTTGAATGGCCTGTTT
This sequence comes from Ditylenchus weischeri, assembly GCA_029231635.1. Lineage (NCBI taxonomy): Eukaryota > Metazoa > Nematoda > Chromadorea > Rhabditida > Anguinidae > Ditylenchus > Ditylenchus weischeri. The sequence goes on along the minus strand of JAMRYI010000197.1, from coordinate 103,334 downwards.
TCAATGTTGAGTGCATTTGCTAATTCTTCTCGGAGATGCTCCATTTCTTCGAAGTTGGTATAGAGGTTGTAGCAACGAGAGGCCAATGAGGATAGCTCTTCCTGGAATATAAAAATATATGAGTAAATTTAACATTAAAAAGATATAAAGGAAATATTTTTAAATCCAATAAAAAGTGTGTGTTTAACTTTTTTTCCAAAAATTTTACTTAAAATAAAAATTAGTGAAACTAGAAATGATACAGTCAAACTTCGGTTATCCGGCACTCCAGTTATCCGGCACCTTAGATATACTTCATTTGGCTGAGATTGGCTTATTCTCTGTCAACTGACATTCCAGTTATCCGGCACCCCGTTTATCCGGCACCCTGAGGCCGGTCCCCAGGGGTGCCGGATAACCGAGGTTTGACTCTATGGCAATTTTGAATTTTATTTTTTTTTTGAAAAACTGCCTCAGAGGCATTTTTTCACAAACTAAATAATTTACATCAGATAAAAAGTTGGTTTCTAAAATTAAACCTTTTTTTAAAGAAACATGCGGAAGGAAAGTTTTTAATTCAATTTTTGATAATGGATTTAGCTGATTTTTTCTGGACGGGGAATGGGTCTTTTCAGGAATGGGTCTCGCGAAAATCAGCTAGATCCATCATTAAAAATTGACTTAAAAAAACTTTCGCCTGCGCGACAAAGTATCCTTTTTGTGTACTTTGTCTGGTTAAAGTTTTCTGTCTTTTTTTAAACTAATATAAGGTGATTTATAAATATAGTTTATAAAACTAGAGTAAAACGGAAGGATTTAAAAAATTTTTGGGGTCTAACGCACAGGCATGCCCCTTTTACAACTAATAGTTTACCTGAGAAAAATTAGTTCTCCCACTGACATATTCCAAAAACTCATCAATCTTAGTTTGAACTGGTATATCTGAGCACACAGAAGATGAGGTATCGGAATCGAGCTCTCCAATCCCACTGGAATTCACTTCGATTGAATAAGAGAAGCTTTGAGAGATGTTCTGAAAACAAGCAAACCAGTTTAATGCGTGAAAAGATATATTGTCAAAGACCAACTACCTGAGCAGAGCGAATCGAGTTCTGAACCAATGCCTCGAAGTTCTCACTTTTTCTTCCCAATAAACTACTGCTGGTGGATGAAGCTGATCGATTTTCGATGTCTTCTCTGTCGTCCTGGAAGCCACTTTCCACAGTATTAGCTGGAGACACACCTGAACGAGTGGACTGCGACAAAACTTCAGAAATTCCACTTGGACCAAAAGGACTGAAAATATTATGTTAGTACTTTCATAAAATCGGATAATTGTGATAAATCCTACTTGTTGCACTGCAATTGATCCTGCAAATTGGCGATGTCGGTGCATAGAAGAGTCCGAACATGAGGTAGGATTTGATCTCGGAAGACTTTAGACCCAGGCATTCTGTATTTCGGGCAGACGGACTTGATGAAATTGCGAAAGCCTTGTCGATCGACCACAGACGGAGATTGATTGTCCATTAGCAACATCAAGGCTATCTGAAGAAAACAATTTTTTAAATTATAAATCAATTTAATTTTTTATCAAGTCGAAAAAATGATATTTTTAACTCGGAAACTGTGGCGGGAACCTGTGGCGACAAGATATTCCGGTGGGGCCAATTTCCCAGACCATCATTTGGCAGAAACTCAACTCTCCTTTTTGCCCAAAAAAAGTTACTCGCGTTTCGCCTCTTTTGGCTCAGAGAATACATACTCTTTGGTCACTTTGGGGCAGAAACGCGGTCTATAGGCCCTCATGTAAAAAGCAAATATTTTTTATTTTGCACCTTACCAAATAATGATCGAGGAAATTGGCCCTATAGGAACATTTCGTCGCCACAAGTTCCCCGGGGGTTGTTAAAGGTCGAGGGCGGTCCCGTTACCTCGGTGGTCAGTTGCAGAAGATCAGTTAAAGCTTGGCCACAATTGGCGTAAGAAGTCGGTAGTCTGATTCTAACTCGTAACTTTTCCTGTCCAACTATGGGAAAGTTGACTTTTGGTGGAAATGATTCTGAGAATATATAAAATCACTTTGCAGGGCGAAAAATTGCTGAAAACTAGTGATCTCAAAGATCTCGACATCTGACTTCCGTCCTTCATTGTGGCCACCCTATTAACTCTGAAGTTAGTCGACCATGCCGAAATTTGGTTGCAGGCGAAAATCCTTAATTTGATATTCTAGCCGCAGTAAAAATCTCGAATTTTTCAATTTTAGTTCAATTTTAAATTTGTAGTCAATTTGATTTTTTACCTATTTCAAAACAAAAAAATCATAATCAACAAAATTAGAGACAGAAACGGGTCGGGGCCCCGACCCGTCCGAGCCGATTTTGGGCCAAAACTCCGACCCGAAACCCCGTTCGAAGTTTTCTCAAAACCCCGACCCCGAAATTTGTATGAGACCCCGAATTTTCGGGGCCCCGATTTTATCAAAAAAGGTCATAAAAGAATACCGTTTTCTTCATTATTTTCAAGTTCATTTATTTGATTTGTTGTTTATTTCGATTTTTTCTACCTGAGAAGGCAGAAATGCTAATATTTCTTAACAAAGTTTTGCCGTTGATAAATTACTGTTATTAAATTTGAATCTATTTGGTTGTATAAATAAACTTTGTTTAATTGCAGAAAGATCAATAAGCAGTGAGGAGAAAATTACTTCGTCCCATGTGAGACTTCAGAATAACGATAGAAAAAACCCCGCAATTAGGCTCGGGGCCCCGCGGGCCCTCCCGAAAGACCTTGAGAACCCCGACCCCGACCCCGAACAGTAGTACAACAGAGTAAAACCCCGACCCGAAATCCGCCCCGAAGGCCCTTTTTCTGTCTCTAAACAAAATTTACCTGTTCATTTATCTTCTTGGTCTCCTTAGAATCTTCAGACCAGATCTGTGCCCCAGCACCAGTCTTTCTCTTCTTCATCTGAGGTGTATGTGTTTGTTGCTGTTCTGGCGCAGGAAAAACAGTCAAGTTTTGCAAGGGCACCTTCTTCTCCGGCTCAGTCACCACCTCTAACTTTTTATCATGTTCTTCTTTTATCGCCTTTTCTTCCACTGCAATTTCTACTGCATTGTCAGGAATGGTCTTGCTACAAGTGTTTTGCTGGACAGCTATTTTCTTGGCTGGTGGAGATTTTTCTTCGCCGTCCTCAACTGGCTCAAGCTTGACTGGCTCACTCCCAAAGGGCAATTGGTTTTGCTTGATGGTCTGCAAGAAGTTGGCCAGGTAGTTGGGCTGCGACGAAGTCCAGGGAGCAATCCTGGCATTCTCAGTGTGATTTCCATTACCAATAATAGCTTCCACTGAATGTTTGGGCTGAGGAGTGTTGGAACCGCTTAAGGATGCTCGTTTGCGAGAGCTGTTTGCAGTCCTGTCTTTCTCATCTTTGCTCATAGCTGTGGAGGGCCTGTGGTGGGCAGGAGAACACATTTCTAAGTCTTGAATTTGTTGCAGTATGTGACTGCGAGCATTCTCATCTAGACCTGAAATTTTGTCGTTTTATTTTTTGGACTACGCATAATGTGGTTGCAGTATAGAATTCCTCATGCAGAAGGGTCAGATGGAGGAGATAACTTCATATTTGTGTTTCTCCACTCCGATTTCATGAGAAAACCGCGTGCTTTTTGAATTCTGAGAAAAAAATCGAACCACAAGGGGTATCATGATTTTTTAGTCAAAACTTCATAATTTGAATTGGCGCCTTTTGAATTTTGTAAGGGAAGAAGGTCTGTATTGGGAGGGGAAGGGAATAAAAGGTGGCCACTTTTATGGAAAAATGATAAAAAAAGTAGATGATTGTACTTTTTGACTGTCTAACCATGTTTTTCAGCGTGGGTCGTGGAAAAAAGAGACTCTATATGCATTTTATGATCAAGAGTCTCGCTCGGAATTATGTCTTATGTAAGTAAGTGCACGCATCTCTAACTCCCTTTCGGGGGCGCAGGGGGCTTGGAGTTGAGACGCGCACACACACATACCTTAGACACAAATCACTCAAAGTGACTCCGAATGCATGGAAAAACATTCATACCAGAGTTTCTATATGCAGTATGCCCCAGTTAACAAAAATGTGTTCAACATCTTCTTGTTAGTGGGCCCTGTGTGATTAGTGGCACCCTCTCATTCCCTTTCCCTCCCTGTACAGCCCTTATCCCTTTTTAAAATTCAAAAGACGCCAATTTAAATTATAAGTTTTTGACTAAAAAACCATGATACCCCTTGTGGTTCGAAATTTTTTTCTCAGAATTCAAAAAACACGCGGCTTTCTCATGAAATCGGGGTCGAGAAACACGAATATGAGGTTATCTCCTCCATCTGACCCTTCTGCTTGGGAAGAGTGGTGGTGATTCTATACTCAAGCCCATATTGTGCTGAATTCAGATTTTTTTGCGGAAACTTTTTATCACGCCTTTATTGGTTTCACCCTTTTTATACATGTTTTTGCTTAATATTCTTAACAAAAAAGGGGGAATTTCGGTGTACACCCCTCACTCAAATTTGGTGTACACCCCTAAATTTGTTTTGATCCCCCAAGCTGATTTTTTCCATAAAAATTTATTTCTATTTTCATAGTATTAAAAAAACAAAAACAATTTTTTTTAAATCAGCTTTGGGAACCAAGCAATTGGGGGGTGTACACCGGGTGTACACCGAACTTGAGTAGGAGGAGTACACCGAGTGGTCCCAAAAAGCTGTTGTGTACTGTATTTTTCAACTTTTTGGTAGACTTTTGAAATTTTCGATTTTCTACGAAACACAACAAAATAATTAAAGGTTTCCTTCGGGATCGAACCAGTGTGTTCTGTTCAAAATCTAAAATCAACCATTCTTTTGTGCCTTTTGGCCCAAAATGTGCAGTCTAGCCTCCTGGACTATCTTGTATTCTTCAGGATGGCAACTCCTTAGGTGTCGAATCATTCCAGTGGTGCTGAAAAATTAATACATAAATAAAAACAGCAATATATCCAAAATAACTAATCCAACCTGCTATTGGTAACCTTTATAGTCTTGTGACAGGGGTCGACCATGCAGGTGGCTGCCATTTCCGGGGGTGGCAGTTGAGTGAAGAAGCGCCAGACCTCTGCTGTTTTGACCGAAGAGCCTCCTAACCTACTCCTTCTCTTGGGCTTGTCCTCATCTCCAATGCCGGGAGTGGTCATGCTACCTTCCATTCCTGGATGGCTGGTGGTGGTGGTAGTGGAGGGTGAGTTCAGATTGGGCGGACTCGAGGCAACTGCCGATTGTAGGACGATAAGCTGGCCATTCTTCTGCTCTTCCACCACCTGTGGACTAACACACAGGGCTGTGGGCGACTGCAAAAGGTAGTGGTTCTGGAAGTTGGTGGTGGATGTGGGGGTCTGTTGCAGCAAGCTGGAGTTCAGAGAAGGTAGTGGGGAGGTGGTCTTGCTGAAAGTTGTGTAATGTTTATAAATAATAATGGTTATAAATGGTTAATGGTTATTTTTCCGTATTTTATTCATTTTAAACTTCGAAAAGTCAGTTTTTTGTATCAAAATGTATAAATCCGATACTGTTAACTTTTTGTACTTTCAGCTGCTTTTTCAGAATTGTGTGAATGATGGAAAATGAAGTATTTTTTTAATGGTATAAATAGTAGTGAGGAAATGGACATTTGGTTCTTGCTATATATCAGTCTCGTTTTCCTAACTTAAGCCTTAGGTGCAGTTAGGCAGTTGTTGGGGGAGGGGGGATGTATACGGCACTAGCTTCGGGGGCAGGGTGCATGACACTAGCGTCAAAACCTCGATTTAACGGCTATCTATTTTTAGAAAAGTGGTCATTAAATTGAGGTTTTGTTTTTTAAATGGCAAAACTATTTTTGTTGAAAACGACCCAAAAATCGAAATCCTTGTAATATTGGGACCAGACTGTCACGACAGAGCCGGCAAAAGCTTTTAAGAGTCAAAGTAAAAAGTGTCTGCCCCTAGGCGGGAACGAACTTGAGGTGGGGCTGTTAAATCCAGAGTTCACTGTATTTGGATATTTTCTAGGGTTGGTTAATTCTACGTAGAAAGAAAAACCCCGTAGTATTCTATAGAATTCTACGTAGAATCCTGAATCAGAATTTTGCGCTGAACAAGATGGTATTTTCAGTTTTAAAAATGACCGACAAAAAACTTTCGCTAGAGCCCTTTGAAAATTTAAAATTTAAATTTTTTTGTCTTGACCCGAAAGTACAAAACCTCTCATAGCTTTATATTTAATTGAAATTTTTTCAATCCTTTGAATTTATCTGCAGAAGCAGGCCTATCTTTTGAGTAGATATTTGTCTGTGTGTCGTAAATATTTACTGCCGCTAAACCTCAAAAACTATAATGTCCGCCTCTGATGAGGACACATCTTCAAATGGCTGTAACTTTTTTCACACTAGACAGGGTAAAAAAATAAAATATTTTTGTAGGGAAATTTACGAAGATTTCAAATCTGCAAAAAAATAATAGTATTTATCCATGGAAATTTATAGCTTATGTAAGATGAATCACTTTTTAGATCTACACTTTGCCTTTTAGGCAATGCAAACTATCAATTTTGTAATTTTGACACCGGATTCTTTTTCAGCATGGTCGATTTGCTTAAAAACTGCTCTTTGGGTTTAGGATTCATTGTCAAATTTGAAATTCCTCTCGAGACAAAATTATTCAAATATTGATTTTTTGGTATTATAAATTATAGTCTATCATAGAAGAGCAACAAAATTCGAAAATTTGTTTTTCTTCTTTCAACGATTTCTATGTATGCGTAGAAATAAGCGTAGAAAAACCGTAGAATTCTATAGAATTCTACGTCACCCAACCATACATTTTTCAGAATTGAAATATTGGGTTGATCCATAAGTTCGTGGATGTTTATACGTAACAGACAATATTTATGTATGGGTTGTGGTAAACCAGAATTGGCACTCAATTAAAATCGAAATTTTGAAATTGTGTAATTACACAATTAACGATTTGAAACCTATCGGTTTATTAATAATCGTTTATTAATTAACCGATGGGTTTCAAATCGTAAATTGCGTAGTCACACAATTTCAAAATTTCGATTTTCAAACCCAGCAATTAATTGAGTGCCAATTCTAATTTATGAAAAATTTTGCAACCCATACATAAATATTGTCTGTTACGTATAACTACCAACGAACTCATGCACCAACCCAACAGAAAAAAGAAACTTTTTAATAGTTTTTAAATTAATTTTATATTTTGAAGTGCAAAAAAAGGGTACCTAATATTGTTGTTTTCTTCTTGTGTGTTGTGTGAACTGGCTGCTGCAGCTGCCTTGCTTGCTGCAATAGCTGCTGCAAATGCATTGAAGGGGTGAGGAAAGTTGGCTGGATTGTTGGAGAGGGCAGAGATCTGCTGCAGGGTGGCCAACAGGTCGAAGGCATAGGGGTTGGAAGGGGTTGCTGGCAAGCTGGGCGTTTCGTTAGTCATCGACTACTGCTGCTGGTTGTCTTGCTATTACTGCTACTACTACTACCACTACTACTAATGCTAGTATTGCAGATGATAGTCTTGATGTGTTGTCACCCCTTGTGGTTTGTGAGCCAAACTGAAAAATTTGACTGTAATTTGAGTAAATTTGTACATGTTTCAATATTAAATAGAAATCAATCAAAATGAAAGAATTAACTGATTGATTTGATTGATAAAATAGATTTCGGCCTTATTGATAAAGAAAGAATTTATAAGTCGAGAAATGTAGATGAGAAAAAAAGAGGACACTCATATTCTGATATATAAATGCGGGTATAAATGAATGGGGAGTCGAAGCATGATGCTTTTTAGTGACCCAAGGCTCACTATTTTCAGCTTTTACGGGAAGGGAGGGTTGTTGCATCAATGAAATTATTATAGGAAGAGTTAGCTAGCATAACGCAGCCTACTACCGTAAAACCGTTAAACTTTTACTTAACAATTGGGGAAAAAATACTTTGGATCGAACTTGACATTTATGTAATTGGATTGCTTTTAAAATTCAAAACGGCTTTTTTATCTGTCAAGTTTGACTCGGTCTAGCTGCATGGCCAAATTTTAAATAAAAGCTACCTTTTTTAAATCTCAAACTGAATGGGAAAATTTCTTAGCGGGAGATCCTAAGTCTTTGATCATGAGATTCGAAAAAGGTGGGAAGTCTTTGGTTTGCTAACACTGCCTTTCCCGTGTAAGCTTATTTAATAAAATGGTTCTTATCCTTTATCCCGACCCCACCCAAGTTTTGATCGTTGAACTTTATTTTTATTTTGACACAAATAAGTTGATTCGCCTTTTTGCGGCATAAAACATGCATGCATACCAGAGTTTCTTTGTGCAGTAGGACCAAGCTGACAAAAATTTGTTCAATTTCCATACTTTTAGACTATTTTTCAGTGTCCCGGTACCCTTTTAAATTAGGGTGGGGTCGGTATAAAGGATAAGAACCAATAAAATTAATACAATACGCGGAAAAAAATTAACATAAGCAAAATCAACAGTATAAGAAAAGTGGGCCCTACCCCTCAATGGGGGTTTTTTTGTGTCTTGGTCCCCCCTTTTTGTGATTTTTCAGACTCAGGCAAAGATTGGCCAGCCTATGTTAGGACGGACTCAAAAATGAGTCTAAGAAATATTTGAGCCCGTCCTAACATATGCTGGCCAACCCTTGCCTAAGCCTAAAAAATCACAAAAAAACTTCAACAGGGACCAAAGCAAAAAACGCCCATTGAGGATAGGGCCGAAAACTGCATCAAAAATAATTTTTTTTCTCAAAAGAACACAAAATGTTGTTGAATTTTAAAATTATTTTTGGAATAAAATTTAACTGTAAATTTTGTAACTATTCAAAAAGGACCATAATTCATAGGACAAACAAGAAATTATGTAGTCTTTGGTAGGTGAGAAGGGATCACTGCTGGTTGGTGTTGAGTGATTGAAGTTGCGCAACTGCTCTTCTTATCATCCCCCATCGCCCATCATCCAATTAGAAGATACATATAAAGCATGACAACAAACTGGATCTTCTTTCTCACACCATAAAAGCTAGTAATGAAAAGCCCGACGGCCGAACATTTCTCGTTTTTTGGCTTCAAGAAGTAGCAGGAGGGGGGCAGTAGTAGTAGCAGACATATCTCCCCCAAACCAAACCACTGCCTTTGCTCAACAACAAGCAAGTTTCTAGCAGACAAAAACAATACAGGCAGCAGCTATACAAATATAGTGGTTCTATTCTAGAATCGGGTGCCGAAAACAGCTTGCTCCCCCTGTTGTCTTTTTAAAGTTTTAAATTTTTTCATTTTTGTCCTGGAAGGAAACTTTTTTCTTTCGCAAAAAACCAACAGGGGGACCAAGCTGTTTTTTGGCACCCGATTCTAGAATAGAACCAATATAGTTCCAAAACAGCTCTCGGAAATATCTTAAAGTAGCAGTGTCTAGTAGAAGTTTTTTCAAATGAAATCAAGCACTAAACATTTGATTTTTTACTTTTTAATTTATTTTGAACATTTTGACAGTTTTCACGAAAACCCGAAAATACATAAATACTTTTAATATTTTTCGATAGCTCACACCTTAGTCTTCTTACAAGTAAACGTCCCTGAAACTGGATACAGCCATCCTCGATTTAGTGACCCGCCTAGAAGGGCATTAAACCGAGGAGTCACTAAATCGAGGATCACTTTATAAGAAATTCCGTTACTTTATTCAAAAAAATCAGTCTCAGGGAGTCACTAAATCGAGGTTCGACTGTACTACTTCACCCAACACATACCGTAATTATTCTAATAGAAACCCCGGGGTTACTATTTTTCAATCCTCTAAAAATCTTGAAATTGTCAATCAAAAATAACCCTAACTCTGAAATCTTAGTCAAAAATAGGTGGTTACTATTAGAGACGGGGTTTCTATTAGAATAATTACTGTATGTCATTACAGTTTAAGAGGGGGGTTATATGACACTAGCGCTATTTTTTAGAGATGAGTCCAAGAGTTTCCGTTCCTCCCTATTTTTCGTTAATGTCCAGTTACGGAGTTCCTGATCCTCATGTCTGAATTTTTCTATTAAATTTTAACCCAGAAAACAAACAAACGGTCGAATTAGGTAATTTCAGCTAAAAATTGGTGGGCCATATATGATTATCCAACTTGAAGATGGTTTACTTTAAAGACTCTACTGAACTACTCAACAAAAACTGAACACGATTAAAACACCAATGGACAAATAACTACTACTGTTCACTACTCAAATAAATATTACAAATAATAGGACAATCTTGAGTCCCTAAGGCATTGTTCTCAGATAACCCGCAATCAAATACATCTCCCACAAAACAACCATTGATAAAAATCAGACAACTCTACTGTATCCTGCTCTATCACCCTTTACGCAATACACCACAACAACACGGCTGATAGATAACCCCCAGCCGATTGCAATAGTAGTAATAGCTGGATATGGAGGGTGAGATAATTGCAACTAGCTGTGTGTGTGTGCAATAATGCCTCCAGGCGCAGCCCCCAAGAAAAGCTGACAGTTCAGGTTTTGCTAGCATTGCAATTGGGAGATGTTCTTGCCTCGAGTTTTTTTGCTTTATCTTCTCCTTTTGCTGTGTGGTGGAGGTGCTGTAGTAGTAATGGGAAAGGAATAATCTCTTCTTTTTTCTTTCCTTCCAGATCATTTCCCTCAAGCTACACAAGCTTTCTTGTTGGGTGCTCAAGAAGAAACGAGTTTTCTACTTCTTTAGCTCTTATCCCCTTGCCCACATATATAATCGTCGTTCCTCACCTTGCCCCCCCCCTTTGTCACATCCAATCCCCAAGGCTTTATGTTGTTGGTGTTGCAAAAAGTGAGGATCAGAGGAGTTGCAAGGATCAACACCCAAAGAGATTTGACTTAGGACCGGCTAAACAACTGAGACTGCAAAAATTGGGAATGCTCCAAATGCCCCAAAGAACCTGAGTATGTGGCTGAACAATTTGTCACTTATTTTAAGTTTGATCTTTTTGAGTTGAGCGCTATTCAACATTTTTTAAATCCATTTCAAAAGGCATGACTTCTTAAAATGTAGCGCAGAATTTCAACTACAACTTCAGAGGTCTTGCTTAAAAAAATTAAACAAATGCAAATCCAAAAAAATATTTTTTCCGAAATCTGGTAGAATTTTTTGAAAATTTTAACAACAACATTAAATTGTCTAATAAATTTGAAATAAATACAAAAAAATTAATAGATAGGTTAAATTTGGTACCTTTTGTGCCATTTTTTTGAATTCGCGCCTTATTTTAATTTTTTTGTATACACGTTTGTTTACTTTAAAAAAAAGTTTAAAACAGGGGTCCGATTATATGCCTCAATTAAAGGCATTGCCCTTAATTTGAAAATTTTGCCTTTAATTTTTTTTTGAAAAAAAGGCACATTTTGACGGATGTTATGAAAGTTATGACTACTTTCTCGGTCAGAAAGAGTTGCTGAAAGCAGGAAAGGGGGGAGAAAAATATGTTGTTCGTCAATAAAGTTGTTTTTTTGTTGATTAGCATAGGGACAACATGCCTTTAAGTTGCCTTTATTTTGGTGAAAGTTCCTTTAAATTACCTTTATTTTTGACACTAGATGCCTTTATTTTAGAAATTCGCGATCGAACCCCTGGTTTAAAAGCATGAATCGAACAGCCAAAAACAAATAAACATTAAAAGGCGCGAATTCAAACAAAATGGCACAAAAAGTGCTAAACGTAGGGTTGGGAAATTGACATTGCCCAACCCTAGCTAAACGCCACTATGTCGAATTTCATAGTTAAAGGCAAAAAAAACTTTTTATACAAAAGGGCAAAATAAAGAATAAAGTGTGGGTTTCAGAATACAATATAAGCATTATATTTTCTGATTTCGAAAATAAGAATCCACTTCTCTTGAACCAAAAATGGGTAAGCAACAAAGTTTTTGGGCACAGACCAATAAATGCCAACTGCAAGAGGTATGAGTAGAAAAAAAGGAGCAGGAGGACCAGAAACTTTTTTTCAGAAGGTGGTGCCTGCAAGAGGGGTGATCGAGCAGGACAAAGAAACCATAAATTATTCCTCTGCATCTCTTCTCAGAGAGTTGATGAGTTCGCATAAAAAAGAGGGGGGAGGGAATAAAGAAGGGAACAACACTGCTTCCACCCTCGATTGTGCCGTTCTCATCCAACACAAACTGTCCGCAATATTGTCTTAGAAAATGGGAAGAGGGGGAGCAGCAACAGCACTGCTCCAATTCAAATCCAATCAACCAAATAATTTGTTGTTGAAATCAGATAAACAACAAACAGTGGTGTGAGTGAAAAAGATACAAAATACAGTTGGTTCTAGGGGAGAATGCGTTTCCATTTTTTGCCTTGGTACCACCGTTGTTTTTTTTTTGAGAAATGCCTTGGTCCCCCCTGTCCATTATACCGTATTTTCTCTATTAATAGACCCCCCCCCTCCCCGTTAAAATTTATTTTACATTTTTACCCTGTTTTGGGTACCGACCGTCAGGCATGTTACATACCAAAATGTAGCCGGAAAGCTGAGCTACATTTTGGTATGTAATTTTGGTAAGCTGGAAAGCTGAGCTACATTTTGGTATGAAACATGCCTCAGGATCGGTACCCAAAATAGGGTAAAAATGAAAAATAAATTTTAAAATATTCCCGATTTGGGGGTTGGGGGGTCTATTAATAGAGAAAATACGGTAGTTATATTTTTAGTTACCGTATTTCCTCTAATAGAGCCCCCGGGGGCTTTATTTTTTGGATGCCCGAAAATCGGAAAATTTGGAATTCGATCTCGAGATTTTTGGGTGCTCAACTAAAATCTGAAAAGTGCAATCGGTAGAGCTCGTGGGAGTTAAGAAAACGCGTAAAACAGCTTTGCAAAAAATTGACTCTGGGCTGAGATATAGGTCCTCAAAGTTAGGGGGGGGCTCTATTAGAGGGGGCTCTATTAGAGGAAATACGGTATATGTGTGGTAAATTTGGCTGAGAACGGTCTTAAAAAATGGCTCAAGAACACAATGCCAAGAACACGATTTTGAATTAGTGGGTTGCCCGATGAATAGAGAACATACGGTATCTCATTAACCAAATAAATTTTCTACATTTTAGTTTTAGATCCAGATTTTTGCCGAAAAATTCTTAGAGAGCTGTGTCAAACAGCAAAAACTCTACTTTTTAACAAAAATTTATGATTTACTCCACAGTAACGATTACAATTTCAAACCGATGAGCTACAGATACGTTATTTCACTGTCACGGATCACCAGAAAACCCCCGAATTTGTCTTTGCATAAGCGAAAAAAAGGATATCTCCAAGTAATTGCCTGCTCACTCCTACTACTATGGGAATTCGAATGAGAGAAGACAAAGAAAAATTGAGGAGATTTGAGTGTGCAACAAAGCTCTTCACTTGTTGCCTTGGGCACTTCCTCCCTACCTGCGCTTAACAACTCTTCAAATTTATCCCACCATCACCCAAAAAATTGAGGAATAAGAAGAAGTGGAGGTAGATGGATCTCAAGGACAACCTTCCATACAAAAATCACTTTTTTATTCTGATACCAATTAGAGCAAGCAGGAAAGTAGAGCATTTGGGAAGCACCTAGCTGAAATGAATGGCTGGCTATGACTGTTGGATGAGTGGAGAGCACTGGGGCAACGACAAACCCGTTTGCCCCAAATCCATCCATACACACACACACCTATTCATCCACTCAGTCCTTTTATTTATTTTTTTGCTAACACTCTCTAGGCTTAATATTTTGGTTTGTGGAGCAAAAAAAGTAGCAGTAAAAGTCCTGCGAAATCTTGTTTTTGATGACTAAAAAGATTTATTCCAAATTAGGAATGGAAAATCTTACAGCTTCGATTCCTATTGAAAGTTTTTTAACGATAATTTTTTTTTTACTTTTTTTGTATTGAAAGATTTTTGAAAATCTTTTGTTGATTTATATACCGTCTTGAACCTTTTCTTTATTGTTTTTCAGAAACAACTTTTTTTTTACTAATTTAGCTACAGTCGACACTTGATATAAGGACACTAGGGTTGGCCAACCTCCTCCCCTCCGCTCCCAACCACCACCCCCTGTCGGCCGAATTTTCGTATATCCCCATTTACTTCTTCCACCCCCCCCCGCAAAAAATGTTTCATCTTAGTTCTTCGATTTAATGGACTGCTCAAGAAAAGACAATTAATGGAGTCAGTTCGGATGAGATTCGACCGAGTTTGCATGTAAATGGTAGTTGTTCCCATCTTTATCATCATTACATCTTAATTAGGATTACTTTTTTAAATTTTTTTGGCTAGAACGCCTGCGAATTCATCTCGCTTCCCCGCCACTATCCCCCGCTCCCAATTGCTTCCGAATCGTGTATAAAGTTTATTTGGAATATACTACAAATAAACATTATTTGGCTTGACTCGTTTTGAAAAATTGACGAGGGATTTTAGCCATTTTCATCACTTTAACTGGTCGAAATTTCGTTTCAATATTTTTTCTTCACCAATATTTTAGCACCATGCTATAGCACAGCTCAAGAGCTACGAAAATCATGTTACAGAATAACTTTTGAAAATCTGAGTGTTGAGATATGGCCTTTTGTAAAAAATCAATTTTTTTGAAAATGACCAAAATCCGAGTTTTTTCCAATTTTTCGGATTTTGGTCTTTTTCAAATAAATTGATTTTTCCAAAAGACCATATCTCAACAATCAGATTTTCAAAAATTATTCTGGAACGTGTTTTTTGTAGCTCTTGAGCTGCGCTGCAACATGGTGCAGAAATACTGCTGAAGAAAAAAATATTGAAACGAAATTTCGACCAGTTAAAGATGGATAAAATCCCTCGTCAACTTTTCAAAACGACATTACAGGTGTTTCAAGCCAAATAATATCTATTCTAATATATTCCAAATAAACTTTTTATACCATTTCAAAGAGGGAGAAAAGAGCTACAAAACCATGTGTTCGGATTGATTTTGCAATCAAAAAAGTATTACTAAAAAGCTTTCTAGCTAGAAAAGTGTCCAAGTACTTTTGGACTACCCATTAGGTCCAAAATTTCAAAAAAAATTGTCCATTAAATATCGTCGAAACTCGCATTGGAATTGAAGCTGCCGAAAAAGCCACTGCAATAAAATAAACAAAAACAGATTCAGCTATAGTCTAGATTCCAACCGCGAGTTCACCACAAAAGCAATTGAGGTTGTTCCAGTGAGATAGATGGATGTGTGTGTACGAGAGATTCATCGGGAGCCCCTCCATCCACTGACCGAAGAGCAGCAGCACAACCACGAAAACGAGAAAAGAGGGAAAAGAGTCATGAGGGAAATCGCCAGCCATCGAATGGGAAAAGAATCAACCCTGCGAGAACAGCCAGCCAACCGAGAAACCAGTCACTCCCTCCACCCTCAATCACAATTCAAAGATGGCGACCACAACAAAGGGAGTGGGAGATGAGTCTCGAGGTCGCCCTGCCACCGTCCATCTCCCCTGCCCTCAATAACAGCACACCTGGAGGAGAGGTAGCAGAGGTTGGGTTGTTCACTACCCCCAACCTCGCCACCAATACCTCAGCCGTCAAGAGATCCATTAAAGAATGGAAATGCACAAAATGAATTTGAGGTCGTCGGCCGGCGAGTGACTAGGAGATTTGTGCGTTTCTATCTCTCTCTCTCGAGTTTGGTGCATGCACAAGTGATTTCATGGCAGAGAGAGGCAAGATTAGAATGTAATTGCAGGATTGAGTTATGAAAAAGGTAGTTGGAGACAGTGAAATGTAAAAACAATTTAAAAGTTTAAATTTGTGTTATCTGTTACCAATAAAAAAAATTACTTTTATGATTACAGTCAAACCACAATAACCCGGCTTTGCGATAACCCGGCACCTTGGTCCAACTAAATTTGGTTGACCAGCAAATAAATAAGATAAACTGACGCTTCGATAACTCTATACCTCGATAACCCGGCACTCTATGGGCGGTCCCTCTATCGAGATTTGACTGTATCAGAGCGAATACGGTTTTCAGCTTTATTACAGTCGAAGCTGGCTAACCCGTCACCCCTGGGACCAACTTGAGGTGACGGGTTAGCCAGGGTGACGGGATACCGAGGGTGTAGGATTACAAAGAGCAGGTATCGATAAGAATTGTTTATTCAAGTCGTACAATTCAACCACCCAAATCAGACGCTAAACAGTAGGGAAGAAGTCCTTGATCCTACTTTGCTTCTGCGACTTCCTTTGCTCTTGATAAAATAACTCATCCAAGGCGTCGCTGTGATGAAACACAAAAGGTTAAAAAAAATTGGCGGAAATTTGAAAACTTTTCCGCAATATGCTAGGTGACGGCTTATCAAAGGTAATTTTCATTGCTGATTGTGGACGGAGGGTGACGGGTTAGCAGGGTGACGGGTTAATGGTGGTAAGATTAACGGAATTTCTTTCTCGGCCAACCAATTTTTTGAAGTGACGGGTTAGCGGAGGTGACGTGTTACTGGAGTGACGGGTTAGCCAGGTTCGACTGTATTAGATATGGCTATTCTCAAAGGTGCATCACCCATTTTCGGACAAATGTCCAAAAGTGGGTGAAACGTTTTTCTTGCCTTGATCCCCCTGTTGATGAAAAAAAATTTTATGTTTTAACCACACGTTTGAGTCCGTCCTAACATGCGCTGGCCTACCCTGAGCCTAAGCCTAATCCTAAGTGCGTAAAAATCGAAAAAGTTGAAAAATATCAACAGGGGGTACCAAGGCGAAATTTTGCAAAACGTTTCACCCACTTTTGGGCATTTGTCCGAAAATGGGTGAAAGATCCTTTTACCTTCTCAAAGCCACGAAAACTTTTGCAAGTTTTTGTAAAAAGTTTAAACTTTTTTTTATAAATATTAACTAAATGTGACACAAAACCAAAGGCAGCCGAAAAATTTACAAAAAACAGAAATCTTATATAAAAAACTACTCGTCTTCATCTTTTTCAGAGCCACAGAATCAAACAAAAGACAAATCTAGCCTCTCGATCAGTTTTTTCACTAAAACATTCACACACAAAACTCAATGGTTGAATTAAACACGGACAATTGACTTTTTTAAGACAGCAGCATCGATAACAACAGTATTTTCGGCTTCAGTACCAAACAACAAGGACGGAATGATGACCAGCTGCAGCAGCAATCCCTTTATTTCTTCGTCTTCTTCTTTCTGGCAGCTTCAGCACACTCGGATCTCTAAAAGAAAAAAGACAATAGAGAGAAAGATGGTGAATCAACGAGAAGCAAGTAGTTGCTCTAATAGTACCATATCAACACAATTATAGATGCACAAATTAGTTAGGGGGCCCTTCCTGTTGATGTTTCTGCAGCTTTATCAAAACACCAAAAATTGAAAATAAATAGTTTTGATAAATAAACATATACTCACGTACAAAGCTAAATAAAAGTGAACAAAGCTAAATCTTTAATGTTGCTCATTCCACTTTTTTGTAAAAGAGATCGAACTGCTGGAAGCAGGGGCAGAGATTTGAAAGACGCGCACACATGTTGGCAGCTGGCTGTCACTTTTGAAATGGAAAGAAAAATAGTGATAGTGTGCAGAACACTACCACCAGAAATATGGCCTTAGGAGATTCAGCCACCCAAAATTAGTCAAGACAAAAAACTGACTGCACTAACTGACTACCTATAGAGAATTTTTCAAATTCAAATTTTTTAACACCTACGAAAGTTACCGATTCCACTTTCTCATTTTTGTATTTACACTGGGGTAGAAAAATTTAGCAGGCAGAATCTTTTAGGGGAACATTTTATGGCAAATCTGAGCAGAAGCTCTTCTAAAAAGACTTTGAATGGGCCTCTTTTCTCGAAAACTTGAGAATATTCTGGAGAAATTTTTTATTAACAACCCAAGCTTACATTCAAAAATGGGACCCTAGTATAGAATACCATCCACCCCAAAACTTATGCCTTCTAAAACTTAAGTAAAGAGCACCCAAATATATGTTCCAGACCCCAGAAAAAGTGCGTAAAACACTTATTAGTCACAACTTCCATACGCTGGCCTACCCCTAAGCCTAAGGGCTAAGCCTAAACTTGTTGTTCAAAAGGGTAGTTACAACGATTTTTAGAAGGTCTGATTTTGGGGGGTATTCTATACTAGCCCCAAAAAATCTCAAGATCGTCTCACATTTTTCCGATTTTCAGTAACTTATTACGTGTATACCAACAAGAGACCAAAAGAGCCCACAGTTTGACACACATACGTCGGCCTACCTTGCGCCTAAGGCTTCGATTAGCAAAAAAGTTTGACGACTCATAACGGCCCTCCCGAAGTAAACTACTGTCACAGGATATACGGTAACAAAGGTGTTAGACCGCATTGCTAAACAATCAAAAAAGATCATGGATCGACGAGAAAAAATATTTTCCATATTCCCATTTTCAATCATTGAAAAAACAAGAGGACATCACTTTTTATGTTCCGAGAGTTCCGAGAAAATGGCGCCTTTTTGGGCAGATACAAGAGAAATGGAAGATAAGATCTCGAGGGAAAAAGTGAAAGTGACTCTACCAATTAATTTATTTCAAAACAATTGCTCAAATTTCGAATAGACTCCTTAGAAAAAAGAATAGTAAAAACTACTACCGACCTGCAGAGCTGTACTTCAATCAAACCACTGGATAAAGTCCGAAAGTCAATCCTCAGAGCACTTGATATAGTTCAATAACAGAGCCTAAAAATAACTAAATTACGATTGCAATGGTTCAATAACACGAAAAATTGGAAACTTTTTAAATTTTCGTTGCGTTGTCTTAAATACGACGAGTGCTTTTCAAATTTTGACTTTGCACCCAGAAATATCGAGATCCACGGGGTCAGGACACTTTGCTATGAGGACAGTTTGCTATGGTTTTTGATTTTTTTTTGGTAAAATTTTACCGAAAAAAGTAAAAAATCATAGCAAAGTGTCGTTTTACCGAGATCGACTCTAACTTTTCTTATTTCTGGTGAGCTCATAAACAAAGCCCTGGAGGACCTAACTTTCATTATAGTGTCACCGCTAGAAACCAGCTTAAGGTGCTTTTATATAGGGGTGCCACTATATCGGGATAAGTTTTGTTGAATTTTTATGTTGGCCAAACAAATCAGGTTGAAAAAGATGCCACTATAACGGAGTCCAACTGTAGTAATAAAACGCCAAGAATGCTTATTTTGCCAACATGTATCGTTAAAACGTGATTACCGTATTTCTTCTAATAAGCGGGCAGTCTCCAATAGTCGGGCAGTCTCTAATAAACGGGCACCCTAAAAGACGATTTTACCCACACCTTAACTCTTTAAGCTAAAATTTTTGGAAAAATACAAATGTTTTGCTGTTTGATGCTGATCAAGACGAAGAAAATGGCTACCTTACCGATGACAGTCTTCATTTCGAATTTGATGGTTAGAATTTGTATGTTTGTGTTATTGAATGTTTACCTCTTTTTGTTGTCTGTCTTCGAATAAATTTTGATCGAAAAAATAAACGGGCAGTCTCCAATAGTCGGGCAGTCTCTAATAAACGGGCACCCTCGGAGGTGATTGGAAAATAAACGGGCAGTCTCCAATAGTCGGGCAGTCTCTAATAAACGGGCACCCTCGGAGGTGATTGGAAAATAAACGGGCAGTCTCCAATAGTCGGGCAGTCTCTAATAAACGGGCACCCTCGGAGGTGATTGGAAAATAAACGGGCAGTCTCCAATAGTCGGGCAGTCTCTAATAAACGGGCACCCTCGGAGGTGATTGGAAAATAAACGGGCAGTCTCCAATAGTCGGGCAGTCTCTAATAAACGGGCACCCTCGGAGGTGATTGGAAAATAAACGGGCAGTCTCCAATAGTCGGGCAGTCTCTAATAAACGGGCACCCTCGGAGGTGATTGGAAAATAAACGGGCAGTCTCCAATAGTCGGGCAGTCTCTAATAAACGGGCACCCTCGGAGGTGATTGGAAAATAAACGGGCAGTCTCCAATAGTCGGGCAGTCTCTAATAAACGGGCACCCTCGGAGGTGATTGGAAAATAAACGCGCAGTCTCTAATAAACGGTCACCCTAGAAGGTGATTGGAAAATAAACGGGCATGCTCGCTTATTAGAAGAAATACGGTATATGACAATAGCTAACACAAAAAGTAACTTTTACTAAATTCACCTCGTTTACAAAATAAAATCAAACCTTTCTCAACCGGCTAACAACTACAGCTAGAATGTAGTAAATATTCAATGACAAAAGAGTCCAGAATTTTTGATCTAAAAATAAATAATATCATTAACCAATCAAACTTGAAAAAACACACATGTCAATTTAACAACTTTTTTGTAAACTTAGCAAATTTATTTATTTGCAAATTTCTGCGCGAAAATGCAATGTTCCAACTCTGATGACCCCACCTAAAAAAACAAAGCTACTGAAAAACCCACACTACTAATACTAATAAAAGCACTAAAGACAGTATCTACGCAACAAGGTTGCGCAACCTGCACATACTCCCCCAATCTATTTACCTAAGCAATCAAGGAGACGGTGTCCTCATCCAAACCACAGAATAATAAAAACTAAAATCGAGATAGCCACCACAAAAGAGGGCGGGAAATCAACCCAAAAAATCACTTACAAATACACACACCATACCCCACCAACAAAAGCAAAAAAAAAAGCAATACAGATAAGAGAAATAGCAAGAAAAAGCCCGCCCAGTCAAGATAAGTGTTTTGTGGTTACAAAAAAGAGCAGTGGGCAACCAGATAAGACCAGTGGAGAGGTGTGTGTGCGGGAATGGTGCGCGCGCTGGGGAGATGGCCAGTTGTCTTACTGTTGTTTTGGACGGCCTGCTTGCTTGCCTGTCCAAATAAGGAAGGGCAACGGCAAACATGCTGCAGATTGCATCAATCCAGGGGCCGGTGGATTGCCTCAGGGAGATGGACTAATGGAAGATGGATTAGATGAATGCATGGGGAGGGGCCGGGAAATATTTGAATATTTGTGGAGGTGCTTTTTCCACTACTTTTGAAAGTTTTTTTTTGAAGAGGAACGCCGTGAGGGAAATGTGGGTGGGTATGGTCATAGAATGGAGTGGTGGTCAAGGACTGTGGAGCTGGATAATGAGCCGCCTGCTAGGTAGTAATTTAAGTTTTTGTTTGAAAGTTACTAGTGGCGGCTTGAGAGCCTAGTTCCTTTTTGGGCGAGGAGGTTGTAAAATACTCCAAATATTTTGATTGGCGAGCAGACTTACTTACTTATTTGAGTCTGCTGCTATTGAGAAGAGCTTGAACAAAAGACAAGGATATTTTGAAAAAATTGAGTAGTGAAAGAAACTCAAAAGTGAATTTGAATGTAACGACTTGTTCAAGATAAAACTTTTAAGAAAATTTTAAAAATTTCTTTTTTTTAAGAAACCCAAGATTCTTCAGGGCCGAAAGACAATCAAGGCATGTAATTAGCAAGAGTCTGAAAAATTTACATTTAATCTAGTTCAATAATTGATTTGAAATATTGGCGCTCCCGGAGTATACCCCCCCCCTCCCAAATGAAATTTTTTTTGAACTTTTTCAAAACACTATTTGGGTGTGCGCATCTCAACCCCAAGCAACCAAGCCCCCTGCGCCCCCAATTCCGAGCAAGACTCTTGATCAAAAAAGCATTTAGAGGCTCTTTTTGCCCAGCTCCAGTGACCAAAACATGGTAAAACAGCCAAATGGTCGAAATTTCAAAATGCCCAAAAATCAATTTTTTATTGACCAGAACACAAAAATAATGTCTTTTTTAACTTTGAGGTGATTTTAGGTTGATATAGGGTGTTTGGAAACACTTTAAAAAAAATTTCATTTGGGGGTATACTCGGTAGGGTCGAAATATTCTATAGTCTGTAGAATGATGCTACTGTCAACTGTCGATATACCGTATTTCTTCTAATGGATGACGATAATATTAATTTTGAAAATAATGTTTTTCTAAGAGCATCCGAGTACCCGATTTAAAACTCGAAATTTTTCGGCTCTAGGTAAATTCGCCGACAAGTAAGTTTGTCGACAGGGAACTTCGCCGACAACTCTTAAATTTTTTACTTTGATATTCCTAATAATATGACTATCATAATGTTGCTTAGGTGGTGGTACCACTTTGGTAGACTCAGAGGGTAACACTAAAAGAGTTAAATCAGTGAATTTTTCTTTAGGTACGAGGTACTTTAGGTTCTTTAGGTAGGTTCCTGAGTACGAGATGGTTCCCTAACCACCCTGAGGCTTAATGGTCTTAAAAAAAACTAGTTTTTGATTGTTATTTTAAACAAAAAATGTTGTCTGCTACCACCAGGATTCGAACCTGTAACCTCAAAAATTTGGAGGGTGACTCGAGGAGAGGCTTTGGGTCGACAAATCGATGCTTTGCTCCTTAGAAATCTTTTTCGGAACACGTTTCTGAGTATAATAGTATGATACAGTCAAACCTCGATTTAACGATACTCAGGCGATCGCAAAAAAGTGTCGTTATTTTTAAGGTATTCTACCCTGTTTTGGTCGCTGGAGCGAGGCAAAAAGAGCCTCTATATGCATTTTATGATCAAGAGTCACCTTATATACCCTTCCCCATTCCCTTGCAATGAGGAGCAAGTTGGTTGTTTGGCCGCAAAGCGGCCAAACTCCGGTAGCGCCAATAAAGCTTAGCTTGCACTCATAACTACCACATTTTAGATTCACGCGACCGAAAAGTTGACGCAGGTGCTGGCTTGGTCGGTT
This sequence comes from Ditylenchus weischeri, assembly GCA_029231635.1. NCBI lineage: Eukaryota > Metazoa > Nematoda > Chromadorea > Rhabditida > Anguinidae > Ditylenchus > Ditylenchus weischeri. The sequence continues at coordinate 80,543 of JAMRYI010000197.1, read as the reverse complement.
AGAGATGCGCGCACTCACTTACCTTAGACATAATTCCGAGCAAGGCTCTTGATCAAAAATTTCATTTGGGGGAGGTTATACTCTGGTAGGGTCCACATTTCAAAGATTCATGTAAATTTGAGCCCACGATTTCTATAAAACTTTGACAATAAATTTTTCCTGGTCCACATTCATACATAAACATCTGCTCACACTTATTTGAAAAACGATTTTTTAGCTGATTATTAAACTGAAATTTGTAAGCGATTAAAATTCAAACAAATACATGTAGAAGTACATAAAAATGAAATAAACCATACTTTGGCGAAATCAAATCACCAACAAAGGCTCAAACACATCTTTTATGCAAACAAGCTTCAAAGTCAAAAAAGAGAAAAACAATTTCTAATTCACAAATTATTTACAAAAAAAACAAACTTTTTTCTTTGCAAAAAAACTTTCAAAATCAAACAATTTGTATCAAAAGCAGTCTCTTTGTGCTATTTCGGGCAGTAAATGTTTACACAAAATCAATAGCCAAAATAACACAGATGATGTCTGTCCCATACTGCCAAATCTGCCCCTTCTAAATTCAAGAATAAATGGACTGTCTGAATATTCTCTTTCTGTCGGCTTTCTTGTCCACACGTCTTTTACAGACTTGCAAAATTTAACGAGTTTGATTGAAGCCTGTTGTTGTTGCTGCTCATGAAAACACATTAAAATAAAGTAAAAAGAGTGCCGATGTCATAAAATTTTGGCGCTAGTGATCAATCCGATACCGAAATATGCCTTGGTCCCCCCAGCTGTTTTTTTTTGAATAATGCCTTGGTCCCCCCAGTTGTTTTTTGAGTATTTTGCCTGGCTAGGGGAAACTTGGCAAAAACGAAAATTGCCATATACGAAAATTGCCAAATCAAATCACATTTCGCCAATACGAAATTTACCAAATCGAAACTTGCCATAATAAAATTTGCCAAACTTGCCATAATAAAATTTGCCAAACTTGGGTTTCACCTGAAAAAGATCGATCAACGCTAAATTGCTAACCTATCTCTATTAGGCAAAACCTGCTTGCCAAATTTCAGTTTGGCAAATTTTATCTTGGCAAAATGTGATTTGGCAATTTTCGTTTCAGCAAAACATACGTTTGGAAATTTTCGTTTTTGCCAAGTTTCCCCTAGCCTTTTGCCTTGGTCCCCTGTTGTTTTTGTGAAAAATGCCTTGGTCCCCTGTTTTTGAGTATTTTGCATTGGTCCCCTTATTGTTTTTGAAAATGCCTTGGTCCCCTCAGTTGTTTTTTGAGTATTTTGCATTGGTCCCCTTATTGTTTTTTTGAAAAATGCCTTGGTCAGCCCCCACCCCCTCCATTGTTTTTTAAGGTGATTATGTTAACCAGAATCACCCTAATCCAGCCCTCTCATCTCAAAATTTTAAAATAAAATACATTTTGGAAAATAAAGTACAATTTGATAATTTTTGTCCAAAAGTGACATTTTATCCAATCTTTCTTAAGATTTGAGCAACACAAATCAAGATAAATATTTTTTATCTAAAAGTCTCGAAAACAATTTTATTCACATTTTTAGCCATTTTTAGAAAAAAAAAACGTTCTGGGAAAAAATGCAAAAAAATGTGACTTGGTCCCCCAAGCTGATTTTTTTTTAAATTTTTCATACCAAATGTTTCAAAATGCATCTGACTGTTGTGTTTATGGGCTTACGCGAGGTTACGCCAGTATATATTAGGACGAGCTCATACATTTTTCTCGAAATTTAAAAAAGTAAAAAAAAATGTTTGAGTCAGTCCTAATACACGCCAGCCTACCCTTGCCTAAGCCTGAAAAAAATTGGGGGACAGCTTGGGTGCCAAAGCAATTTTTTTAGCAACAACTGGTTTTGCTAAAAAATGGTTTTCGAGACTTAAAAAAAATTGCATAAAAATAGCAGGGGGGATCAAGGCAAGTTTTTCTACACCCGCGCGAATAAACCGGACCCGCGTATAAAGCTTATTTTTCAAGAAAAAACAACAGGGATCCAAGGCATATTCACTAGAGCCGACTTGCAAAATTTAACGAGTCTGATTGAAGTCTGTTGTTGCTGCTCAAGAACACACATAAAAGTACGCCCAAAAGAGTGCCGGTGTCATAAAAATGTGCAAGAGCATAATACAACATCAAAATGGATACATCTTGGAAAAAGCTTTAAGAAATGTTACAAAATTTAGGCGCCATTTTCCCAATCTGGCAGCTATTAAAATGCAGTAATAAACCAGGGAGATCTGGTAGGGAGGAGAAATGAATAAGGATGTGTGTTGGGATGGCCTTCCACTCCTCCCACAATTCTCGATGGCTGACAGCCGTCTGGTATATCACACTTGATTGGCACCCCCACTGAGATTTCTCCATGTGTTGGCGTGCCAAAACCTGTTGTTGTTTTTGTGAGAATTATTGCTGTTGCAACCAGCAGCAACAATAACCATATGCTCACTCAATTAAATTTGGGTTTGAAGGGGGTGTTGGAAAAATTTCAGTTGTTGTGAATAAAGGTTTTTAGTCAAAATTTCCTGATGTTAAAACGTTTCAAATATCAATGTTTTGACAATAAATCGAATCTACTAGTATTTTTTGTACGCTTATACTAATTTTTTCGGTGAATAAATAATTACAAAAAACAAACTAATGATAGCCCGGTCAAGTGGAATTCCCTTGATAAATCGGCACTCCTATTTTTGCTGAAAAAAATAAAATTCAAATTTTAAATAAAGCTTAGCTTGCACTCATAACTACCACATTTTAGATTCACGCGACCGAGAAGTTGACGCAGGTGCTGGTTGGGACTTAAAGATGCTGAACTTCTCAATTGTTAATCGGGGTGCAGCTTTTTATTCGGAAGAAATTTTGGAAGAGCAATGGAAGCAAGCCCTGGCGTAGTAAAAGACGGTATGTTTGCAGGGGCAATGGAAATCAATCAAGTTAAACAGTCTCCGACCATCCGTATTGAAGCCGTACGTCCATTTTTGAGTCGAATTGAGAGAATCCTGCCATTCTACGAAAAGAATCAGTTAGAAATTACACGTACTAACAATCTCTCATGCTGTTGGTATCATTTCTGTTGAATAAAGCTATCGAACTTTTTGGGTCTGTTCACTTTAATGAATGCCTCAATAAAACCTTGGTCACAAAATAGACTATTGAACTCGATAAACTGCCACCTTTGATAAACCGGCACCTTGGACTATTGAACTCGATAAACTGCCACCTTTGATAAACCGGCATTCTAAATCTATTTTATTTGGCTTAGATTAGCTTATTATATTCTCTGTCATCTGACAACCCCCCAGTTAACTGCCATCCTCGGTTAGCTGCCATCCTAAGCCTGATCCCTAGAGTGGCGGATAACCGAATTTTGAATGTACAGTCAAACTTTTTAAATCTTCAAACCGCCACCCCAAGGAACCAACCTCATGGCTTTGTTTAAAATGGTGCCGGTTTAAGACGGTATGATTTGCCTGTAAATGTCGTTCGCTAACAATATCAGGTAACTCTAGGACGGCAGTTTAAAAAAGAGGGCCGTTCAAAGAGAATATACGGTACTTGTCCAGATATTGTCGAGATAAAATAAAAGACTAGACTAGGAAGGTATCACACCAAATCGCAGCAATGCTTATTCTCCGAGTACCATTACTAAGCTACCGGAACCCCAATTAATTCTAACCTTCCTCGACCCTCAACTTGAACTCCATGTAAGTTATCAAACTATAGGGCTATTCTCCCACACTTCAAGAAGCTAGTAATAAAGGATTTTTGAATAGTGGCGAAAAAAACTGGTTGAATTTGGGTTGGATTTCCGGAGGAGGAGAAAATAAGAAACAAATTGGTGTGGGTGTGTTTTTGAATGCGTAATGAGGTGCTGCTACCACCCCTTTGTGCTGTAGAGCAGAACTGTCGACAGTGGCAGCTCGATGAACAACAATAATAAATTTCTTTTTTTGTTCATCTGTAGTGGTAGTGTGTATCCGCCTAGAGAAACCAGCCATTTCTCGGCCCCTTTCTTTTACTACATCGGCTTGTAGTAGTAGACTAGCAGCTAGCAACACACAAAAGCCGCCAATTTCGGGTAGTCAAACAAGGGAGTGAAAGAATGCATCCAGCAGCCCGTTAGTTCTATTACCCACTCCTCTTGCAAACGGTATACAACAAAACAAGGGTTTATAGCTGGGATATATCGATAGACACACATATAGAAAGTCTCTATTTACAAAAAAATTTTATTATAATTTTTTTTTCTAAAAGTGTCTTCTTACCTTGATTACCAGCTGTCGGTATAGGCTCTTCGGCTCTTCGGCTCTACAGTCGAGTCCCGCTAACCCGGCACGACTGGGACCGGCAAAAAGTGCCGCGTTAGCGGGGGTGCTGGGTTATTGGGGGTAAACTTTGTTGACTCTCTTTGCCAGCCTACCAAATTTTTAAAAAGTGCCGGGTCATTGGGGTGCCGGGTTAGCGGGACTCGACTGTATATGCATTCGCATCTCTGGAAAAAAAGGTGCCTTGTTCCCCCCTGCTGATTTTTTTTCGAAAAATTTTTTTTTCCCAAAAGTCTCAAAAAGTCTTTATTTTCACTTTTTTTTATCATTTTCACGCAAAAAAAAATTTTTCAGCGAAAAATTTTCATGAAAAATTTTTGCCTTGGTCCCCCCTGTTGTTTTTGTGATTAGTGAACCAGGTATCCTAGGTATGTTTGCTGCTTGCACAAAGACCCAACTTGCTCCTCATTGCAAGGGAGGGGGAAGGTGTATATCCATGAAGGTGTAAGCGGACAAACATACCTAGAATCTGGGATACCTGGTTCACCCTAATCACAAAAAATCAACAGGGGGACCAAGGCATCTTTTTTTTCCAGAGATGCGAATGCATATAGAGCCGGCTCTTCGATTTGTGAGGCCAGAGACAATGAAGGGCTTAACTCTTTGACCCAACGATCATAGTTTACCTCAAAAAGCTAACGAGTTTATTGAAAGCCCAATCAGGAAGGAAATTTATGTGAGGACCTGAATGGACTTGTTAATGGACTTGTTGGCTGAATCTAAATGCTCACTTATTGTTGTCTAAGGTAAAAGGACACTTCGCACCGGTGCGAAGTGTCCACTGGACTATTTTTTAATAGAGATACCTACTTTTATGTACTTTTTTTTAATTTCAAGCCACACCAATCGCCGAAATTTCCTCAGGAATCCGAATCACTGAACAGAATTTTGAACAAATGCTTGGTTATTAAGATATAGGCTGATGTTGGAAAACAAAGAGTATTTTCCTATTTTGGATCACATCTCGACAACCAAATATTTTTTCGAAATTCTGTTAAGTGATTCTGATTTCTGAGGGAATTTTGTTTACTGGGGTGGCTTGAAAGATAAAAAAATACATAAAAGTAGGTATCTCTATTAAAAAATAATCAAGTGGACAGTTCGCAACTTTGGAAAGTGGATGAATTTTTCTGTGCGAAACCAAAATAAATTCGAATTTTTGCTTGCAATATTTTTAGAATTTGCAATGCAATATGCAATATTATCAAAATCCAATGTGCAATATTGCAATCACTAGTTAATACAGAGAGGTGAGCTATTAGAACATTTACGGTATGTTTGTTAGGTGAGCTGAGTGCTGTGATTAACACCCACACATATCTTTTTAAACTATTCGCTTAACTTTTGGAATTTTTCTGTAAAGTTTGTTCATATCACCTATGACCACATACTGTATATCTTCTGATAAAGGGCGACCGCATTGGGCTTTATTTTTCAACCATCCGAAAATCGGAAAAATTTGGGTCGATCTCGAAATTTTCGGGTGCTCGAACTCAGAATAATTCCTCTTCTGCCCTCCGCATGCATCTTCATGATAGAAAACATTCTTTCAACAGCACCAGATGCCGCCGGAATCAGAAGGATATCAAGGGCAAGTTTTTTTATAGGGTCTTCTTTCTTAAATAGTACTGTTATAGTTTTATTTTGTTGCACCTTAAAATCTTGACCTCATTTTTCCAGAATTCTGCAGCCGTTTTGCTTTTCACTGAAAGGGCGCATCTTTGAATGACCTCATCAACAGGATCAATTTTTTCCCCACCGTCCGATCTGCCGGCCGTCTTTATTTTTTTCACCGGCCGTCCACCGTCCCGTCCTGACTTTTCACGATCGGCCGTCCGACCGGCCGTCTTTTCGAAAAAAATAATCACCGGCCGTCCGCCGGCCGTCCAATTTTTTATTTTTGGACGGCGGCCGTCCGACCGTCTCACTTTTCGACGCCGTCCGGACGGAGACGGGGACGGGACGGGCCCGGAGGACGGCGCGGTCACTATGGTTAAATCCAATTGTCTGTTATTGTGATCGTTTTTCAACAAAAGGAACCTCTTTATGCAGTTTTGATCGAGAGTTGCTCGGACTCATGTGACAGGTAAGTCTAACACTTCACGCCTGCAGCGCCCAATGGAATAGAGCCTGTAGTCTTTTTACCTATTATAGTCACTAGACTGTCTAGTGTCTTTATTTGTCTTTCTATTTCAGCTTCTGAAGCAAGTCCCACACCAAAGTTTATTACCAAAAATATGTTTAGGCATTGCACACTCTGCACATACTGCCTATTTCATTTATTGCACATATCAGGTCCATCTACTATGGTCTGCCAAGAAACACATTAGCACGGGACCTAGGGGGAAGTGCACAAAACAACATCATCAACCCATCCATCCATCTACTTCTTTGTTGTATTGAGAGGAGGAAAGCGCGGGAAGCTTGGGTGCTGTGGCGCCTCTCCCAAAACAACTGCAATCAATTGGGAGGGGGGAGCAGCCGGCAATAGCAGGAGGCCAGCCTGGCATCACTTCCTGTTGCTTTTTCGCCCTCTTTCTACCTACTACTCCAAAAAAGAGCTGAGCCAAGTAAAAAAAGTTGTGGGCACAATTCTGATGCTACTCTTTTGATCTTTTTTCTCTAACCTTTTGTTGCTGCTGTTTTGCAAAAAAAGTGGCAGTAATTCATTGATGAGTAACACAAAAAGCTTCTATTGAGTAGTAGGTTGGGGGCCGGTGAATCAACTGTCAAAAAAGCCAATAGCAAGAAAAATATTTAGTAAAAAAGTTACCCAACGATATTTTGGTGGGTGAGTAAGTGGAAAACAACAAAATACGGACTGGCCACAGGTTTTAAAGTCTTTAGGTAATTCTGATAAGTCAGTGCAGTCTGAGAAATCGCTATGATTCCGATTTTGCCGATCATTTTTGACAAACATGGTAGCTTTTTCATCAAAAACAGCAATCTTTTCAACATTCACATTATTAAATCCTAGAAAAAAAGAGGGTGTCTCAAGAATTTTGCAGGATTTGAAGCGCTTATAAGCTCTTTTTATAAGATCCACATTTTGACAAGGGTTTTTTTTCAATCGTTTATGCTATCGTCCGCTTTGGAAATTTTGCCTTGGTTCCCCCTGTGGTCAGAAATTTCTCAAATTTTATCTGATAATATCAGTGTTGTCAATTTGAGGGTCATTTTCAAAAAGCATAAATATATTGGCAAAAATAAATGTGCCGAGAAAAAAGGCTTAGAAAAAATAGTCGAATAAATATGCCGCTAGGACGAGCATAAAGAATAACTATGCTTTTTAAAACATGCAGAAGGCATATAATTATAATTATGCCAAAGACATTGCGGGAAAAAGCATAACGGATTAATTATGCTTTTTTCATGTTTTAAAAAGCATAAATATTTTTTTCCACATTTAGACATAAAGTAAAAAGAATTATGTTTTTTGAAAAAGATGCGAAGGTTGTTAAAAATAAATATGCTCTTAGTGATGAATGGCACTGACATATTTATTTCGGTTGCTAATAGAAAATCATCAAGTAGTATACTTATTTATTATGCTTTTTCAAAAAAATGGATAAGCATAATTAATTTTTATGCTTCTTCAAAATTTAGCTTATAACAAATGATTATGCTTTTTTCTCATCACAGACTCTGATGCACCTTATGTGTGTGTATAGCCCGAACCACCAGAAAAGTAGCCGAACCACTTGGATAGCCCCGAACTACCGAGAAGGTACCCGAACCACCAGGATGTTGCCCAAACCACTTAAATAAGCCATAACCATGTGGAAGGTGCCTAAACTACCTGAGTAGGCCCAAACCACCTAGAGAGTGCCCAAATGACCTGAATAGGTGCAAACCACCGGGAGGGTGACAAAACCACCTAGAAAGTACCTGAACCAACTGGTTAATACTCTAAACATCTGGATGTTACACAAAACAGCTGTACCCAATATTGAAAGGTAATTTGAAGATGACGCCAATACACGATGGTTAATCGTGTGGTTTTGAACTTAGACGAGTGTTTGGCGCTCTATTAAAGACTAATTTTTATGAGAACAATTATAATAATCTGATATAGGACTATGAAAAAAGTGGAAGAAAACAGAGTTCCGTCAGCTATGATTATTTATTCAACAACACCAACAGATCTCAACTAAACAACTGCAAACAATGAGAAGAACTTGAAATGATGCTTTTGATTTTTGATTTTTCACTTTCCAACTAGCACTGTCCATGTAGCTGTCCATAGTTGAGGTAAATTACCAATTGATCCTTGAGAAGAGTCGAAGATGTTCTGTTGCGGCGACCATTCGTGCTCATCTCTGCTTGCGAATACACCCTTTCCACTGTAGATGATGAGGCAGGAACAGTCAGCATCTCCACAAGAAAGTCAATGATGTGCTTGTTCTTCTAAAATATTTAAAAAGTCGTGGGAAAATGAATGAAACATTTAACTTACGTCAGTCTGCAGGTCCACTAAGGCAAAAATAGGATTCAGTTTTTGGCGACTACCTGATTGCATGGCTTGAAGTCGTCCGACTATGCCCAGTACTGCTGCTTGATTCGACGGAACATTACCAGAGCCACTACCAGCACCAAGCTCGTTGTTACCACCGCGATCCCGAATGAAGTCGCTTTTCTTATTGTGAACAAACGAGGCAAACGAATGCACTTGAGGCTGCGATGGGAGCTCAAAGACACAAACTGTAACTGGATCTGTTCTTGGTGCTGCTGGTAGCTTGAAATTGCATTTGAAATTTAGCAAAAAATTCAAAAATTAGTTGACAAACCATCTTAAGCAGCGTATCAATGGCAACATTGACTTCATTCGGGCGTTCCAAAGTGGCCAAAGTATTTACATCCACTAGTGTTGAGGCGATAAAAATTCCGTCGTAGTTTGGGTCTTTCTTATTCCAGATATTTGCGAAGCGAACACCGAGCTGACAATCCAAGGAGGCAATCATATCCTTTATTTCTTGATTATTCGTATATTCCTAGAAGTAAAAAGTTAACTAGTAATCTCAGTGAAGAAAAGAACCCTTACCAAATTGAACAGGAGAGTCTCTTTCAAGTACTTGTAAGCCGGAAGACATCGGGAAATCGTTACACCTTTTTCATCCTGCATTGACGTCAAAACTTCATAGAACGGTGAAAGAACTTGATGAGCAGAAGTTAGATAATTTTTCTGCGAGTGGTCTGGATAGGCACCAAGACAATTTGCCCGAACTACTTGCACGACCTAAAGAAATCCAAATAAAAAAAAGATATACTCCTAAGTGAAACAACTTGCCTGATTGTAGATCTCGAGAAAATTCCCAATCGCAGGAATCCATCCACCCCAACGAGTAGGTGAAGGATATATCAAGCGCTTCTTTGAATTACTTCCCAGCAAGGCGTCTAAGGATCCAGTATGTTTCGTAGATCGACGGATCTTCAATATCAAGTCCTTCATGCACTAAATAGTAGAAAATTGGATGTGAACAAAGTAAGATAAGCGGGCAAAAAATTTACTTGGAACGCTGGGTGTAACATAAGGTTCTTGCGCAGAGCATTTTCGAGCACATTTTCTAGATTGTGACAGAAGCAGCTTATTCGACGAGGAACACTGAAAACCCGATAATTTTTAAGGAGCAAAGGAAGCGTTTGTGTACTTACAGCATATTTTGGACGGACGTTATTGGATTAAAAGAAGTCATCACACCCTCTTCGGCTGTTTCTTCATCGTTAAAGTCATCATCTTGGTCCTCATTTTCTTCCTCGTCTTCTTCGAGAGTCACTGGAAGTATTTCTGATTTGTAAGTTTTATTGGGCTGTTTTATGTTTTACCCGTAGGAGCTATAAGTTTTCCGAATCCTTTTACGAATGCTGAGCCTTGATCAGTCACGAATTTAAAGATGGAGTCCAAGCTGAGCCCAAAGTCCGCAAGAATTTCTGTAGTCCTTTGTAGAAGATATTCCGCAGTCTGACTTCCCATTAGTGGATAGACTCCGAGCACAAATGTTTTGAGGCAAAGATCACTTGGATCCACAACCACCAGATTGATTCCGAGGTATGCATGCATTCCTGAGTCAGACCACGCATCAGCAACGAGAGTAGGCCTGAAAGAATTGTACCAGAATACAACCTCATTGAGCTTCAAAAAAATGTCTCACCTGTATTTGAACGAGCTGAAAATTGCGGTCATCTCATCATGTATTTTGACGCTGAGGTTATGCAGGCGAGACCCGAGAGTATTATGGCTTTTCGGCATCTAATAAGAATGAAAACTACCAGGTAAGATAGATAGACGTCAAATGGCTCACCTTCCAATGGCTTTCCTTGCTGATAATATTCACCCATGCGCGGACGTAGGGGTGTGTGAAGATGTTCAAGGAGAGGCAAGGTATGCTGAGTACCAAGGAAAACGCTTCGTTGGCAGTCAGTCTAAAAATAAATTTTATGTGGGAATTGCAGGATATACTTTTATATGTACTTACTCCATTTTCTTCTTCCTCCTCTCGATCTTCATCACTGCTTTTGAAACCTTTTCGTGACGCGCATTTAAATGTGACTTGAGCACACTTGTCTTGGGAACCATATCAGCATTGCAGGAAGGACAGTACATTCTTTCCTATAAGCAGAAGTTGATAACGAAGTTGTGGAAAGGAAATTAAACCTTACATAGTCGACACCATCATAGTTGATCTTGATTTCCACGAAGAGGCTCCAAACGATGTGTTGCTTTCGAATATCTCGGTCTTCAATGTATTCCAATTCTACTCCCGGGATGCAGTTGAGAGTGCTGTTGCTGAGATTGGTCTTGCGCTTTTTTTCTATTTGCACTGTCCACTTGATTTGCATCTGAGAGCTGAGATTGAGTAGGACTGCCAACAACCATAAGGAGCAAAGTTTTCAGCAAGCGACTATCTAAAATAAAAACAAAACATTGAACCAATATGACAATCGTGTTCACTAACGAAAACTGTAACAGTAAAAAGACTAAAATTTACTGGAATACCAACTTAAGATGTTCTCAGATACAAATAAGTAAATGAAAAAATAAATGTGCTAATTGAAATAGCGTGACACTTCGTCAAAAATAAGTAGGCTTATTGAATTTTACAGATCGAAAAGCATAATCAATTATGCACTTATTTTTTCGGAAATAAAAGCCGGCAAAACCGAAAAGCATAATTATGAATCACTACAAACTACGCCAAGACAAAAAGCATTTTTAGCGGTCTCTCTCAATTATGCTTTTCCAAAAAGCATAATTAACATTTCAAATAAATATGCTACTTGAATTAGCATAGCTTTTTGAGTTTCGAATTTTCCTCTTTCAAAAAGCATATTTATTTTTTATGCTCCCTCTTGATTTCACTCAAGGCATAGTGCTATTCTTATTTGTTCAGCTTTACTATGCCCGACTGACAACACTGGATAATATTGATATGACCACATGGGCGACCAAGGCGAAATTTCAATTTTTTTTTTACTTTTTCGGACGATAGCATAAACAAAAATGCACGACGAGAAAAAAAACGATTTAAAAATCTATTTGTCGAAATATGGACCCTAAAAAGAGATGTAGCCTCCGAAATTTCTGTAACACTCTCTAAATTTATGCTGGACTTTGAAAACTTGGTGTGATAAAATCGCAGCCAGTGAGGGAACGAAATTTTTTTGGGAAAGTCGACTGCAGATGTCAAATAAGGTAAAGGACCAGATGGTTGTAGTCTTGAATACTTTTATTGGGTCGTAACATAAGTTCGTGAAATTTTTTTAACAATGTTTTTAGCTTACCTACACTGCTCTTCAAAATAAGCTATAGTAGGAACCCAATATCGAAATATTCCTCAATAATAAAACAGTGACACAAATCAATCAACAATATATTCTCCTTCACTGTTTATGACTTTTTTCGTCTAGCCAATAAGAAAGCAGCAACAGCTGAACTCAGATTTTGTTGGCTTCACTCAAAATGTGTGGAACCCAAGCTCCCCATTTTCAACTCGGCAAGTTCATGAGTTGTCTGATGGGAATCTTCAGTCTGCAAGACGTTGAGTCGATCTTCATCAAATTCCACTGGTCGTTAACTTTTGATTGAAAGCGAAAAGCAGCGAATCTCGAAAATGACTATTTTTGTCGACTTGGCATTGCATTCTTTTAGCCTAAAAATTCACAATTAAAAAAGGGCGCATGAAAATCAAATACAGGGTAGGGCAAGAAATTTCCCGATTTTCAAACGCTCATAACTTTTTTTCCTGACGCTATCTCGACAAACGGTTTTTTTTGTATTCGACTCAGCAAACCGTCGGATTCAATTTGACTACAAAGCTCGGAAAAAAATTTCCGAGATTTTTCCACTTTTTTGCCTTGGTCCCCTCGGGGAATTTCTCGGCCCAACCTGTACATGGTCTGAAAGAGGAAAATGAGCGCTACAAAATGGCATATAATATGCCGCATAATCATATCAGAATACAAAAGATCTAATCAAAAAACTCCACGAACTTATGTTATGACCCATTAAATCTAGGCCAAATTTCAGGCCTAGAATATTGCGCTTTATTACACAACACATGCTTGTCAAATTCGAAATATTTAACTTTACTAAATGTTGTTGACTTGAAAGAAATTTGAAATTTTGAGAATAAGTTTGAATTTTAAAAAAAGTTCGTGAGCAGGGTTCCCAGATCGAAAATCACAGAAGCAGGATTTCGTATGCAAAAAGCAGGAGTTTGAATAAAAAAATCTCCAAAAAGCAGGACAGAAAATATTTATTCGGATAACAGCCATAAACACCAGAAAAGCATCATTTTCACTCATTACTCTTTCCGTACTTCTCATTTCTTTGAGCTTTCTTGAGAAGATCCTTGTTTTGCAGAAAGTAGTCGAAAGCTTCTTCACATTTCAACGGCGTAGACTTGATTGAGACGAGGGCAATGACGGTGGGCACTTGAAGTCGATTTTTCTCATCTGTCCAGATTCTTTTGACCAAAGAGAAGATGGTTTCACAGTATGCATTAGAAGCGAAAGGACTTAGAAGAGCTCGGACCACCTTTTTCAACTCCAGCAAGCAAAAACTGAAATTAATTAAAAAAGTATGTTCGAAAAGAAACATTTTAAATCAAATCATTTATGGTTAAATTTGTGCTAAAAATGTGCAAAAATTCCTGCTTTTTCAAAGACAAAAAGCAGGATTTGAAACCAAAAAGCAGGAAATTCCTGCTAAAGCAGGACATCTGTGAACCCTGTTCGTGAGAAAATCGACCATGCTGAACGCGAATCCAGCGTCAGAATTTCAGTTTTGCCAAGCGGGGACATTCGCGGAATTATCTCCGTTGAATTTCGGTTATGCCGAAATAAAAAGCACTTCAAAAAAATTTGAAAATTTTTTGGTAAGAAATATGGAACTTGTGTGTTAGCTCAAAACATTGTAAATGCATTTGCACTCGACCTTGAAGCAAATGAGGCGAACTAGCTTCTATTTCCACCTCTTAATTACCTTCTTTTTTTGTGGGAGAGGATTGGAGGAAAAAGCGCAAGAAAATGCTATTTCCTGCACTGAATTCCTCTTATTTTTGTTGTCTGACTGGCTAGATTTCTCGTGTATTCAAAAAAGCACATCAGTGGGGCAGTGTTTCTTTTAAATGGGACAGTTTCTCACACCTGCATCTCGCACATGAAAAACTGCCTTTGTTTGAAAATGTGGGCTGTTGTTGCTACAAAGAGGAGATATACTTAAATTTCAAACCAAGTGATGAATATGCAAGAAATGAAACAAAGACTACAGTCATTGCAACGAAAAATCACTGACATAAAATATTTTTAGAAAGGTTCTTTTCTGTTGAATACAGGGTCTCCAAACTCTTTCTGACACATTTGTTTTGCCCATAACGTTTTTAATTCGCACTCAATTTTCCTGAACGATAGCTCGTGGTAGTGTGCCATTTCATTTGCAAAAAGGGTGGTTCGATCGGTCCATTTGTGGCCGAGATTAAAAGGCCGAGTTTTAAAAAGTGCGTGAATGAATATGAAATGGCACACTCCGGCTAGGGTTGCTTAAATACCCGGGTATTTATTTTCGGGTATTTACCCGGGTAAATACCCAAATGTCGGGTATTTATAAAAAATACGGTACTACTGGAGAATCCGTTCCCATTTTTTGCCTTGGTCCTCCCAGTTGATTTGTAGTGTCTATATGTATTCTAAAAAAATTAAAAAAAAATCAACAGGGGGAACCAAGGCAAAAAATGGGAACGGATTCTCCAGTAGTGCCAAAAACACTCCTTGTCGTTAAAACATTTCCTGCTTGCGATTTAAATAGCTCCAGCTCCATGATAAAGGCTTAGGCATTGAAGAGGCTAAAAATTAGGATATTTATTCATGAAAAGACGCCCGTTTACATAAAAAACGCTCAAGGAAATCCGAGAATTTGAACCAGCTTGAATTCGAATGTTTGTTGTCTCGCAAAAAATTCAAAAATTAACTGCGAGTCATTGTTTTAAGAGTAGTTTCTTCAGTAATCGACTACGCTGAGCACGATTCCAGCATCAGAATCACAGGTTTGTTAATCAAATGTCCCGTGCGAGTTCGACATACATGCAAATTTTTTTATTATAAATACCCGAATTTTATATATTAGGTCTATCGATAAGTTCGTGCGCATTTTTTCAATCCAATTTTTATCCACAATTTTGACAACACAATGCAACATGTAATACACCATCATGTAGAGAATTTAACGGGCTATCTTTGGATACCAAACTTTTTGATAAGATAAGATTTTGGTAGCAGTAATTCCTTTGTTAAGAAGTTGTCAAAAACAAATTTCAGTCATATTTTTTCCCGATTTTTCATCTTACTTCTTTTGTTTAGAAAAATGGAAAATTTGCCTAAAAATCACCTTTGCCATGTGCTGCTATACGAATTCAACAAAGGTGTGAACGCTTCCCAAGCTGCGTCCAATATTTGTGAGACCTATGGAGCCAGTGCCATAAGAACCGCCCAAAAATCGTTTTCTGCCTTCAAAGATGGTGATTTCTCAGTGGAAGATGCTCCAAGAACAGGTCGCCCAGTGGAGTTTGACGAAGCTGCTCTTCCTATCGATGCAGAATCAGCTGAGCGGAAAAACTTTAAGGACGAAGCGGAATTGGAAGAGTGGATCCAAGAATTCTTTGACTCAAAACCTGTGAATTTTTATCGAGATGGAATCAACAAGCTACCAGGAAGATGGGCAGAAGTGATTGAGAACGGTGGCAAGTATATTGGCGAACGATATATCAAACGATAGCCCGTTAAATTCTCTACATGATGGTGTATTACATGTTGCATTGTGTTGTCAAAATTGTGGATAAAAATTGGATTGAAAAAATGCGCACGAACTTATCGATAGACCTAATAGTCGGGTATTTTGTCAGGTATTACCCAGGTATTTACCCAGGTATTTACCCATTCAGCAACCCTAACTCCGGCCTTTCGAATGAGCTATCGTTCGAAAAAATTGAGCGCGATTTCATACAGTTTTGGGAAAAACAATTGTGTCAGAAAAAGTTTGAACACCCTATACTATCCTTTTGCAGGCAACTCTCGATTTAACGACCCCCTGGGGACCGGCAAAAATGTTCGTTAAATCCAGAGCTTATTTTAGTTATTTTATTTAATCGCTGGCCAAATAGGGATTAAAAAAAGGTTTGTTTAATCAAGAGTTTCGTTAAATTGGGGTTTCGTTAAATCCGTTAAATACTCAAAAGCTTGCATCTTCTGGAGAAACAAATGCTTTTTTTTGCCAGACAATTAACTTCCGGTCGGAATTCATCGTCACTGTCGTAGAAAACTTTTCTACCTTGGTCGCAAACATTTCGCACCAACCATCATACTTTAAAAAGACCTCTTGACCGAGCGTTTGGAACTGGTTTGGAATCTATAAAAAACATTGAAAAATCGCTAACCAGTAGAAGAATACTTACCACAAGCTCCTTCAGATTTCTTGGATTAGCTGGCTGTAGATTGTTTTCATGCCTTCTGTTGCGAATATTCCTCCCGACAAGCGATCGACGAATAAACGGTCTCAAATCTTCGTCCATATCTTGAATAGACTGGACAATAATTGCTCGAGGAGCTTGTCTGGATTCTATCGCTTCCTTTTGCACACTAGCTTGAATTATCTTGAGATCTATTCTTGCCTTGTCGCCACGATGATTGTGTTATGCCGTTATTTTAACAGTTTTATCAAAAGACCTTTAAAAATTGGATGGGCAGTATTTGAAATATTTAATTTGGCAATATTTAATTTGTAAGATTACCTGGACACTTTGAGCTCTTTTCACCATCAAGACCTCCAAATGGTGTTTTTTTTTCATTTTTCGCATTAGCTTAATGTCCTTTTTCGTTTAACAGGAATAAAAAAGATCGCAAAGGAAGCCGCTGTCAACATAAGCGTGACTTTGGGAAACTCACCAATCAGTGACAAACAACAACAATACGTTTACATCAATGATGCTGCTACTATTAACCAAGCTGATCTTTGCACGTTCGGACCAAGAGGGTGGCTCAACGATAAAGTGATTGATTTCGATATGGAGATGATTGTGCGGCAGTCATGCAACAATTCGAAGATTCCCAGAGTTGGTCTAGCTTCTATTTTCCAAAAAAACGAATTGTTTTTTAAGGTTTACGCACTCTCCTGCCACTTCTACATATCTCTTACTGCACATGGTTATTGTGGGGTTCGTTCGTGCATTCAAGTCGATCTTTTCTCATACAATATCGTGCTCATTCCAATACATCTTCCTGGTCATTGGTCGCTGATTGCAATTCACACGGACAAAAATACGATCGTGTATTATGATTCGCTCAAATCTGGCGGGATTGAAATACTGTACACAATTGGGTAATGATCTTATTCTTATGACAATAAAAATCTGTTGTTTTCTATATTTAGGCAATTCGTAGTCGACGACACTGCCAGCAAACAGAAAATTGAACTTGGAGACGATGCATGGACGTATCATAGTGAAAATGTTTGATTTGTGAAGATTTAATTTTCGATCTTAAATGTGATTACAGAAAAGTCCATCGCAAACCAATGGGTTCGATTGTGAAGTGTTCACTTGTCAGTATGCGGAATATCTATCCAGAAAAGCGCCTTTCACCTTTAATCAGGAGCAGATGAGTGAATTGAGAGAAAATATGATGAAAGAGATTACGAAAGGAAAACTGGAAAAGCGCCGTTATTAACTCGTTTTAATTGTTGAATTGTTGTATAAACTTGGTTATGTTTGATTAAATAGTTGCTTGTTGTTTTGAGATTGAATATGTATCGATAAACCCCGTCAAGTGAAAATCCGTTGACGAATTTACCGGTTGACGAATTTACCGTCGCCCCTTGTAAGGCGTAATGTCGTTTAGCTCTTTTAAGCTATTTTGTTTGAATTCGCGCCTTTTGAATTTTATGTATTTTTGGCTCTTTGGTGCATATTTTAGATTTTTTTCGATATTTACTCAAAGCCTTAGGCGCAGGGTAAGCCAGTTAGGACAGGCTCGAGAATGTGTCCCAAATTGTAATCTCTACGACATCAGAGAAAATTTGGAAACTTAGGCGGAGACTATAGTAGTAATTGGGGTTAAAAATTTGGAGGGCCGGCTAAGCCAGAATCGGAAATCTTCGCTGTCGTGCAAATGTGTGTTGGCTCTCCTCCTATTTGCCTTGCTCCCTGTTACTTTTTTTTTTGGCTAGTGCTCAGGAGCAGGGTAGGTCAGCGTACGTTAGGACACACTGAAGTATGTTTTTCTTACATCTTTTGTAGAGTAGAAAACATGTTTGAGTCCATCCTATGCTGACCTAAGTTGCCCTTAGCGCAAGCCAAGAAAATAACAAGAGGGCCAGAGCAAATAATAGGCTGCAAGCAGCAGAAATACCACAGATCTTGAGTGCATAATGTTTCTTGACCAAAGCAAAAATAAAACATTTTAATTTATCATTGCGAACAGTTTTTATCAAAAAAGGTGAAATATGGTGTCTTTATTTCAAGTGACATTAGTATTTCCATCATTTCCAAACTTAGACTTGTTCAAAGCATTCTTAGCTGCAAACAACACCTCATTATGAACATAGGAATTGCATTCGTAGCACCACACTGAGAAGTCGGATATGCTGATTGCCATTGGATGATTTTCCACTAGGAAATGATGCTCAGCGTGTTGATTAACAAATCTGCTGCAATTGGTCTAAATGCTCCACAGATAAATGTGATCTGTGCCAAAACTAAGTGGTTATACCGAGTAGCAAGTCAAGCAAATCCAATTTTCCGTAGTTAGATCACAGACTGAACAAGGCGAAAAAGCACTCAGCTCATAGTCCGGCATCTTTTCCACCTAATAATGTCAGCAATGGCCTTTTAACAGCGACTAAAAATTAGCTTACCTGGGTCAAATGTGGACAAGTGCTCAGTGGAACTACGGCAAATGAGGCTGCAGTCTGTGATAGAAGCTCACCTACTTCTTCGGCGGAAATACCATTCTCTGTTGCAGATGACGGACCAGGCTTGTCACTCATTGCGCAAATAAACTTTTAGCTGGAGCTCTAAATATCTTAATGACAAATTACCATTATCAACAGATTGGTTTCAATTTTTGGGTTTTAGTGAGCGAATTGTCGTTTTTTTCGTTCAAGAGTCAAAATCTCGAAGCTGTTGTAAGTGGAATTTTTTGTGCCATGCTGAAAATGTAGCGCTGAATCTCACACGTGTCAGATTTCGTTTAAAAAAAAAGATGAGTGAGAAAAGACGAGTTTTCAGAGGGGCGTCTTGACGAGTATGGAGGTGGTTTTTTGGAGGGAATATGGTTTTGGGATTCTTTTAAAATTTAAATGTGTTTTGTCTCGAGAGGAAAGTTGTATTATTTTGTTTTTGAACTGTTTTGGTTTATTGTGTTGGATTTTTTGTCTGTAGGTTTGTCAAAACAGTATGTAGGTCGGACAGGAGCTTAAGTAGGTGAGCCAGGAGATGTAAGTGGGTGTGCCGGGAGAGTAGGTAGGTGTTCCAGTACAGTAGTAAGAGGTACCAGGAGAGTTGTTAGGAGTATCAGGAGAGTAGCTATGTGAGCCAGGAGAGTAGATAGTTGTGTCAGAGAAATTGGTAGGTGTGTCAGTAAATTAGTGAATAGGGGTGTTTTACCTTTACAAGAGTATTAAATTTTTCAATTGTCAATCTATATGTCGATTGATGTAATTTTAAGATTAACAGCGTTAAAGTCTTTTTTTTTAATTATTTTTTTTTGTGATAAAAACTTCAAGAAAAATTGATGGCTACACCTACCCATGTAGGGCTACACAGTAGTTGTAAATTTAAGATATTGTGATAAATAAAACAAGTTACTAGGGTTGGCAAGGGTAGTGTTAAAACGAGTTGCCGACTAGTTGCTAGGTTTCACAGCACTTTTTTAACAGGCTGTAAAATCTCCATTTTTTAGCATTTCAGAATTTTTTTTTGAACTTTTATACGCGGAACGGCAAAATCTACAAAACAGTTTGAAAAAAATTTCTGAAATGCCGAAAATGAAAATTTTACAGCTTATTGAAAAGGTGGTCTGAAACCCAGCAACTAGTCGGCAACTCGTTTTAACACTACCCTTGCCAACCCTACAAGTTACGTCATCGCCCACAAACATCCCTTTTTTAAAAGTTTGTCGAATATTTTGTGCACAGTTTTGAGCAATTTGCTATGATTCTCGAATCTTTGTTCGACTTGAAGATTGTGCCTGAAGCGGAAAAGAAGCTTATCAGAATGGAAAAGTATGAAGAACTGAAGTTCAGCATGGAGTCTCCAGCCAAGAAAAAGCGCCGCTCAAATTTTTTCTGAATCCGTATTATAGCAGCCTTCTCGCATATCGTTAAGTCGCTTTGTTCTGTCATGGCAGCCATCTTATTTTCAATAAAATGTTATGTTGTTTTGGCTGATCAGTAGTGACTTCGCTATAGTGATCTGGAGAGACTCTTTTGCTGTATAGTGTTTGATGTTATTCTACTAAAAAATTTTTGTTTGTTTTTTTCTCGAGAGTATGTTTTTTGGATTATCATTTTTAAGATATCTTTCAAACGTTTAAATTGCATCGAGACCGAGGCGAGGGTGGTCCGCCGACAGGCGGGCCCCCCGAGCTAGTTTATACATGTTTTGGGTTAACTTCGTCCTGCTTAAATTTTGAAAGAATTTAGATAGACTTTTAGCATTATTAGATGAGCAAGGGATTTTGAGTACCCCATTTTAGATATTAACGAGAACGAAAAAAAGTGGAATACAACTAAAAATTGATTTTTATGCTTTTTTCAAAATTTAAGTGTATATTGGTTCTCTGGTGTCTGAAATGTGTTACTCAAAATGCTGCCAAAACTTATCTAGATTCTTTCAAAAGTTTGAGCAGTAACCGGTTCACCGAAACTATGCATTGATCAGTCGTACCATGTGACCGAAAAGTTCCCGGACAAAGTTTAAAGCCAATTTTTGAGTAAAATAAGAACATAAATGCATTTTTTTGGTATCATCAGAAAGCCCTTGTTCTCCTCTCTTGAATAGTGTATCGCTTGTTGTTTTATGTCAATAAATTTCATGCTTTAGAATGTCCGATCTGAGAGCAGGCATTGTGCGACTTTGGGAAGAAGGGAGGAAGCAAAGTGAGATCGCTGCTCTGTCTTCATTGCAGCCTGTTTCACGAAATTGCTTGATGGCATCCGAAACTGTTTGCTTTGGAACATTCATATCACGAGCGATCTCACTTTGCTTCTTCCCTTCTTCCCAAAGTCGCACAATGCCTGCTCTCAGATCGGACATTCTAAAGCATGGAATTTATTGACATAAAACGACAAGCGATACACTATTCAAGAGAGGAAAACAAGGGCTTTCTGATGATACCAAAAAAATACATTTATGTTCTTATTTTACTCAAAAAATTGGCTTTAAACTTTGTCCGGGAACTTTTCGGTCACATGGTAAACAACCCTGATTAAAAAATATCAAAAAGTGAAAGGAATTTAAAACATGCAGTTTTAGAAATAATAACCGAGGGTCATATTTTAACCCAACACTAACTATCGATCAATTGTGATCTAAAATAAAATTTTATTGAGAATTAAGCCAAAACAAATTGAAAGAAATCAAAACATAGTAAGGCAAGACAATTTCAACCTGTAAACATACTTATACCCGAAATGCATACACTTTTCGTTATTACATTATTTTCATTTCTTTGAAAGCATTGAGAATCAGTTAATCATCTATTTGATGTGCAGATTAGTCGAAGCAACAGAGGACAGGCTAAAACAAGGTCAATAATAATTTTTGAATATTTTGCTGTTGGGGAAATTTTAGTGAATTTAAATTTTTCGAAAATTGTGTGAATAATACCGTATATTCTCTATTAAAGGCCCCGTGGCCTTTATTTTTCAACCCTAAAAAAGTTGGGGAAAAACATTAATTCGATTTTGAGATTTTTGGGGACTCAATCAAAATCTGATAAGTGAATTCAGGTAAACTCGTGCTAACTAAGAAAACGCAAAAAACAGATTTGAAAAATTATTTTTCTGGATTGAGATATACCGTATTTTCTCTAATAGAAGCCCATGGGCTTCTATTTTTTAACCTCCTATAAATCTTGAAATAGTCAATCAAAAATAACCTTATATCTGAAATCGTAGTCAAAAAATAGGGGGTGGGCTTCTATTAGAGAGTGGGCTTCTATTAGAGAGTGGGCTTCTATTAGAGAAAATACGGTAGGTCATTGAGGGGAGGGGCCTTTATTAGAGAGGGAGCCTTTAATAGAGAATATACGGTATTCGATTTGTAAAGTTTTAGCTCAGATGAAATGGTACTTTTCGTGATAGCACAAATGAAAGCTTAGCTGCATATTCATATAAGAAAGTGTGAAAAAAATAGAAAGTTTAAAAAACACTCCTCGGTTGGTAGTACACTTAAAAAAGATACATTTTTAACTTTTTATGAGAAAAAGACCTTTTTCCAGTTTTTGTGCTATCACAGAGAGCGAGAAAATACGATTTCGTATAATAATTTTAAAAAATGTAAAATTTTATTTTATCCAGTCGCTTTTCTAATGTAATTTTTTTTTAATAAAATGTAAGCTTTACGAAATTTTACACATATCTGTTGTTTGGTGGACTGTAAATAGTTTATAATAAAGAACTTACTTCTCCATCATGATACAGGATTCGACAATTTGAACAGTTCTGCTCGATAAATTCCATTACTGATCTTTCTTCGAAAACGGCTTCAAAATCAGGGTCGATGGTGTCCAGCACTTTCAGCAGGTAATCGATCTAGAAAAACAAACTAGAAAAAGTATCAGACTTGAGGCCATAATAATCGGAAAAAGTCTAACAAAATTTAGTAAAACTTCCCTTTGCGGAAATTTTTTGTGCAAAAAAACGCACAAAAAGTGCCGCCTTTTTTGTAAAAATATGCCAGCTTTTGTGAAAAAGTGCCACCTTTATGTAAAAGTTTGTCGTGCCTCATATCCACAAGCATTTGTTTTCTAAAAAATAAATTGTACAGTCAAACCTCGATAACCCGGCACTTTGAGGGGGGTCTCTAGGGGCGCCGGGTGATTGAGGTTTGACTGTAACTAGTTACACGTCATCTAAACCATAAATTTTGAAACAAACAGGAATTTTAAGGGTAGTTTCCTAAGCAAATCAACCACGCTGAACATAAATCTATTGTCAAAATGAAGTTGTACTTCATTGGCTTGAGGTTGTACTACAATTTCTGTAACTTTTTCTTGGTTAAGGAAACCGTCAATTTTGACAACAGATTTATGTTCAGCGTTGTTGATTTGCTTAGAAAACTGCCCTCAAAACTGTAAACTCACTGCTAAAAATCAAATTCCGCTCAAGACAACAAACATTTAAAATTCCAAAATTCGATATTTTAAAAGCTTGTTGTCTCGAGAGGAACGCCCACGGGTGTAAAGTAATACTCTTTTTAATATCTTCTTAAGTATAATGTTGATATTAATTTCATTAATAATCATACCCTGTGCAGTACCCTGTGTAAGAGTAGTCTTTCTACTACTACTATGGCTAGCAAGTAGTTTTTTAGATACTACTTACTTAATGTGTATTTAAAATACTACTTCACAAGGGACCACAGGCGCCTATCGGCGCCTGTATGGTATTTCGAAATTTCAATGAGGGGCTATGACTTCATTCATAAAAATAGGTATATCCCCTATTAGAACTCATTTTTATCGCCTGTTCTTTTATTTAAACGAAAGCTGACATTCTGGGGAACACGACGGTATTAGCGACAAAAGTAATTTCGCTATCTACGACCCGTTCTGGCCTTCGAAGTAAAAAAGCGTTACCCACACACCCACCCACACATGCCAAATACTATAAAAGATACAGTAGTCTTCTGAAGCAGTGCTCGGAATTTTTGAATTTGGTCGTGCTCGTACGTTAATTTTTTTGCTTTCGTACTCGTAGTCGTACCTCATACCTCTTATTATTTGGTCTCGTACTTCGTATTCGTACTCGTACTGACCTTTTTTTTCTCTCGTACTTCGTACTCGTACTCCTAGTACGAGTACGAAGTACGAGTACGACTTCCGAGCACTGTTCTGAAGGCTCCAGCCAAATAAGTACCTAAATTCTCACAAAAGGTGGAACATTTTTACAAAAAGGTGGCATTTTTTCGCCAAAATGTGTCATTTTTCCACTGTATGCTATTTTCAGCCGCATAAATTTAATAAAATTTCAGTTAACCATTATCACTCCCTGGCTTACCTTGGTTAGGTTGCAAGCTCTGTAGATCACAATTTTATCTATCACATTAGCTAGTTCGTTGATTCTGCGTTGATCGACCACAACTGCATTGCGAGCACAGTGGTTGGATCGAAGGGTGAGCACAGATTCAGGTCTTTCAAACCTGTCAGGTTTGTAGTAAGAAGGCAGATTTGTGGACGCCGTGCTCAAGGCTTTACTTTTTCTAGACTGGTATTCAGGCTCTGCATTCCTGGCTGCTATTCCATTGACAGAAGAAATGGAAGGCAAATGGTTGGAGGTTGGGAAGGCTTTAGGCTTGATCTGGGTAGAATCTAATTCCGCATCTTCCTCGTCTGTCATGAATTCAATTGGGGGGCTTTGTTTTTCACTACTACTGCTCGCTTGTTGCTGGTGATTGATGTTGGTGTTCGAAGCAGAGATTATTGGCTAAATTAGAGCACTGTTAATGTATGAAAACGGGACTGCACCGGATATGAAAAATATCGGATCGGATATTGGATGTCAAAAAGTGCCGGATATCGGATAATTTCTCAAAAAATTTGAAAAATATTTTTGAAATTTTTTTCTATGTTGCATCGCCATTTTCGACCAATTTTTTTGCACCTTTTCTTTTGGCCGTAACTTTTTGTTCTGACACGATTTCGAAATTCTGTAAACGCAGATCGACTCAAAATTTCATAAGAATTTTTTTGGCATATCTGGCTTAAAAAAAATTTTTGGTCAAAATTTTCTAAATTTGTCTTGGTCCTCCTGTTGTCTAAAAACATCGCATTTTAGACGTAACAAAAAGTTACAGCCAAAAGAAAAGGTGCAAAAAAATTGGCCCACCCGGTATAGTGGTTGACCCTCTAGGGGTCAACCACTATGCTGGGGGCCAATGGGTCACCTAATAGCTCATTAGAAACTGAATCACATGGCTACATTTTGAAAATTAAAAAGAACACCAAATAATACTCTTTCCAAAAAGTCACTGGGATAAATCGGTAATTTACTAGGGTAAATGATCGTTTGCGGAAAATCAATTTGAGTCTTAATAAATTTTGAGAGCTAGTAGCTTTTTTAAGGAGCTATGTAAAAGAGTCAGAATGAAATTGAAAATCGAGATAAACAAGATTTTGGTTAATTTCCCTACGCTGAACAATATTTACAACCAAGGTTAACATAAATATTAAATCACCTTTTTTGCCAGTTTATTTATTGCAGGTGCTTCTTCCACGTCTTCCTCTTCAGACTGTGACTCATCCTGTAGGGTGGACACCGTCCTGTTCGGATCTTCTCTAAATCCAGGTATTTTATGAGCAGGCAACACCTGCTTCGTTCGCATAGAGAATCCATTGGGCGGATGGCACGGCTCCTCAGCTTCTAGCGAGTCCTCCCTTGAGGTGTTTATAGAGGTGAAGGTTGCTTCTGCAGCTGGAGCAATCCTACTCTGGGACGGAATAGCACTGGCTACACTGGCACTTCTTTCTAGAGGTTTGTCGGGATCTCTGAAGGTGAACTTGCTGGTCTTGGGCACTGCTGCTGTTGCCGCCAGTTCTTCTCGTTGTGGGGGACCAAACACAGAGTCAGCATTGAACTCTTCGTTTGTAGAAAATATATCTGGATTGATAGGTGGCAACACTGGAGCTATGTTCAGGCGTAGAGTTTCTTCGAATGTCTGAAATAGTCAAGATCATTATCTGTTCAGAATTTTCACGTTTGCGGGGCAGCCATATTTTTTGATTGTTTCGGCAATTAGATTAGGTTTCACTGGCTACAATTTGAGAAGTAACTTGCCTGAGAACAGGCCTCAAAAATGGGCTTGAAAAAAATCACAATTTTGGATCAGGGATTGGGTCAAAAACACAATTCCAAAAACACGGTTTCACGGTAAAGTCAACAATCGTCACTCACAATCCTCACTCCGGGCGAGCACGGACTGTGAGTGACGATTGTCGACTTTTTCAACATTTTTTAATTCATACCAACTCGACCGATGGCCTATTTAGTAGCCCTAAATCTCAGCTACGAGATGGCACCAAAAGAATAATTTTCGGAAAATTAGAAAAAAAGTTATGGCCATTTCGGAGTGAGAACTGTTGAATTTACAGTCCTCCATTGTGAACAAGGCCTTATTCTTTCCACTAATGACCAGTGATTGCAAAATGATAGCGACAATTGTGATTTTGTCAGATGACAATTTTCATTATGATAAACTGTCATTTTAAATGACAATTCTCACTATCATTCTGCAATCACTGCTAATGACCACTCCCTGAAAAACCGTGTTTTTGGAATTGTGTTTTTGACCCAATCCCTGATGCAAAATCGTGATCGCGAGGCCTAAGAAAAAGTCTGCATGAAAAGATTTGAAAAAGTTTCAGCCTGAGTTTTAGAGTGTGTGTGAGCGATTAATCTATTCTTATAAAGAATCTTTAAAGTTGTAAAACATACGTCTTTAGGCCTTTTGATGGGTCCTCTATTAACTGGACGGACAGGTCCACTGTTGTAGCTAGTTGATGGTGGTGGGTTGGAGTGTTGTTCTTGCAAGTTAGCAAAGCTTTCAAGGATTTCTAAAAAGGGGCAAAAATAAATTACATGTAACTAAAAGTAGGGTTACTGTAGCTGCTCTGATAGCTCTACGGTCTAGTCTCGTTTATCCGACACCCCCTCAAGTTCCTTCGTCATCTAGTTCGTCCACCTAGGGTCCGACACTTTTTTTAAGCCAATTTTTAAAATGTTTTTCCAGTTGTCTTTGGTTGTTTTAGTCCCAAATATCGCAAGGATTCTGATCTTGCCGATCGTTTTTCCCAAATCCTTTTACGTTGCCATGAACACCCGCGTCTCTCGTTTATCCGACACCTGATTTTTAAAAAGAGGTGTCGCATAAACGAGAGACGCGGGTCTTTATGGCAACGTAAAAGGATTTGGCAAAAACGATCGGCAAAATCAGAATACTTGCGATATTTCGGACTAAAACAACCAAAGACAACTGGAAAAACATTTTAAAAATTGGCTTAAAAAAAGTGTCGGACCCTAGTTGGGAAAGAACTTGAGGGGGTGTCGGATAAACGAGACTAGACTGTACAGTCTCCAACAGCTCGACACCCCCTACTTTGAGGATCCATATCTCAGCCCATAGTTAAAAATTCTAAAGCTGTTTATTGCACTTCCACATGCTCTACCGATTCTGCTTTTTTCACCCAAAAATCTTGAGATTGTCCCCGAAGCTTTCAGAATTTCGGCTGATTGAAAAATAGATGTAGAGTTATCAGAGCAAATATGGTGATCTGTCATTTTTTTTCTTTTTCCGGAGATTTTTATGATTGACGAAACAAAGTGAAAAAGGACAGAGTAATTACGATTTCATGAATTTCATTTTTTTTCAAATTCGGGATTCTAATGACAAAAAGGCAAGAAAAATTGGGCATAGCCAGACCAACAAGTCTACAGATAGATTATTTTTTGGTCTCTTTTACCCTGTGGAAAACAGCCTAGATCAATTCAAGTACAAAGCAAAAAAAGTGAACCACCCCTATATCACCTACCATTGTAAGGCTTTTTTAACTTCAAGTAGAAGATTGTATTGTCTGCAGCTGCGGTTGCGGTCGACAGCTCCAGCTCGTTATGGCAATAGTTTTGAATGACTTGAGTGAACTTGTCTCTTTGGAAGTAGTGCTTGATCACCTACAGTCAGTTTATGATCAAACTGTTTTTAATGCCAGAATAAATGACCTACACTCCTGTTGAGCTGCTCACCAGTTTTGCGGTGATATGCGTCTCGGACTTGTTGGTAGTTGATCGGTGTGTCTTCGCCCCCGCAAATATGCACTAGTTCTGCGAATAACTTTCGACCCTAAAGATTTGCGTAGTTAGGTGCCATCGAAATACCAAATACTGCATTTTATATTTTATTGAAGGAAGGGACATTTGCGGCTACCTTGTAACATTGGTTGTTTGATACTTTCCTAGAACAGTATAGGGCATCTTTTAGGGCAAGCTCACAATGTAGAGGCCTTATTATAAGATCTATTTTTTAAATTTTTTAAAGTATCTGTATCAAAACTTCTAGAAAAACAAAAAAAATTTTGATCTAAACTTTAAAAGGCGCTTACTCGGTGATGAAAAACGTATCAGAGTGAGCGTCTCCCAACTTTTAGATATACAGTCAAACCCCGATATAGTGCGACTCCGATATAGTGCGAACCCCGATATAGTGCGACCTTGAGCTCGACCCATTTGGTCAAAAGTCTTTAAAAGTCTCGATAGTGCGAGTCCCGATATAGTGCGAGTCTCGTTATAGTGCGAATTTTGTTTGGTCCCCAGGGTCGCACTATATCGGGGTTTGACTGTAAAAGTTTTTTGTTTTGCTAAAAGTTTTGATACCAAAACGTAGCTGACATTCAGGTCTACAATTAAGTACCAAAACGTTATAAAATTTAAAAAAATAGATCTAAAAACTAAAAGGCTCTCACTTTGCCTATACACTGGGAACCTAGCCTTCCTCAAGACCCTTTGAAGGTCGAAAAGATGGTAGAAATCAATGACAAAAACTAGCTGCGATCCTCCTCTATATAACTAACTATATAACTGGAACTTATTTAGTCCGGAGGAGCATTTTATAATTTTTCGTAAATCATATTTAAAAGTCTCCTAAGTAATTTTTTCATTCTAAAAACGATAAAAACGTTGTTTTCTTACACTTTTCCATATAAAAAATTATTTTTTCGGAATTTTTTTTTGACTAAAGTTTGACCAAAACCTTGGGTTTTTATCGCTTTGACTGCAACCAGATTAGATAAATTTACAGAAAACAAAAAGCTCACCTCTAAAACTTTTCCTCTGTTCTCAGGAAGCATGGCTCTTGCAAATTTCTCTCTTTCACATCGCTCTTTTCTACAATTCAAAACAATAGAATCTCAATAAATGAGTGGTAGGTATTGTTTTTGGTCACGTCTATTTTCCAGTTATACATTTTTCCAGAAAAAAACTTACTTGAAAGCGACGGTTTCAGCGCTGAACTCTAAAAAATATATATCATCATATGATAAGTCGCTTTTCACTCGTGAGCCTAACAAGCCAAATACCATATTTCCTCTTATAAGGCAGCCCCTCGATTATGAAAACATATCTCTCAGTCCGGAGTAACTATTTCGCAAAGCTGTTTATTGCGTATTTTTAACTTCCACCGGCTCTGCCGATTCCATTTTTGATTTTGGTTAAGCACCCGAAAATCTCGAGACCGACTTCAAATTTTTCCGATTTTTGGGTATTCAAAAAAAAGGCAGCCAGCTATTTTATTAGAGAAAATAGGGTAGTTAGCAATGTTACCAAAGGTAAATTGCGACTGTTAATGCTTACTCATGTCTCCTAGAAGAGGGGCCAGCCTGTCCTTGTCCCACTGGCTCTGCAGTTTAGCTCCGTAGAAGATATCGTCACCGAGTAGAGATATTTCAATGTACTTCTCCATCTGCTGCGACTTTACAAATACCTCGAAACTACTGAAGCCGAATCGCTGAGCCACCATTTCAACATCTAGCCCAGTGTCAAACCTGCAAATGCAACAAATTAGAAAAAATTTCAAAATCTAGTAAATAAAAAAGCAAACTCGAAGTCTCTTTTCAAATTGTCAATGGTGGAGTAGCCATGTTTACCCCTGTCTGTATTGGATACCAAAGTAGAGGTGAGATTGTAGACTACGTGATCCAACAGCTGGCGGTCACCCATGCTTTCCACTTGTGCGGCTTTTCTGGAACCATCTCGAGGGTTCATCAGCATGACAGAGAGACGCTGAAATTTTTTTGAGGTAAAAACTATAAGCTCGGCCAAGTCTGACGAATAATTTGCAGCCCTGAAAATGGGGTCCCAGGTCCCTAGTTTTTTGTAAGAGTATATAAAAGATGCAAAAAAATAACAAGAGAGAGAGAGGGTAATACAATTTCGGATCAAAAAATAGCTAAAACATAAATGCCCCAATAATAGGTACAGCTGACGCTCGATTTAACTACACCACAAAAAGTTCGTTCCCGACACGTTTTTACCGCAATTTTTAAAATGTTTTGCCAATTCTATTTTTATAGTCTGGTGTCCAATTTTGCAAGGATTCCGATTTTGCCAATCGTTTTTCAGAAACTCATGATTTAAAAAAAGGAAAACTTCGATATGGTCTACACCCTATTTTCAATAACGAAGGTTTTGCTATTTTTAAAGAAAATAGCTTTGACTTTGGAAAAACGATCTGCGAAATCGGTATCCTTGCAATATTTGAGACCAGACTGTCATAACAGAGCTGGCGAAAAAAATTTAAAATTAGGGTAAAAAGTGTCAGACTCTAGGCAGGAACGAACTTTTTTTACGTGACCACCATGAAAAAGACTTGACTGTATTGGTAAAACTTAAAAGAATGCGTTTTTAGAGTGTTTGCTATTTATTTATTTATCTTAACTTTAAGATTAGATATATGTTGTGATTATAGAAATGCAAGTTTTTTGTATCAAACCTTTAGCGCGGCTTTTTAAAAACGCCTAAAAATGCGTATTTTTATTTTTTTGGCTATCTTTTTTGACATTTTAGGTTTTACGTTGAATTTCGATTGTAATCATCAGCATTAACCCGTTAATGCGAGCTGGTACGATTTTAATACCAGAAAACAACAGGGTGGAGTATCATGGTTATTTTTAAATTCTTGCCAAAAAAGTTTTTACTTAAAAACACTCTTTTAGGCTTATTTTCACCTGTTTTTTTTCTAAATGATTATTTTTAGTGACCACATTCAATGTCTAAGCTACAAAATAATAATAGACAAGGGACCACAGGCACCTATCGGCGCCTCTATAGTATTTCGAAATTTCAATGAGGGGCTATGACTTCATTCATAAAAATAGGTATATCCCCTATTAGAACTCATTTTTTTCGCCTGTTCTTTTTTTAAAACGAGAGCTGACATTCTGGGTAACACGATGCTATTAGCGACAAAAGTGATTTCGCTATCTACGACCCGTTCTGGCCTTCGAAGTGAAAAAGCGATACCCACCCTACCACCCACACATGCCAAATACTATATAAGATTTTCTAAATTGAAATACAAAACATTGAGTATTTTGTAGAGTTCAAGTTTCGCTACAAAAAATTGTGTGACGTTAATCGCGTCGGAGTGACAAAAGTCAAACTAAACCAGTAAAATATAAAGATTTTTTGGAAAAATTCGTCCAAAAATGGGTTAAAGTGGCTACAAGCTTCTTTAAGAATAATTATAGATTTCGAAGAGCCAAAGATTCCTAAATTTAATTTTTGTGTTTTCAAGATCATTTCCTTTGACAAACACTAATTTCACAAATATCGTACTGTGTAGGGTTGCTGAACGGTAAATCTACTGGTTAACAAAATGGGTGGTATTTAATTCTGCCCGCTAACTTCTAAAAATGCCCGCTATTTTTTATTTGCATTTTTATCAACATTTTTCTTTTATTTTTTCTTAAAATTTTTAACATTATCGTGTAGCCCAAGATCTCAGCTTTCTAACAAACTATCAAACTTCATCGCATGATTTCAGAAATCTAGATATTTAGGGGTTGAGACGAAACTGCACCTATTTTATTCAAACCCCTAAATCTTATCATTTCTGAAATCATTCAACAGAGTTCGATAGCTTGTTGGGAAGCTGAGATCTTGCTACACGATAATTTTAAAATTTCCAAAAATTGACACAAGAATGTAGAGAAAAGTGCAACTATAAAATTTTCAGAAATTACCGAGCAGAATTAAATATTACCCTAACGAAAATTGTTAAATTTTGAATAAATAAATTTCTTTGTCTCAAAAAGAAAATTTTATTTATTTTTGAATTAAATTAGGGTTGTCATCTTTTCGCCAAGATTTTAAATGTTGGCCAATATTTGCCAATATTCAGCTAACACTAGGGTTGGCAACAGTTAACTCGAAATTTTGAAAATGTTTGACTTTATTTTTGTTTTATGTGTGTTTTTTACAAAATTTTGAGCATGTTCCCGCAACTGAAAGCCTAGGATAGTGGCTACATCTTGGTATGAAAACTTCTTAATTTGGCTTATGAAAATGGATCTGTTGTAATGAAAACAATTTCGGGTCAAACCACTCGATTTCGGGTACCCGATGCCGAAATCGGGTAGTCTGACCCGAAATTGTTTTCATTACAATAGATCCATTTTTGTAAGCCAAATTAACAAATTTTCATACCAATATGTAGCAACTATCATAGGCTTTCAGTTGCGAGGTCACATGCTCAAAATTTTATAAAAAAACACACATAAAAACAAAAAAGAAAGTCAAAAATTTTTAAAACGTCGAGTTAACTGTTGCCAACCCTAGCTAACACTATATTTCCTAGTATAGTTCAAAAATACCCAAAACAATGAATTTTATTAAAACAAATAAAAATGACATCCTATTCCTCATTGAACAATTCCTTAAACTCATCAATTTCCTCAACAATAGTTTCTTCCTCGTTTTCTGTTTCTCCATCCACTGATTTCTCGGATCCCGGCTCATCTGCTTTGTACACCCGATTTCGCTTCTTGAAGAGGTCCGCATGCTCCAGCATGAGGTTGTGCTTGATGAACGTTAGCTTCGAGGCTGTTTCCACATCCAGTCTTAAATGAATGATTTATACAGATTCATTAATCAGATCGTCTTGCGCGCCTCTTCTCCGATATTCTTGCACTGCTTCTGAAAAGAATTGATAACACATCGCTGCATAAACTACATTTCTTAAATCTTACTGTTAGATGATTAGCCATATCTGTTGAATTGCCACCATATTGAGCCGGACAGAATTTGCATGTTGCTGTGATCTTTTTCTTGCTTCGATGACTTCTTTTCGGCGGATTCGAAAAATTGCCAACACCAATGCTTCGCGTTTCCAAGCATCTAAACTTAAAACTACTGAACTTAAAACGCTCCATAAAACTAATAAAAACGATGCAATAGCGGAACAATTAGGAAAAAATCGATAAAGAATGAGAATGAATAATCCCAAATTCTTTTCCCTATCCTCAAATAAAATATTGGCATTTTGTTGTTAAGCGCCAGGATGTAAATAAATATTTGCAAATATTGGCGTCAATATTGGCAGGTGACAACCCTAAATTAAATCAAAAAATATTAAATTTTTGTTTCAATTTTTCGGGAAAAAGACCGATTTTTATTTTGTTTTCATACTAGTCGCCTCTTCTTTGCACTTATTGTTGTGCAAGCTGAATGGAAAGTTTTTAGCGAACTTCTTGAAATTGAGCCATTTTTTATAAATTGACTGAAAATTCAGATTATAAATTCAGTAAATTCAGTATTCTATTTCGAGATTTCAAAAAATCGCTCATTCTTAGGACGTTTAAAAGAGGTTTAGACGTAAAAACATTTTTTTATAGAAATGAATTGTATAATAATAAGTGTTCGGATTTCGGAAAAAGTGTTCAGAGAATGTGAAAAAGTGCCCAGTTTTTCGAAAATGTGCCCAGTTTTTGTGAAAATTCTCGATGAAGCACAAAGTCGGTAACCGAATAATAAAACATCCATTTGTTGCTGTTTCAGCTGGATTAAATACGCTTCATTTAGGGCATAACGAATATAACAGGGTATATCTAGAAGTGGGCACATCTTACCAAAATTGGGCACATTTTCACAACAAACTTGGCACTTTTTTTACAAAAACTGGGCAGACCTTTTCGCCTTTCTGACTACAACCAAAAAAACTGGGCAATTTTCACATTTTCTGGGCACTTTTTCCCCAAAACTGGCCATTTTTATGTATCGTCCAATACAAAATCGTTAAGTTGATGTTATTTTACATTTTAATATATTTTAAAATATGTAATCAATTTTCAAATTTTGCAAAACAAATAAATTTCATATTTTATCAATGCTCCGACTAAAAATATGAGGATTTGAATTTAACTTTTTTGAACGTATGTTTTGCGGAAATTTAAATTTTTTTTCTAAATTTGTCTGATTTTTAGTTTTTTTTTTTAAATTATTTTTAAATTTTTCAAAACAATTCTTAGCAATTTTTTAAGTAACACATTGCTTCAAATTTAGACTAACTTGATTGACCTTCAGTCGATCTATAATTATCGAATCCATAATTTGCCTTCGCTTTTCCACGCCTATCTGAGAAACAACTCGCTTTATCTGATTCGGCTGGAGCTGATTCCATATAATTGCAGCAGCTTCAGCTGGACAGGGTTTTTCTTCTGGGTTTTAACATATTGTTTGATCCACTTGGCAAATGATTCCGAATTACGTCTAAAAAAGTTGATAAATATGGCTGAACTTTTTAAATTACTGACAAAGGAACCGCTGGAGTTGTCCACGGCTATAGTGAAGAATAGGGTGTCGCGAGCGGCCACGGCCACCAGCTCGTGAATTGGAAAAGGGGGAATGGAGGGGATATTTGATCCCACTCCCTTTGGATCCGCAGGGAATCGCCTTAACCAATAGGCCACAAACCCCAGGCTGGGAAAGTGAAGAATTTTGTAGACATCACTTGCGTCGAAGACGCAACAAGGGTTCCAAAAATCAGCTTAGTCCCCCTGTTGTTTTTGTAAAAACAGTCCCCCTCTTGTTTTTACAAATAAAACAACAGGGGGGACCAAGCTGATTTTTGGAACCCTATTCTTCACTAGCGCCGCTGTCTACTGCAGACCCTCCATATTTACTTTTTCTATGTTTTTCGATGCGCTGAAGACGAAAAACAGGCGTATAGCCTCCCCTGGGTCAAACCTAGGGTTGCTGAATGAGATAAAGCCGAGATTAATCTGAGATTAATCTCGAAAACAGCATAGAAAAAAGCCGACTGATAGAAAATCGGCTTTTTTCTCCCGAGAAAATATACTAACTGTACGAATTTAAATTTTTTTGCATATAATTTGAGGACATTTTTCATTTTTTATCTTGTTCTTAAACGATTCTAGAATGATTTCGACTGGAATTTCATGCTTTATTGAAAAAGATTTTTGCTTGCCTTGGTCCAAATTTTTTGCCTTGGTCCCCCCTGTGGTAGAAAAAATGAAAAATCAACAGGGGCGACCAAGCTGTTTTTGGCACCGCATTCTTAAATAGAACCGTGGCCTACGTGTGTTGCAAGTCGAGCATCGAAAAAAATACGAAAGACATACCAGAACGAAATAGCAAATCTACGGAAGATGGAACAGAATTCTTTGGAACCGGGAGCGTTCATTCATTTAATCCATTTTCAGCCAAAAATCAAATAAAAATTTCAACAGGTCAGGAAATGATGATAAAATTAATGAAAAATAATGAACTTATTGTCATCCAGTTGCCCGAAGCGTTGGCTATCGAACAAAAAAACATCTCTTCAAAAAGCAAAAAATTCAAAGAGATATGAGCAAAACAAAAAGTGCCACGAATTTGGAGGACCCTGTAGATATTAACAACGTTTTGGAAAAATGAAACAGTTATTTCTTTTGATCAAAATTTTTACATTTTTAAATCATAAACTCTTAAATGATACAACACGCCTCCATTTATACTTTTTTTGACCGACTTTGGGCGACCGACCACCCACTCATTCTGAGTCAGATTTTGTCTCGCCGAATTAACTGTGGAATTTGTCGTATATTACACGAGAAATTCCACAGTTAATTCGGCGAGGCAAAATCTGACTCAGAATGAGTGGGTGGTCAATCGGAGTCATTTTCAAAAACGGTTCGACGGGACAAAAACACCGTTTTACCTCCCAATGTCTATCAAAAAAAAGTTTAAATGGAGGCGTATTATATCATTTAAGAGTTTATGATTTGAAAATGTAAAAATTTTGATCATAGTAAATAGCTGTTTCATTTTTCAAAAACGTTGTTAATATCTACAGGGTCCTCCAAATTCGTGGGACTTTTTGTGTTAGTTCATAATCTGCGCTTTCTTTCAAGCTCAAAGTCAAGTTGATCAAAACAAAAATTGGCGAGATCTGCCTCTTTATAGTTGAATGATCAGAAATATGAAATTGGCTGGTTCAGAGTGGCAAATGACTCGCAAATACCAGCTTTTCTCGAACTTTTTTCCACCATCATGTTCAGCGAGAAGTTCTGAGTTGTTTTTGGCAATTACTACACCTGGGAAGCGGAGTGAAAAAAAGGTCTCTCATGCTATTTCACAAATATTTTGCCTCAAAAATTTCAATGGCTTATCATTGCCGGTGTACTTCTCACCGATACGTGCAAATTTATACCTTTGTAGTGATCCACATTTGCTTGTCCTCGGAGCCACTGTTGTTATAATAGCGCTTATGCGGCCTTCATCCGTCTTAGCCTCTTTTTTAGGGACAAACAGTGGCTCACTTTCTGAAAAATCGGGAAATAAAACACCCATTCTAATTAATCACTTATGTTTATCTATTTCATTACTTTTTTTGTATAGTAAGCAACTTATTTACTGATTCCGCTTTGCTTACCTTTTTTACAAAAACTTTAATACCGCTGTCCATACTTGCTACTTAGAGTAGTTCTCTTCTCTTGTGTCGCCTTTGCAAACTTTAGTGCAAGGACTGAACTCTGTTTTTGAGCCAATGGAGCTCCCTGATCAGTCATTTTCACCATATTTTTCCTGACTAATGACTGTGAGAATGACTGGGACCGGTATTGAGACTCTTGAATCAGCACTTGAGGCACACCAAGTGGAACATTCTGTGAGATACCCGGTCTAGCAGCCTCATCTATATGGTGGTAAAACATAGCTGGCGCTTTATGTAGATAAGGTTTCACACCCCCTCCTCGGCTTATCCATTTGGACGCAACCTTGAGAAGACGACGGATCTCATAAATGGCATTAGACCCTTGATTCACCTTGATGCTTTTGGGGGCACTAAATGGTCCGTTGGAAGAAAGGTGGGAAAACCACTCCAAAATAGCTTATTGTCGTGGCCATGGTGTAGATTCGTCCTCTTTGTTGAAATGTGAGGTGAACCATAGGGTTAAAATCAACGGATTGTCGCTCGATTAGAGAGTAGGAGTATCAATAGAGTGAGTACGGTAAATGACAATGCTAGTGACCAAGGTGAAATTTATTTGGCAGCAGAGACATAACGAAAGAGCAATAAAAAATTTCTATCATAAAATATATCATAAAATTGTTAAAATACTGTACCATACTGTAACCCCTAAACAATTTTTTTTTCAATTATAAAATACAGCAGCCATAATGACTTTCACCTCGGCCGGCTGAGGCTGATGGCTGAGGTAAAATTTTTGACCTGGCTGAGGCTGAAAAAAATTTTCAGACCTCGGCCGGCTGAGGCTGATGGCTGAGGT
This sequence comes from Ditylenchus weischeri, assembly GCA_029231635.1. NCBI lineage: Eukaryota > Metazoa > Nematoda > Chromadorea > Rhabditida > Anguinidae > Ditylenchus > Ditylenchus weischeri. The sequence continues at coordinate 43,157 of JAMRYI010000197.1, read as the reverse complement.
AAAATTTTTGACCTGGCCGAGGCTGAAAAAAATTTTCAGACCTCGGCCGGCTGAGGCTGATGGCTGAGGTAAAATTTTTGACCTGGCCGAGGCTGAAAAAAATTTTCAGACCTCGGCCGGCTGAGGTAAAATTTTTGACCTGGCTGAGGCTGAAAAAAATTTTCAGACCTCGGCCGGCTGAGGCTGATGGCTGAGGTAATCGTTGAGTATGCCACCCTGGTCTCAACAAACGGTAAAAAAAAGACGATCCGATCAGTTTAAACTTTTTTGCGGGGCATAGGCCCTTTAATTACTCTGACAAATCAGATGACACTGATGTTTCAAAATTCTCACAAAACTCAGCTAGAGCTGAATTGACAAAAAAATTCACAATTTGGACATGTGTCAACACCCAAAGTTGTTAATACTCTTTAATACTCGGCGCATGAAAACAATTAAAATTAATTTTTTTATTAACATTAAATAATACAAAGTAAAAAATGGGTATCTTATTTTTCTAGATTATCTCTTATCTTTCCCTAAGATTATTGTACTTAAGACTTCTTAAATTGTCTCTAATTTAATCCAAGCTTGTGATGTTAATGGCTGATCGAATCTCTATACAGGGGGCGCTGAGGGACTGGAATTTGTGTCCAATATAGAGAGAGTCCCTCATTAAGAGTCTGGTCCTAAGTCTGGCCCTAAATAATGGGTTTTTTTCGCCTTGGTCCCTCCTGTTGTTTTTTTATAATTTTTTATGCTTAGGCAAGGGTTGGCCATCGTATGCTAGGACGGACTCAAACATATCTGAAACTTACAGGAGGAACCAAGTCGAAAAAACCCTTTTATATTTGGGGATAGGGCGGAAGGTCTAACCCTGCCTAAATCAGCTAAACTTTCGGCCCCTTATCTATAGGTCCAATATGCAGAGATTCTACTGTAACACTCTTTAAAATTTTTGGTTAGACGGCTACCAGTACTCACAATCTGGATTTGCTTAAACCAGTACGGGAGACAGATCAGGCTGCTTCCCGACGCTGACGCTCAATCAAAAGAGACCGGGTCTTTTGTGGAGCGAATTGAACATTTGGATTTTATTTTTATTTGTTATTTTTATAACTAGGTTGATGCACGGTCGGTTAACCGAACCGGACCGGTTTTTGCCCAATTAACCGTAACCGAAAACCGGGTACGAAAAAATGCGGTTAACCGAAAATCGGGCAGTGCCAAATTAACCGTAACCGCACCACCCTACTTATAACTTTTCTTTTATTCATTTATTCTGTTTATCAATTATATTGGGTTGTAACATAAGTCATGGCGGTTTTTAGTAATGAATTTTATTCGCTAATTACCACACACATGCAATATACTTTACATACCAATGGAAAGCTCATTCTTTGTTCTACAAGATCTTTGTTATTGTTTTTCTGGAATGATCAATTCTTGGTAATTTGTAGGCATAAACGATGGAGAGTCAAGTGGACAAGGATTTGCATTTTCGACATCACTTGCTTTTCGCTTCAGCTCAGCTCACCAAGTCGGCCATTCAGGAGCTCAGTTGGGAGGTTTTGCCGCATCCGCCTTACAGCCCAGACCTCGCTCCATCTGATTATCACCTTTTTCGTTCGCTCTCCAATCAAATTCGGGGTGTAACATTCGACAATGATGAGGATCTCGATAATTGGCTCGTCAACTTCTTCGATAGCAGACCGGCTGACTTTTGGCGAAGCGGAATAAACAAACTGGTAGATCGATGGGAGGAAGTGGTTAGAACTGAGGGAGAATACATAAGTGATTGAATTGTTGTTATTACTGTTGAAAGATGGAAGATAATAAATGAATGCAAAACCGTACAAAAAAACCGCCATGACTTATGTTTATGTTTTGTGTCAATTATATGTCACTCTGGACATTCTCGGTTTGTAAATTTTTAGAAGACTTTTCAGTGAAGAAAGCCGGTAACTGAAGTGCAATATCATAAATTTCACAAGCATCGTAAAGTTGACTTGGATATCCACGTTCAAAAATTCTCAAAATAAGCAGAAATGCCAATAACATGAACACAACACACACATTTAAAATTTGCTTCGTGTTTCTTATATTTCAGTAAACTCCAGTTTCTGTACTACTTTTTTAATGCTTTGTGAAACTCCAAGGGACCTTGCAGTTATAGCTCGAAAATGCAGTTTCTCGAAGGGCTGTTTTATGCTCAATATACACAATTTTTCTGGTACAGTCGAATGCCAATATATCGGCACCCCCCGTTATAACAGCACTTTAGGAAAAATTCGGTTGGCCGATAGAGAAACCCGACAAAGTTTACCCCTGATATAACGGCACCCCCGTTATAACAGCACTTTAGGAAAAATTCGGTTGGCCGATAGAGAAACCCGACAAAGTTTACCCCTGATATAACGGCACCCCCGTTATAACAGCACTTTAGGAAAAATTCGGTTGGCCGATAGAGAAACCCGACAAAGTTTACCCCTGATATAACGGCACCCCCGTTATAACAGCACTTTAGGAAAAATTCGGTTGGCCGATAGAGAAACCCGACAAAGTTTACCCCTGATATAACGGCACCCCCGTTATAACAGCACTTTAGGAAAAATTCGGTTGGCCGATAGAGAAACCCGACAAAGTTTACCCCTGATATAACGGCACCCCCGTTATAACAGCACTTCAGGAGAAATTCGGTTGGCCGATAGAGAAACCCGACAAAGTTTACCCCTGATATAACGGCACCCCCGTTATAACAGCACTTTAGGAAAATTCGGTTGGCCGATAGAGAAACCCGACAAAGTTTACCCTGATATAACGGCACCCCCGTTATAACAGCACTTTAGGAAAATTCGGTTGGCCGATAGAGAAACCCGACAAAGTTTACCCCTGATATAACGGCACCCCGTTATAACAGCACTTTAGGAAAAATTCGGTTGGCCGATAGAGAAACCCGACAAAGTTTACCCTGATATAACGGCATCCCCGTTATAACGGCAGCCACGGTACCAAAAAACCTGTCCCAAGCAATAAAATAACCCCCGATATAACAGCACTATTCTATTTTGGGAAAAAAATTTTGAGCATTCAGATTTGAGCATATTTTTTTGCAAAATAACATTGAATTTTAATAGAATTTATTAAAAATTAGCTCATTTCTAGTCCTTACTTTTTTATTTTATCTTTGTTTTCGCTCTTTGTTGTCTGTTCTCTAATGGATGCCAAAAAAAAAGATAATTTTTGACTAATTAGTGTGGTAAGTAAGATACACCTTAGACCGATCTCCAGGGGTGCCGTTATATCGGCACTCGACTGTATATATCCTGTAAAGATGAGTTGCTTCAAATAGAACCTAATCAATAAAAGTTCAAGTCCCCCGTTTGCTGATAAATTGCTTTTATTTGTTCGTCTATTTCATCGATGTTTTCACGCTCCTATTCTGCTGTATTATTCTCAGACATTCCTGTGTGTTTTGATTTGAATGCTCGCCGTCTTCAGGAAATACCACTTTTCGTAGTTTGTATTTTGATTATAAAAGCCCTTGTTGTTTTGCTTACAACACGGTGATTTTGTGTGAAATAAAGCTTTATTACTTAGCTTTGCTCAGACACACCAAAGTTGGGGTTAAAAATCCGCCTCTTTTGGGGTTAGAAGACCAAACCTGATCAGTTTCGGTCCTTCATTTTTAGGTTTGTCGACACGACATGTCGATTTCGACATTTTACAACATATCGGCATTCGACATTCGACATGACGAACATTTTGGCTCTATATGTGTTGGCACCCCTCCCGAAAAAAAACTGCCTTGGTCCCCCTGTTGTTTTTTTTGCAATTTTTTGAAAAATTTGCCTTGGTCCCCCCTGTCGTTTTTTTAAATAATTTTTCCACAATTTTAATTTTCAACAAAATTCCGACATCACACAACTATTCAAACACCATGCAACTTATAACATCAATAATATGCTCAAACACATTCATTTTCATGGCATTCGTGTTCATTCGGAAAATAGATTCAGAGATGTATCCTTGCAAAAAATAGAAAAAAATTACAAAAAAACGACAAGGGGGACCAGGGCAAATTTAAAAAAAAAAAAATTGCAAATTTTTCAAAAAACGGTTGTCGACATGTCGAAAATTTCGACATGTCAACAATTTTATACTAGCGCCATCTTCTTTTAATGGTTTAGCATCTAATACATGCGTCTAATACATGCACAAAAATGTTTATAGTTCGTTTACGACACCTTTCACCGACCATTTTCTTAAAGCAATATTACTTTGAGAGATAACATAGTAATTTAACGAGAAATGTTATGTTGATACCTCCAAAATACAAAAAGAAATTAGACATAGTTTTGAAAATAAGATGCTACCGTCTTTTGCGCTAGTCAAAAAACATGGTAGAATACCTTGAAAACACTCATTTGCCTTGATCTCATAAGACAACAAGTAAAATTTTGACCAAAATATTTTTCCGCCGAAAAGTGTCGACCACCACCTAAGATCATGTTTTAAGCTGAATTGACCGTTAAAACGCTAAAAAGAACGATTTGAGGCGTTTTTGATCTAGATGATATAATACCTTCTTGATTTAACGAACAATTCCAACCGATTTATTAGTGGGCTCTCGATTAACGAACCCTTGATTTAACGAATATTTCTGTCGGCCCCTGGAGGTTCGTTAAATCGAGAGTTGACTGTTCACTTTTCGTGGCAGGAATTCCTTGTATGGGAACTACCCAAAATCATGTTTTGACCACTTTTTTAGATGTTTTAGACCTTGAATGCTACAGAAAACGTGTTATTTTGATTGGGAAACGCATAAAAAAAATTTTTGACAAAAAATTCACTGGTACTTCTGCTGTTTACGCGCCTCCTCATATTTTTTTGAAATTTAGAATGAAAATTAGAATAAACACCCTATATCAACCTAAAATCACCGCAGGAATTCAAAAAAGACATTATTTTTGTGTTCTAGTCAATAAAAAATTGAGTTTTGGGCATTTTGAAATTTTGACCATTTGGCTGTTTTACCATGTTTTGGTCACTGGAGCTGGGCAAAAAGAGCCTCTGAATGCATTTTTGATCAAGAGTCTTGCTCGGAATTATGTCTAAGGTATGTGGGTGCGCGCATCTCTCCAAGCCCCGAAGGTGGCAACCAAGCAACCTGAGCCCCCGAAGGGGGTGTTGCGTCTTCGACGCAAGTGATGTCTACAAAATTCTTCACTTTCCCAGCCTGGGGTTTGGTGGCCTATTGGTTAAGGCGATTCCCTGCGGATCCAAAGGGAGTGGGATCAAGTATCCCCTCCATTACCCTTTTTCCAATTCACGAGCTGGTGGCCGTGTTCGCTCGCGACAGGGGCTGCTTGGGGTTGAGATGTGCACACCCACATACCTTAGGCACAAATCACTCGAAAGTGACTCTGGATGCATAAAAAGAGTTTCTTTATGCGGTATGCCCCAGTTAACAAAACTATGTTCAAATTGCATCTTTTTGGGGTCAAGGTACCCTCAACATCTGATTTACCAAGTTTACCAAAATTTAACAAAAATCGACTTTTTATAGAAAAAAGTATGTGAAAACACCTTTTTTATCGTGTTCAACGTGTGGGAAATGCTTAAAAATGGTTAAAATAGTGTTTTGAAAACGTTCAAAAAAATTTCATTTGGGGGGTTTAGGGTTGTAGGTGGTATACTCCGGTAGGGCCGAATGAAACATCGAAATGATTCTTTATTAAACACTTTCAACAGGATAAACAGTCGATATCATGGAAAAATATGAGGGGGCGTGTAAACAGCAGAAGTACCAATTCACTTTTTGACTTGGTCCCTCTGAATTGAACCTGAAAAGGGGTCCAAAAAAGTGAATCTTTTGTCAAAATTTTTTCTATGCCACTGTGTTTCCCAATCAAAATAACACGTTTTCAGTAGCATTCAAGGTCTAAAGCATCTAAAAAAGTGGTCAAAACATGATTTTGGGTAGTTCCCTTATAAGGAAGTTTAGCCCTTTCCGTATTTCCTCTAATAAGGCGGCCCCTCGACTTTGAGGACCTGTATCTCAGCCTAGAGTGAATATTTTGCAAAGCTGTTTTATGCGTTTTCCTAACTCCCATGAGCTCTACCGATTGCACTTTTCAGATTTTGGTTGAGCACCCAAAAATCTCGAGCTCAAATTCCAAATTTTCCGATTTTCGGGCATCCAAAAAATAAGGCGGCCGGCCGCTTTATTAAAGAAAATACAGTTTTTATTATTTTTGCTCAATTTTTTTGTCTGAATTCATAATAAAAAATTAAATAAATTAAAGTCATACACCAGTTTTTTGCCGTTAATCCCAGCCTTTTTGAGCTGAGTTATAACCCTTCAAAAGTGTTAGAATTTCTTGAAACACCCTGTATTTTTCAACCCCTTAAAAATCTTGAAATTGTCAAGCAAAAATGGCTTTAACTGTGAAATCTTAGTCAAAAAAATAGCTTTTTCTGTTGATACATAAAATCAATTGTATTACACAAATTAATTCCCGACTTCATACTTAAAAAAATTTGTAGGCGTAGATGTTCAGGTGGACAACATGTGAGCGTTTTCGTCGTGGAAAATTCAAAAGATGTTGGAATTCAAAGAAAACTATTGCTAAATGCTAAAGAAGCAAAAAAGCGATCTATTTCTACTAGCTTTTCTATTATTCTAGTTATAATAGCCACATTGTTTGCTCAACTTGAGCTTATTTATTGCTGAAGAAAGTATGACCATCAAATTGGAAATCGATCCAAATATTTCGCCCACTAAAAGTGTCAACCAAAAAGAGTACAAGCTTTTGTCTACAAGTGAGTCTGTGGATGGAATCAGTAAATACTCGGATCATACTATCCAAATTGAGGTTATTTTTTATTGTTCTTGACTTCATGGATTTTTTGTTTAGACAACTCTAAGTCCGGAGGTACAAAGACAAGTGCAAAATTTCTCACTCATTTTCCTGACTATCCAGGGATCACTGAGTCCATTTATGGTCCGAGCAGCTCATAAACATGCGGAAGTCAGTAAGCAACAGTTTCTTGGAAGTAAGTCGAGTATTTTCACACGAGTTTTTTTTCTCAACTTGACAAACAAAACTACAGGGTGGGTCAAATTTTCGTACTTCGGCCTTGGACATCGAGGCACGGCTGATTCTTTGCTTCAGATCTTCGAGGTCGATTATGCAATGGCGCTTCTTGATACCAGTGTGGATTGACATCAGACCAGTAGCGAAAGTTCTGATGATAGCTGCTTTCGGTTGACTTGGTCTTTGATCCATCCCCACAGGAAGAAGTCACACGGCGTTAGATCAGGCGAGTACGGTGTCCAACGATACGGAGCAGGACGATTTGCGGAGGAGCGACCCATCCAGCGACCAGGAAACTTGCGGTCCAGCCAATTGAAAACGTCCAGATGATAATGCGGCGGTGCTCCATCTTGCTGGAAGATCATTTCATCGAAAGCATTCTGAGACCATTGACGGACAATCGGAAGAAACTGGTGATGCAGAAGATTAAGATACGATTCATGGTTGACAGATCGGAAAGATGAAGATCGGACCGACGATCCCCTTGCTCCAATAGCTGCCCAGACTGTGACTCGCGGAGAATGCAATGGCGCTTCTTGATACCAGTGCGGATTGACATCAGACCAGTAGCGAAAGTTCTGATGATTGACCGAACCATGGAGATGAAAATCCGATTCATCTAAGAACATTATTCGATCGAAGAAGTCTGCGTCTTGTTCTTGAAGCTGAAGTTGAGCTGTTGCGTGGTCGATTTTTATCTGCTGCACATTCGGCTTGATTTCCTGCCTGAGAAGGAGATACCCAGGATAGGGGATCCTAGGAGGGGAGTACCGAGGTGGTGTTGATTAGATGAGAAGTACCAAGGAGGTTGGTAACCAAGAGTGGGTAACTAAGAGGGTGTACCCAAGAGAAGTACACCCTATTTGGAGGGGGGTTGTTATTTAGGAGTATTCACGGGATTAAAATTTGAAAAATTGTAAAAACATGCTAAACAAAGTCCAAATAAATAAAATTCAAAACGGCGGGTATTTAAAAAATGAAACGCCTTCTATACCCGCCCGGTTGATAACCACTGGGTTCTTTTATATAATCAACGGTATAATTAACTTCTAGGTACTACGGTTTTCACTACAGAAATTCTAAGGATTTGTATGTGCTGTGCCTATCTATGCTTCAGCCACGGGTCTATACGAATGTGTGTTATCTAAATTTACTTTTAATTTTTGTTTGTAATTTTCAACCTTTGCAGACTTCCTTCTGAGCTCTGGAATACATTCGCAAAAAACAAACGTGAAACAATCAAAGTGTGCATTCCTGCTTTGATCTATGTTATTCAAAACAATCTCTGTAAACAAACACTTTCAAGGTCAAGTAAAAAAAGTCATATATTTTCAGATTTTTTCGCCTTAAAACACGTAGAAGCCACTCTCTTTAGTGTGAGTTTCACATTTTTTGAAACTAGAGCTGTTGGGGCTCCCTTGGAGGCCAATTTTTTTTCTCAAAACACATTTTTGTGGTAATTTTATTGCAGAAACACAACAGAGTTCAATTAACTAAACTAAAAATCGTGATCAAGTGCATTTGTCTAGTTTTGGCAGCCTAAATGTTGTAGAATACATTAAAGGACCATGAAACTTGATAAGCACAGCAATTTGTGAATTATGAATTCGCGCAGGAGTAGAACGGTTTCTCACTATAGATAACTTTAGAGCGGAAGTAGCCTAACTGGTCCGATCTGGCAATGTCAAGCAACGTTAGGCTCGACTAGTCGACGGTTCAATATTTTGAACAAATTTTAAATGCAAACAAAAAATAATCCGAAAACATTATTGATGAATTATGGTGGTCCCGCGCGAATTCAAATTTCGCAGATTGCTGTGCTTATCAAGTTGCATGATCCTTTAATATGAGGTAGCTGACTTTGGTAGCTCAGGACAAAAGTTTAAATTTTAGTAAATTTTTTTTTTCGAAAAATACCGTTTTGTGGTATGAAAATAAGCTTAAATTTATCTTGGAATCGCTTTCAGTGTATAAAATTGATAAAAAGCCATTATATCAGGAAATTTTTTTAGAAAAATTGACCTCCAGGAGCACGGCTTTTCAAAACGCTCAAAATGTATCTTTTTACTTTTGAATGAAATTGTGCGGAAAACGCAAAATGCTCTAAATTTGACTAGAAAAATAAGTTCTAGACTTGAAATGGCTTCTAGTTTGCAAACGTCCTCGATCAAGCAAAGATCTCCTCCAACTTTGTAGCAGACATCCAAGGCTACATTTTGGTATATGGCTCGTTATGGATGGAAATGGATTTTTTCTATGTAAAATTGTATGACGAAAAACTTTCCCACTGCGCAACCCCGCATAGGTAAAATGTAAAAATATACATTTTGGACATTTTGAAAAGCCGTGAGTGGGTCCTGAACATAGTTGCAACTTTGCCAAAAACGGTGCCGGTGCTCCAAAATTTTCGCCGCCGGCGTTGGCGCTTGGCGGTGCCGCCGGCAGCGGTGCAGCTATGGTCCTGAACGGCACTAGTTTTCCTTTTTTTATTAAAAAATTTATCTCTAGATAACTTATCAAATGCGCATACTCACAACAGCTTTGCTTTCAATAGTGCTACTCAAACGTGTCTTCTCTGTGGTTCAATGGGCTGCTCTATTCATCTCCCTGCTTGGTGTCATTCTCGTTACGATCTCAAGCCAACAAAGCCAACATTCGGAAGCTAGTGAGGACAGTGAAGAGAAAAGAAGAAGTCAACTGATTGGTCTGACTACTATTTTTGTCATGTGCTGGACTTCTGCTTTTGCTGGTGTTTATCTAGAAGGAGTGTTGAAACAAAGTTCTTGTGATATTTTGCTTCAAAATATTCGTCTCAGTGTTATTACCCTTCCTTTTGCTTTTCTTACAATGTTTAATGATAGAGCTGTTATTCAAGAGCGTGAGTACTATGGATTTCGTATTATGTACAACTAGAAGTATGAAGTACAGAGTGCTGCAAGAAATTCTCCCTTTTTGTAATGGCCATAACTTTTTCTGGGCCGTTTTCAAAAATTTTGTTTTTACGGATCGATTTTTCTCGCTGATAATATTCCTTGGCGTATAAAGTTTAAATTACGATGGCTGCTTGACCCCAGTTTTGTTCTCTGGTCAAAATAAAACAATTCAAGCAAAAAAAACACAATGTGGACCAAAGCAAAAAAAGCACCAGCTTCTAGTACAGAGCCGAAAAACTTATGGCCATTTCAAAAAGGGGGAATTTCTCGTTACACCCTATACTTGAAAATCTTGAGTAAAGCTGAATTTCGGGTGAAATTACTCGAAATTCGGTTATCCTACTCGACAACACTACTACTCACAACTAATCTATTGGTTCCACCCGAAAAAATATGCCTTGGTCCCTGTTGTTTGATTGGCAAAAAATTACTTTTGCCTTGATATCCCAAGCTGATTTTTTCAAAAAAAATTTTTCTTGATTGACTCAAAAATAATGTAAAAGCACTTTGTGTGTTTTAAATATTTATTCATGAGACTATATTAAAATTTCATAAAGTGTTAGCTCGAGCATAGATTAGCTGCTACACTACCAAAAGCGGAACATTCTTCACTGCAAAGAATTAGGGTAGAGGCATGGCTTTTTCACGTTCTTTGAGTTCGGATTTTTACGTGAACACCTTTGATCCGAACTTGAAGTCGAACTCAAACTCGAAGGTGTTCACGTACTTCGAGTTCCAGATCGAACTTGAGCGTGTTTACGTAGATATCTTGGAATGCTCAGAATCCCACCCAGAAAGGCCAAAATCCACTGAAAGTTGGTTTTTGGGGGTTTACTAGAGGGGGTGAAATTTTTGCGAAAATTTGATTGCGGGCATCAGAATCCCACTTTTCTCGGCTCAATCGCTCAGAATCCCACCCTGAACCATTCAGAACCACCCTAAACACTGGTTCAGGGTACTCAAATAATGGTTCGGGGTGGTTTCAAGTACTTTAGGGTGGTTCGGAATGGTTCAAGGTAGGATTTTGAGCGATTGAGCCGAGAAAAGTGGGATTCTGATGCCCGCAATCAAAATTTCGCAAAAAGTTCACCCCCTTTAGTAAACCCCCAAAAAACCTACTTTCAGTGGATTTTAACCTTTCTCGGGTGGGATTCTGAGCGATTCAAGCTATTTATAGACAATATAAATAGAAATTCAGCAAAATTTTGAATTAAAAATGCAAAATCTAAGCAAACATTGAAACGAACTTGAAACCAAGAACTCGAAGTACGTGAACACCTTCGAGTTCTAGTCTGAGTTCGCGTCCGGATTTTTGGCTACATGAACACCCTTCGTCTGAACTCGAACTTGAACTCGAAGTACGAGAACGAGCCCGTAGGTTCATATAATAGATTATAATATTCAAGCACCCTAAATAAAACCCGAGACCATTGAAAGAAAAAACAGGAGGCCAAGAAATATTTTTCGGCGTCCGCGTGAACATACCATAAAACCTCTATTAATCCGGCCCTCTCGACTTTGAGCACTTATATCTAAGCTTAGAGCAAATATTTTGCAGACCTGTTTATCACATTTTCTTAAATCCCGCGGCCTTCACCGATTTTGCTTTTAAGAATTTGGGTCTATACCCAAAAATATCGAGATTGACCCATAATTTTCCAGATTTCTAGGAAGTTGAAAAATAATCCGGCATGCCTAATTAGAAGAGGTTATACGGTATATAGAGCCAATCTTTTTTTTAATAAAGGGACGTGGTTCTTATCCTTTATCCCGACCCCACCCAAGTTTTGATTGTTGAACTTTATTTTTATTTTGACACAAATAAATTGATTCGCCTTGCATGCATACCAGAGTTTCTTTGTGCAGTAGGACCAAGCTGACAAAAAAATTTTCAATTTCCATACTTTTAGGCTATTTTCCACGTCCCGGTACTCTTTTAAATTAGGGTGGGGTCGGGATAAAAGATAAGAACCAGGGACATTTCCGGTTTTTCATTTGAAAAAAAACCGGAACGGCAAAAAGTGATTTTGTGAAAAAAAATTCCTTGGTCCCCCCTGTTGTTTTGAAACCGTGCTTATTGGCGTTTTCAAAACAACAGGGGGGACCAAGGCAATTTTTCTCAAAAAACCACCTTTTTTCATTTGAAAAGAAAACCGAAAACGTTAACGCACCTTTTTTGGCAGATGGCACAATTTACTATGGATGGACTTGGCTTGTTTGGACTGTTTCAATTAGTAGCGCTTTTAGCGGGATTTTGGTAGCCGCTGTTATGAAGTATGCAGACAATATTAAAAAGGGCTATAGTAATAGCATATCTTTGGTTAGTGATTATTTTAAATATTCAGGTTGTGAACCATAAAAAAATTACAGGGTGGAACAGCCTTTTTATCAATCGCTTTTGGTGACACCCAATTCACATTCATTTTGATTATTGGATTAGGTTTGGTGATAGCTTCAGTGTTTCTTTATACTATTAATCCACCACTAACATCTGCCAACAGTGTGGATGATTATCTAGATAATTTTGCAATTATTTCCGACTCTTCTTCTTCTGATGAAAAAGAAAGTTATGTGGAGAAAATTCGTGTAAAACTTAAAGGTGATTTTATTTTAATGTGAATAATTTCGTAAATAATTTTCGTCACAGTTAGGGTTACTGGATGAAAATTTCCGGAAAACTTTCCCGGCATAAAATACGTGGAACTTTTTTCCAAAAAACATGGAAAGATATAAAAGCTCACTGTACCTTAATAACTGTAAAATTTCTCGTATAATATACGACAAGTTCTACAGTTATCAACGTACGCTTATCAATTACTAGGGACAGCAGGCGCCTATCGGCGCCTATATCGTATTTTGAAATTCAAATATAAATCCACTTTTCACTTTCAAGGGGCAAAATCTCAATTTTTTTAACAGCAATCTTCAAATCTGATTGCGAAAGGTCCTCCGCCATTAAAAGAGCTTTCGAATGAGCATAAACATGCAAATAAAAATATTACACTAAAAAAAGTTTTCCTTTGTGACCAAACATGTACTCAAATTGGCGACAGACGTTCTCCGTCCCAAATACTATACAGAGATACCCTAAATTACACGAGAAGTTCTACAGTTATAGATAACTTATACATTACTGTAGAATTTCTCGTATAATATATAAAAAATTCTACAGTTATCGAATATATTATGTATGATTGCTTGTTTTTCTGTCCCATATCCCACTACCAGCCGGAAAATTTTCCAAAAAAATTACTGGCTAATTTTCTAAATCTTTTCTTTCCGGGCGAAAAGGCAACCCCAGTCACAATTCACATATTTAAGCATAATGGAAAAAATTTGATTTTTTCATAATTTCTTATAAACTTTAGAACTCAAAGTTTATTCCTTACATGAAAAATTACAATTTCATTGCTAAAGTAACAGTTATGATATTTGACTAAACGATATTTAAATTTAGTGCCAAAAGTAAGAGCAAGGATCAGAAGTTGCTAACACAGATAATCATGGTATTGTCAATCTGATGATTTATGGAGTGATAGAGAAGAAAGAATGCACATATCAAAAACCCTTTTACTCAGTGCCAAAATCTATCCATTTGCTGTTTTCTGAATTCTCACGTATCTATTTATTTATTTTTCATTTTGTAATCACTATTTCTCTATTCCATGTGAATACTCAATATCGAGGAAATGTTTGGTCGACTTCCATTGCCCATGCATCCAGTCCTCCAATCAGATCGTGGAACTTGATATCACAACCGGAAGCTGCAGCTTTCTCATGCAACAAACACACCGCCAACTGGGAGTCGTTTCCACGATGGCACACCAAGTAAACTAAAACACTCTTGCATAGGCCTTTTTTTGCTCCTGCCTTACTGCATAAGTCTATTTCTTATTTCATAATATTAATTTACCTGTATCTGGAATATTCTCAGCGATGTTGATTCCTATCCTGGGTAATATCATACTCATGTCCAATTTTTTCATTTCATCTAGCGGAAAGTCTAAACTCAAAATATTAGTTTTTTTATTGATGAACTTGAAATATGATTAAAATATTGTGATAAGTCATTGTTGTCAACTGTGATATTAATGTTTCTAAGCCAAATAAATGTTGTGTCTTACTCTTAGCTTCTGGCAAATGGCAAATCTCAAACTCAGAAGCAGGCCTTAAGGTTCATAATTCAGCTATTTTTAGTGGTAAAATAACTTTTTTACCTTGTATCAATTAGAATGGGTGCAACGTTATTTTCTCTGACCATGTAGTAATCTTGAACTGATATCCTGTCCTCTTGGGGAATGATTGATAGAGGCAAAGTCTACAAAATATAAAACTTTCTTTTTTTTAAGTTTACTATAAAAAAAATTAGCATTCCTAGTGCATCGAAATAGCAGCGAAGATTTTTTAAATTTCATAGCCAAATGACACCAACAAAACAAACTTAAAAAAGTTTAATGAAAAAATTTTTAGAAATACTTTTGAAATTTCATATTAAAGTTTAATATAAACAAGATCCTTAAAACAAACAAACTTTGTCAGTAGGTCCAGCACCACAAAACAGCTCATAGTCTTGTAGTTGATTGATGCTTGGATTATTGCTGCATACCGCACAGTTTGACATCTTTTCTCGAAGAGAAATATTCCTTATTTTTCCGTCAAAACCGTCGAATAGAAATAGATTGCCAGCGAAAGAAGCTGAATTTTGTAATATGAATAAAAAAACTTTAAATTTACTAAGTGAAACATCTCTTACATTCTCCACGAATAGCTATTTTGATGACTTCAAGTGCCTGCATACTTCCGATGACACCAACTATAGGACCTAGAACACCTCCTTCCGAGCAATTGGTTACCTAAACATGTAAAAAAAATTATTTGAAACTGTGATTTGCAGTTAAAATATTTTACTGTCTCTGGTCGTGGTGGCACAGGAAATATGCAACGATAGCAAGGGCATTTCTAAACAAAGTCTAGTTATACCCATGCTCTAAATCAATAAGAAGAAATTTACCGGTCCATTATTGTAAACAGTCAACTGCCCTTCCCAGCCAAGCGCACTGCCGCTAACTGAAAAAAATTATTATATAAAAATTACTTTCATACTTTGACAGTTATTTTACCTAGAGGTTTTTGCAAAAGTACACACGCATCATTTGTAAGGTATCTTAAAAAAATTAAGTTTTATGGAAATTTATTTATGATATATCAAAATTTAACCTGGTCGCCACGTTATCTGAGCAATCAGCAACAATATCATAATCTTTTACAATTTTCAGTGCATTTTCTGATAGAAGAAGAGTTTCGTAGCATGTGACCTGTGTCTCTGAGTTCAATCTGAACTAATTTCGGCTATACAAGATAAATGGCAATTTTAAAATTTTACCTTAAAATAGATTCCTTTATGGATTCCACTTTAGACAGTCCGATCCTGTTTTCGTCATGCAAAAATTGGCGGTGCAAGTTGTCAATCTGACATCGAATATATACATCGAATAGATACATACAGGGTGTTTAAAGAAGTTTTGCATTTTTGAAATGGTCAGAGCGATTTTCAAAATTCTGTTTTTACAGATCGATTTTTCTCGCTGCCAATATTAGCTTAGTATGTGATGTGAAAAACACGATTTTCGCTTGGTCCCCTCTGTGGTTTGGGTCTTGGTCTCTTGGTGTCTCCTAGACGGCCGTAACCCAAGCCACGGGAGACCAAGCAAAAATCGTGTTTTTCACATTACATACTAAAAAATATTGTGCGGCGAGAAAAATCGATCTGTAAAAACAGAATTTTGAAAGTCGCTCTATAAAAAAGTTGTGACCATTTCAAACAGGCAGAATTTCTTGAAACACTCTGTATAAAGTGTACAAAAATCAAATTACCGAAATGCAGTCACGATCCACGATTCCAATTCGACCCACTCCCGCAGCAGCCAAGTAGATAGCAACTGGACATCCCAAACCACCGGCTCCAACAATCAAAACTGAGCAGTCTCTGAAAAGTATCAAAATTTCACTCACCCAAAAGCCCCCACAAATTTGGACCAAAAGTAGTTACCTGATTTTCTCTTGACCACTGGCGCCAACTCCTTGCAATATTAGTTGACGACTAAATCGAGTAACTTCCTCTTTGGTCAAACTGTGATCCGAGAAAGGTGTTAACACAGAAGACATTGACTACTGCATGAAAATTTAGGATGAATGAATAATGATAATAATTAAAAGATTAAACACCATGCAAAAAAACAACAGAATTCTCACGAGTAAATAGCTACTCCAGCCATCTAACCAAGAAAACGCTTTTGTGGCGTTTTGCCGCTTACTTGAAAATTTATCTTTTGATAATTCGGAGATAATATTTTGGATTTCTAGCTATCAAAGTTGAGTTGGTAGCATTTTTATCAAATTTGTTTAATAATATAAGCCAAATTTTTCAACCAAGTTTTTTTTGATCTAATTTTACTCTTTTATGTATTGAAAGTCTGTTATTTTTGTCATTTATACTGGTGACTCACCTTAGCAGTTTAGGTGTTTCTCATGGCTATAAGTTTGTAGAAGAGTGGTTTGAGTGCTGTAAAAATGTCAACATTCGATCCTTATGACTGGGAGAACTTTTTCTTTGGTCGGATGGACAGGGAAGAGGCGGAAAAGTAAATTTTTACTTTAAAAAAATGCAAATAAGACTGATGATTTCAGAACCCTTTTGCCTTGCCAAGTTGGCTCATTTTTGTTGCGAGAATCTAGCTCTCGACCTGGAGGCTATTCCTTGTCAGTAAGGTAAGAAAATTTTAGAAATTTTTATAAAGTTCTAAAAAATATTTAGAGAGACGGCGGAAGGCGATCATCAAATTTTCCACTATTTGATTCAGAAAAAAGAGACCGAAGACGGAAAAATTAGATACGAGGTTTGATCATTTGTAGCAACAAATAGGTGTTTGAATCAGTTGGGATTTTAACATGCTACAGTTAACCCCTGAATTTGTTTGTTTCAACCCTGGGGTCCGACATTTTCGACCCCAACTCAAAGCCTTTTCACGACGGACGCGCCTAGGGTCTGGCACTTTTTCGCCTTAATTTTCGAAGTCTTTTGCTATTTATCTTTAGTCTAAAATATCGCAAGGACCTCAATTTTGATTATCGTTTTTCCAAATTCTTATAAGTTGTCATAAAGACCGGCGACTCTTTAATTTTTTACGAAAAAGTGGATTTTAAAGGCATTTAAAAATAGGTGCAAAATTGACCATTTTAATTTTGAGCCGATTCTGGATGTTTGCGAGGCCAAACGTTAACACTTAAATGCAGGGAGGTAGCACAAACAAAGGATGATATGGTGCACAAAACGGTTTTAATTTATACTTTTTCATCGATGAGACGAACGCACTTTCAGAAAAAGGAGTGAATTACTAATTTTAGCTATAAATAATAGCCGATAAGAATTTTTGAAAAGATAAACGCACTGCTACATAAAACAATGAATGAGCTTTTAAAAGCCCTTAATGAGCCCTTAAGCACAAATTGAAATGTGTAAAAATTAAATTATTAAAAAATTAAAATTTCACATGGGTCGAAAAGACCCACTCAGTAGTTTGAGGGTTAATCACCATGATCTTAGTTGATTCCACTTTTTAGATTTGGTTGAGCACTCAAAAATCTCAAAATCAGCCGATTTTTTTTCGATTTTTCAGTGGTTTAAAAATAATTACCCCTCAATCTCGAAATTTTTGGGGGTAAATCCAAAATTGAAGAAAAGTAAAGAAAAAGAAAAATAAAAAAAACAAATCTGTAAAATATTTGCTCTAGGTTGAGATATAGGTCTTCAACGTCAGGTGTGGGGGGACTAATAGAGGTTATACGGTAATCAAGAGTCGCGGGTCTTCATGGTAATGTAAAAGAATTTGGTGAAACGATCGGCCAAATCAGAATCCTTGAAAATTTTTGAACTAGACTGACGACAAATTTTTCAAACCATTTTAAAAATTGGGTCAAAAAAGTGCCGGACCCTGGGACAGAAAGAACATTTGGGAGTGTCGAATAAACTAGAGTCAACTGTAAAAATATGAAACATTGAAGTTTGAATTTTAACCTTTGAAATTCAAATTCTCTTCGAGACAAACCTTTAACATCTATTATCCCCTTCCGGGGATCAGATCCTGGGTGGTTAACTTACCACCTTTACGTGGCTTTTGCCACCTTTTTGATAACTTTTGCCACCTTTTTGAAAAACGAAAGGTGGCATTTTTGTACGAAATTCGGCGAAGTGTACAGAACATTTTTCCTTATTTAATTATTGAACACTTAATTTTCTTTGTGAATGCTGTTAACGTTAATACTGTTTGAATTCCCTTGTGTCAGTCAAAAGTAATAGTGATTTGGATTGTTCAAAAATGTATCAATTGTTTGTGCACGATACGGAATTGTTGAAGAAGGCTCGTAGTGTAGAGAAATATGCATTTGGTGAATAAAGATGCTCATATTTCTTTGATTTCAATAGGTTAATGGTGATTGTAGCACGAAGTGTGACAGTTTATGAGAAACGCCACCTTTGGTCAAAAATTTTGGATATAATGCCACCTTTTGGGGAAATTTTGCCACCTTTTTTGAAACTTGAGTTAACCATCCAGATCAGATCCCACATTTTTGAAGGGCAAACATTCGTTAAAACAAGTTTTTTACCATCTCAATAGGTGATTTAGAATGACGATGGTCGATCCTTTGTAAACATTCCCACCCTCATCAACTACTACCAATTACATGTGCTCAAAAAGGTGTGTGAAATCTATTGTTCTACAGTTTTAAACTGATTTCTTGCGCATTCCAGAGCTGCCTTTCCAAGCCAGTGCCAAAGCAAGCCATTTGCAGGGTGATTTGCAGATTCAAATTTGATGGTGTGACAATTACTGATCTTCCCTTTGATAGAGGCGAGATACTCGACATAATTGGAAAACCCGAGGAGGGCTGGTGGACTGCTAGAAATGCTCTCAAAATCACAGGCCTTATTCCAGTCAACCATGTCAAATTAGTAAGAATGCTTGGAGAAACTTCTAGCCTTACTTTTGTTTAAAAAAATAATTTAAGTACGAAGAAGGAGACGAAATTAGTCTACAGAACCCAAGTACCCACAGCAGTTCAGGCGGGTCATGTGACAAGAGGTTTAGCACACAATCCACAGCATCCGACAGATCCAACAAACGCTCTAGCGAGCCAGACTTTGAAAAACTGAAGTACTTTAAACCACCAGCTTGGGTGAAAGTTGTGGCCGAGAGGTATCCTAGTATCTATGATCTGGAAGCTTTGGTTTTAAAGGTAAATTGTTATAGTTTAGTTAAATTCACAGAGAGTCTGTATTTAAAATTTTGGAAATTTTTATTTCAGAAAGATAAGATCATATATCTTTCTGAATTGCTGCCGACTGGAATGTGCAGAGGCAATTTTGATTATTTTTAAACTTAATTTTAAGCTTGTTACCACGTATTTTACAGGCATGACAGAAGCAGATGGAAAAGTCGGATTGTTTCCCTTCTCTTACGTCGAGCCCACAGACATACCTTTGGATGGTGGGCCTTGGATTGTCTCCAAATAGTGGTGTTATTTGATATTTTTCGTATTCGTTGAAACTGAAAATTGGGGCTAAGACACTTGGTGGTTGAACGCCTCCTGGTGGGTTTTGAAAAATTTTGGATTTCAAAAAAGGGCTAAAAGGGAAAAATTCCCTATTGGCGTCTCCACCACCAAGTGTTGTTTTAACCTAAAAATTGAAGAAAGCTTTAAAGAATGTGTTTCGATTGCTTTTACAACTTCGCTTACTTATTTTGGTCTGTATATTGATCTCTTCAAAAGGCTTCAGTATTCACTCACGTTTGTCTGTTGGCCTTTATTGGATCCTGTCGTGTATAACATTCAATTATCCAGCATTTTTATCAGCAGTTGTTAAATTTTTTGCTTGACACACTCAATTTGGTGCTCACTTTGTTGATTTAAACAAGCATTTGTGCCTTTATATATGTGTAAAAATATTTTGAGAATTAAAACGCTTTTACTGCAAACAGTATTGTGCTATCATGGTTTTCCAAAAGTAGATTTTCAAAGAATATAACCATTTCTATGCTTTAAAAGTCGTTTTCTGTAATTCTGGACCACCGGTTGTTACCTCAGATTTTCGACACCATTTTTATTTATTTTTCTTGTAGAGCATGTTTTTTAACCTCAGCCTAGGCCCTAAAGGTAAAATCATTATCCCTAAAAAAGCCGGGATTTTTTCAGTTTTAAAAAGGCAATTTTGAAAAAGCCGGGAAAATAATAAAATAGCAGGGATATTTCAGACATTGGCTGGGACATTTAAATTTGATCCAAACAGTGTTTTCAAAATCGAAGTCGAAATCAAAGTCGAAATAATGTCGAAGTCGAAATCGAAGTCGAAGAAATTTAGATCGAAGTTGAAATCACAGTCGAAGTCGGAGTCGAAATCGTAATCGATGTTGAAATTGTAATGGTTCTTTTTAGTTTAACTTGTCATCAGTCCCGAACTTTGTACCATGCAGTCGACATCTTCAAGTTCTAGGAATGAATAGTTTAAAGCTCCTCTTTGCTCTCCAGTTCTCCTTTTGGGGTCTAAAGAACATCAAAAGCTTTTGGAAAATCAGGCTACTGAATGTTTTTGCGAAAAACTTTTCCCAAATTACACCAAACCACCCTAATTACCCCAAATCACCCCAAACCTACCCAAATCACCCCAAATTACCCAAACCACCTTAATTACCCCAAACTGTACCAAAATACCACAAATTATTCTAAACCACCCAAAATTAACCCAAACCACCCTAATTACCCCAAATCACCCTAATTACCCGAAAAGACACCGAATTACCTCGAAACACCCCAAATTTCCACAAATTACCCCAAACCAGCCCAAATAACCCCAATCCACCCTTATTGCCCTGAATTACCACAAACCACCAGCATTGACCAGGTTCTAGATTACCCAGGAACGGAGAAGTATGCGCAGAAGCTGTTTCGCCTAATTTCATTTGCACCCCAAATAATCAGACAGTAAGATCAAGCTTCTTAAAATATTTAGACAAAAGTCACAAGACTGAGGAAACAGAAGGAATGACCCACCAGAGCGAACAACATCAAGCAGAGAAGCTCCGAGAGAAGTCATCTTGCACTTCAGCTACCGTATTTCCTCTAATTAACGCACCCCCCCCCTTGATTCAAAATCGTGTTTTTGGCAGTGTGTTTTTGACCCACTTTTTGATCACTTCTCTCAAGCAAGTTACCAATCATTTAATACCTCATCTTTCTGGCTACAAAATGGGTGGTAACTTTCCTGAGAGAAGTGATCAAAAAGTGGGTCAAAAACGCAATGCCAAAAACACGATTTTGAATCAAGGGGTGGGTGCGTTAATTAGAGGAAATACGGTAGTTGATCACATCTTTAGTAAGGTGCTTCTTCAACATCCAATGGCGGTCCTTGATCTCTTGCAACTTATTGAATCCTCCTTCAAGCTTTATCGCGTCATCCCGATGCTTATTCTGAAAAAAAGTAATGCAAGATACGTTGGGCAGATGAGAAAGTAATGAGCTTACCTATTTCGGACACGTCACAACTTTATAGGTAGCACAAGAACCAACAGCAACACCAGTGAGAATAGCCACATCAATCAACATCAGATTTTTGTGCAAGGAAGCCGTCATTTCTGTGATCGAGCAACACGAACACTAAAAATTAGTCGTTAACGGAATAATAAAGAATACGGGAGACACGAGATAGCCACACATAAACTCGGCTACAATCACATCGATTACAATTTAAATAATTTCAAATTCGATTTCGACTTCGGTTGAAATCTCTTCAACTTCGATCTAAATTTCTTCGACTTCGATTTCGACTAAGATTTTGAAAACACTGGATCCAAAACAAATACTCACAGAACAAAATATTTTGACAGGATAAGAACAAAATTTGACATGAAATTCGAAACATTTGAAACATTTTTAGCCTTGTGGATGGACTTCAAGTTTATTCTGAGCAATGTAGCTGGTCCAGGTATCGAGCAGGAAGAGCTTAATGAAGATTTAGAGGGATGTTCTTGCGAGGATCAATGCACCTTGGAAGCTGGCTGCTCATGTCTGAAATTTGCAAATGTAGGTGATAAAAATTATTAATACTCTTCCTACCCACATGTTCTAGGCTAATAGTTACGATGAGGCTGGTTGTTTTCTCCATTCTTCTGATGTTACGCTTCCCTTTTTCGAGTGTCATAGCGATTGTCTGTGTATACAAAGGCGGAAACCGTGTCAGAATCGCATTGTTCAACTAGGAATTCAAGTGCACGTGGAGGTAGTTTTTCAATCTCTGTTCTGCATCGCATCTTATTGGTTTAAAATTCAGTTATTTCTGTCTCAAGGCAAGGGATTTGGAATGGTAGCCAAGCAGCAGATCAAAGCACGACAGTTTGTCGTCGAATACGTCGGTGAAGTAATTTCTAAAAGAGAGGCCATCAGAAGAGCTACTACATCGTCTGAAGAGCACAATTACATTCTAGCCATAAATGAACACATCCAAGGTTTGAAAAGTTTGAAGTAGTTTTGCAGAGTCTAATAAAAAATTTCCAGGAGAATTATTACCCACCTTTATTGATGCCCGTTTGAAGTCAAATATGGGCAGGTGATTCGCTTGCCAACCACTTTTTGTAAAACCTTTTCCTGTTTTTAGGTTCGTGAATCACAGCTGTCAGCCGAATCTGTTCCCACAAGTCTTTCGAATTGGAAATGTAGTTCCGAAGCTGGCCTTATTTGCATTACGCGACATTTCAATTGGTATGGATTTTCAGATATTGGTAATGAAATTTTTGTTGTAAATAGCTAGTGAAAAATGCTTTCTGCTTTTTGATCGCGAAAGCAAAAAGTTTAAGACCCTCTAAGCCCATTAATCTTTGTAATTGATTTTTCAGGGGAGGAACTGTGTTATAGCTATGCATCTTCATCGCTCAGTGAACCAACAGAAAAAGAAATGAGGGAAAGCAAACCGTGTCGATGTGGTTCATTATTGTGCAGTAGAGTAATGCCAGCTTCGGAATTCTAAACGACCCAATTAATGTTACTACATTGTTGTTAGTCAACCCCTTTGCTAATCTATTTGCATGTTTTTATGTTAGAGCAATAAAATTTATGGGATTGCACAACGTCTCTGCCGGTGGATTAAGTAGATTTTTACGTCTGTATAAAAGACTGCAAATCCACAAAATCTTTTAATACTTCACCTAAATGAGGATTTGCGATTCTTTTTTCTTGTTTTTGGCTCAAGCTGTAGTCTCCATAGCTCAGAGTAAAAATGGCGCGGGTGCAGACGTGGTTGATATTACACCAGTGCCCATGGAGAAGTTAAATCCTAGACTGACTGGTTAGTTAGACTGTGGATAAATTTTTCAGGAACTCATGGGTTTTGATTCAGAATACCGTCGCATAGATTCCAATGCTGACGACCAACTTTCTTTTAGTGAATTCTTGTTAGGAGACCGACCATATATAGAAGCACAATCCAGACGTTTCCATCAACTTGACGGTAATTCCAATGGGAAAGTGTCACGTGAAGAGTTTGAGAATTTCTATAAGGAACAAGATGACGATCACCGCCACAGAAGATTGCATCATGATAATTTCTTCAAGCAATTGGTAAATGCTGATTTTGTTTATTTGAAAAAAAATTTTTACAAGAATATGGTATAGGAGCGTTTGGCGATTTTCGGGACTTTTTTTTCAAATTTACCTCTATTTTGGCATTCTGTTTTTTGCGTTTTCGGCATTTTTTTAACACCCCGCTGGGAACCTGTGGCGACAAGATATTCCGGTAAGGTCAAGGTCCTAGATCATTAATTTGATAAGGTGCAAAATTAAAAAAACAACTTTTTGCCCTATAGACCGCGTCTCTGGCCCAAAGTAATCAAAGATTATGTAACCTCTAAGCCAAAAGAAACAAAAAGCGAGCCACTTTTTGTGGGCAGAAATGGGATTAAATAGGGTAGGGCAATTGTCGGACAGTTGCAAACGCAGACAATTGTCCCGTCATTTCCTGTTTTATCGAACAATTGCAATTTTTTCGGACAATTGTCGGACAATTTTTCTGCCAAATTATGGTCTTGGACATGGGCCCTACCGGAATATCTCGTCGCCACAGGTTCTGATCCCAACTTAGCCAAAGCTTCAGAAATTTCAAAAATGTGTCGCAAACAGTTGAAAACAAAAAAGTTAAAAAGGCTCGATTTTAAAAAAGGCCAAAAAATTGCCAAATATCTATGCACCCAAGAACATGTTAAAAATTTCGAGATTTTTGGGTTGACCTACTTACTATTACTAAAAAACGCTCTTCAGGAGTTACAGACCGATTTCATTGCCTTACAATTGGCTAGACTAGGTGCCGAAAACCAAACTCATCCTAGTTCAACTAACATTACAAAGTACTCACACACTTCCAGTCCTTCAATCTTACATGTTATGTTTTTTTTTAATTTTAGGGTACAGATCTCTACAACGACCCTTTGACAGAACATGCTCACCACCAAATGCCCTCTTCTCTCTTTAATTTCCCCCAAGGACCTCAATTCGATGCAGAATCTCAACTCCCACAACAACTATCTGGATCCTCGCCACAACAGCAACATCAAAACTCATCTCGAAGATCCTTGTCACAGAACAATGGTTTTTGACCTAGACTATTTGCTTAACACTCTAACTAATGTCAACAGCTATCAATTAATAATTTTCTAACCAAGATAAAATGTATTTATTATCAGTTTATTTATAAAACATTGTGATCTATAGCAGAGTTGTGAAAAAGAACGGTCCTAATCTTTAATAGCAATTCGGACTAGAATATTACCATTGTACGAGTCTAAGTAAAAGATAAAAGTACAAATAATAATTTTCTTCTTTCAACCACAAACGGGATGTGTTCATTAGAATTTGTGCTTTAAATTTAACACATAATATGTTCGTAGTTTATGTTCATCCCATCTCTCAATAAAATAAATCTAAATTAAGCGTGCTTATACAATTTTCGGCCCTATTCCACAATGGGTACCATTTTTTGCCTTGGTCCCCCCTGTTGTTTTTCACCACTTTTTTTTTCGAACAGTGCAATATTTTTTTGATCTGATTGATTTGTGAGAGCAATTGCTGTTGTTGTTGCGACACACCCACTGAAGTTTAGCTTGCTATTTCATGCATTTTCTATCAGAAAGAAATACCCGAATTCCATCTGTCAATTTTGCCCGTTTTATGATATGCATGTCCTCTCCACAGCTTTCATATTGCGTCGAATTCTTTAGGAGTTCAAGGCTTGCGAGATAAGAAATAGCCCCCTCAGTTGCAAGTTTAAACAAATTCCTGAGTCATATATCCTCCAAATTGATAACTTCTTTCGTTTCAACAAGATGCTTGCGTACCATTTTGCTAAATCATAAAATAGCACAAAAAATATTGCACTGTTCGAAAAAAAAATGGTGAAAAACAATAGGGGGACCAAGGCAAAAAATGGTACCCATTGTGGAATAGGGCCCAATTTTTCACTTACAAGGGAACTCCACGAACTGTAAAATGGAATACGCATATTCTGAAGAGTTTATCTTGTAGAACATAGCCGAATTACTATATAGAATTTTAATATTTTTCCCCACAGACAGAAAATATCGAATCTGGAGACTCGAGAAACATCAAGCCACAAACTGCCTTGCTCCTCCCTGTGCATTTTGAAAAACAGTTACACCCTGAAATGTTTGATCCCCAACTGGGTCCGACACTTTTTTTCACATATGGGTTTGAAATAGTGTCAGACCCTGCTGAGGATCGCACTTTTGGCGGTGTCACTATACCATAATAGATTATAAACAAATACGTTTTTAAGAATCCACAGGGGGACCAAGCAGTCTGTGGTTCAATGTTTCTCGTGTTTCCAGAATCGATTTTTTCTGTCTATGGAAAAAATATTAAAATTTCATATAGTAAATTGACTATGCTCTACACGATAAACTCTTTAGAATATGCGAATTCTATTTTACAGTTCGTGAGGTCCCCTTGTTAATTGGTGAAGACGGTTACACAAGTTCTTGGGTCAGATTGAGAACGACTTCGTAATACGAATTTGAAAAATAGCGTAAAAAATTCAAAACTTTCAAAGAAGCTGAGATTCATGCGATAAATATTTAGCGTACTTTTTGACAATAAATGCACAGAGAAAGGAAAAGCATAACAATTTTCAAATTTTCTTCTCACAAGGGAAGGTAAAATTTGATACGCAAATTCTGAATATGCCATCTTGTAGAGCATAGTCGATTTACTAAGTAGAATTTCAATATTTTCGGCAAACAGACAGAAAAACTCCAACCTGGAGACTCGAGAAACATCGAAAATAGGCTAAAAATTGCCTTAGTCCCCCCTGTGGATTTTGGATACATATTTTTTACAGTCCTACCTCGATATGGTGACACCCCTAAAAGCTTGATCCCCACCTGGGTCCAACTCTTTGTCTTCAGCAAACGGGTTAGAAAAGTGTAGGACTCAGCTGGGAATCGAACTTTTAAAGATGTCCCTAAATCGAGGTTTGACTGCAGACAAATTTTCCAAAATCAATAAGGTGGACCAAGGCAGTTTTCGGCCTTATATTTCTCGAGTCTCCAGGTTGGAGTTTATCTGTCTGTCTGCCGAAAATATTAAAATTCTATATAGTAAATTGACTATGCTCTACAAAATGGCATATTCAGAATTACGTATCAGTTGCACGTTCGCGACCTTCCCTTGTCAGATACCGTATTTCCTCTAATTAACGCACCCCCTTGATTCAAAATCGTGTTTTTGGCATTGTGTTTTTGACCCACCTTTGATCACTTCTCTCAGGCAAGTTACCAACCATTTAATAGCTCATCTTTCTGGCTACAAAATGGGTGGTAACTCCTGAAGTGATCAAAATGGAGTCAAAAAACAATGTAAAGCTACGATTTGAATCAAAAGTAGTACGTTAATTAGAAAATACAAATCAATTTGAAATTGTTAGAAAAATGACTATATAGTATATATCTATTGATCTCTTTTCTGTATTTCTGAAAAAGTAAAAGCAGGTAAGGAAGAACAGCGTTAGTGTGGTCAGACTCTTTTTGCCCACTATCTTTTGTGGCAATTTATCAGTTAAATCAGTGTTTGGGTGGACTAGCTAAAGCAAGCAATTACAAACAAAGTAATTTGTTAAGATAGAGGGAGAGCTTGCTTTGCAACGCAGAACTGCATTGATTGCAGACAAGGAGAAACAGCCGTCGCTCACTTCTTCGGGTTTGTGATAGAGAGAGCACAGTGTCACACACACACAGACCATCTATTCTTTCTGCACATCCTTCTGCTATTACTACTACTTCCTCTTGTATACAATGCTCTTTTTGTGCCACTGAAAGAGCCACTTTCGGTCAGGAGAAAAACTGTGGCCGAACAGGCCACAAGGACAACAACCAGAAAGCATAACTATGGCGGCCCCTTTCAGTGGAGAAGGTTTTTTCGAACTGGTTTCCTGCTTTTGTGAGTATGTATGTGCTTTTCAGATCTCATCAAACGCTCCATTCTCAGCTCTATTCTTGGGCTGAAGATTAAGACGCCGAGATTCCACTATCAGCCAGAAGGTGAGCAGAAATTTTAATGTGCAGTTGAGCCTTGATTATTGGGCACTCTCGAGTG
The DNA here is from genome assembly GCA_029231635.1 of Ditylenchus weischeri. Taxonomy (NCBI): domain Eukaryota; kingdom Metazoa; phylum Nematoda; class Chromadorea; order Rhabditida; family Anguinidae; genus Ditylenchus; species Ditylenchus weischeri. The sequence continues at coordinate 15,439 of JAMRYI010000197.1, read as the reverse complement.
GCCAATTATCAAGGCCGCCAGATCATGGATAGTAAATTTTCTTGATTACGTTAGAAATATTTTTTTGTTGACAGGTCTACTGTGCCGAAATAATAGAGGGCTGACTGTAGGGAATGGGGTAAATTCTGAGAAGTTTCCGCAGAATATTTATTTTTGACGTCCCTTAGCGGTTTGAACGCCAAAGTGCTCTTTCAATTTAAAACTCACAGTCAGATTAGGGTTGAGTAATTGACATGTCGATTGCAAATGTGTCAATTGACACGTCAATTGCAACTTACTACACAAATCACCAGCTTATACTCATCAGAGCTTTATTAACACTAAATCACTGTAGGAAATTACTATAACCGACCAACTGTGAGTAGTAAACACGAAGAATAAACTACAAAACCTACTCAGGCTTTATGTATTCGAAAAAATGGAAAATATAGTCAATATGGTTAACGAAAAAGTATAGTTTAAAATTGATGAAAATCCCTTTTTTCAATATACATACCATATTTCCTCTAATAAGCCGACATGCTCTGATAAGCCGACACCCCTAACTTTGAGGACCTATATCTCAGAATTTTAGTTTTACAAAAATAAATTTTCCGCGGAATTTTTCCCGCGAGATGTTGAATCTAGTGTTTTGTAAAATGGCAAAAATATTGAAGTATATGGCTTTAGATACGTCTTCACGGGTACGACGTACGGGGGCTAGATTTTCAAAAAATGACAATTTTTGACTTAGAATTGTAGTTTTAACAGTAACCTAAACTATTTGTAGCCTGTCCGTCTTCCTCAAGAACCCTCTATCCCAGGCCAGTCAACTATGACCAGCCATGCTCTTCCAAAACAATCTTGAACCAGTCAGAAGTGGCTGTAGAGCAAGAAGGTGGCTGTGTATATCCCGATGGTCATCAGCACGAAGCCAATCACTACATTAACTATGAAGAGTTCCAGGCAGGTGACCAAACATTAAGTGAGCAATTAGCCGAAGGTCTTTTTCTGGCATCGCCCCAAGCTCAGTTCTCACCCCAACCTGCTGCTTATCCTGGACCCTCCCCCCAAGATATTTACCAGGAGATTGTGTGTGAATGTCAACATTTCGAGCAGCAAACTGGACCAGCGGTAAGCTACCGATCAATATTGGAAATCAGTTTCAGGAAATTATTATTTTAGGCACATTTTGAGAATCCATACCTCTATAGCCATGATGAGCACAGCCATTTGGCTGAAGTGCCTGGTGTAGCCTTGCAAGAGCTCCAACAAAGGCATACAAACTATAGTAATAGCCCTTCTACACTAAACAGCCTAGAAAATAATATTTCTCAACAAAGGTCTATACAAAACATCTGCATTAATTGCCATCACGCCATAGCTCCAAAAATGCTGCACAGAATGGAAGCAGTAGTTCAATATGGTCAATTAGCAGAGCAACAGGAAGACACTCAAAAAATAGTAATGCCACAACATGTTGCCTTCGAACACTTGAAACAGGCTAGTGTAGGACCTGTTTCCCTTGAAGAATTTATCAAAATGGTGGTAGTAGCTGTGAAAGAAGCAGGAGGATTGAGCAAAAGCATCCGAGAAAGAGACGAAACGCCGGAGGAAATTTTGCAAAGAAAGCGTCTACAAGTGAGTTTTTTAATTTGAAAAAAGAAATAAGCCAGGCCGATCGAACTTGGAATTGTTGCCTCCTTTAAGGGTAGGCAGTAAAGGGGTCACGGTCCTACCCGACAATGGGGAAGCTGCCCTGATCTTCCCTGTTGTTTCTTACCAGGGAACCTTCAGAAGTGTTTTTTTCTCAAAAACCTCATCGAAAGATTTTTTTGCAGAATTTTGTATAGCACCCTGAAGTTATATCATAAAGTGCTGCCCCTTTTCCAGATCACCTAAAAAATTATACAGACATGGTTCCCCGAAGTTGTCGAAATACCATGTACCCGTATGATGGTTTTTAGTCTACCTTTAAATTGCCCCTCTTTTGTCTTTTTTGAGTATCCAACTTTTATGGGGTATTTTCGTGCATATTATACTCATAAAAGGCGGGCAACTTGCGTGATTAGAAATTTCGACCTTAGTAGCGCATACCACTACACACCCCGCAAAATTTTTCCTTTTAAAACTTAAGTAAAAAGTACCCAAATATTAGTCGCAGAGTCCGGAAAAAGTGCGTAAGACATTTTTTAGTCCTTGCTCACATACGCTTGCCAAACCTAAACATGTTGTTCCAAAGAGCAGTTACAGCGATTTTGAAAAGGTCAGATTTAGGGGAGGGGGCCTTCGCTACCGGCGCTAAAATTTTATTGATGCATGGCGCAGTGGATAAGCGACAGAGTTTGTTGTCGCAAAATGTTGCGCAGGTTCGATCCCCACCTGGTTGCACGCTAGTTATTTTGGCTTTTTAGACCAACGTTTAGGAACAATAAGACTTTTAAACGTCAAAACGTTATTCCGAACGTTATTTAACGTTATTCCGAATTCGCTTTAACACTGCAATAATTATTTTATAAAAACAACAAAGAAAGTTTAAATTTGCATATTCCTTTTTGACTAATTCTTATAAGCTTGAAATTTTGGGTCTAAATCCCTTTTTTAACGTCGAAATCAGCGACACAATTTAACCCTGCTGGTCAAACAAGCCAGAGTAGTGTATAACCAGGTGGGGTCGAACCTGCGAGCCATTTTAGGCCATAAACAGTAACGCTTATCCAATGCGCCATGCACCATAGAAATTCACACAGGGTGTACGTAACTTCCGGTTTTTTCGGAAATCTCCACAGTATGACTTTTGATACATTGATTCGCGGGCGTAGATATAAGTCGTCCGACTCACCTTATGTAGTTTTTTCTGATCTGCTAGTTGCTGGGTTTGAGAAGGGGCTCTATGCTCACAGATCTTATGCTCTTGACTGTAAAAATATGTTCAAAAAATAAAAATTTTCAATAAATTGTGGCTTGTTGATAGCTCGTTTTGAAGCCCTGAATCTTAGCTACAAAATGGTACTAACAGAAATTTTTGTCAATGGAGAAAAAAAACTTACTGCCGTTCCTGCGTTAAGAACACGCTTAGGTCGACACTTGGGTCGACACTTTTTGTGAACGCACCTTAACCGCATACATATTAGGTCATTGGTCTTTGGTAGGTTAAAAAGCGTGATCATCACTGAAAAGGTCAAAAGCTTGATCAATTGCTAAGCACTATAAAAAATCTTCGCACTGAGTTATAGCGCAGATCAGGATCTACAAAATTTATTTTACCGAATTTTTTTGGATGTAAAAATGTTGAGATATGGCTGTTTGTAAAAAAAATCTTGTGAAAAAATCTGCGAAATTCAAAATTTTTTGGATTAAACTTTTTACAGGATTTGTCATCTCAAACAGCAACCTCTCAAAATTTTTACATCCAAAAAAATACTTTTGAAGGTTCCTTGGTTAGGCAAGGGTTAAGCAGCGTATGATAGGACGGACTTAAACATGAGTGTAAAATATATTTGAGTTCGTCGTCCCTATCGCAGAAGCGGTTGCCGAAATTCGCCTTGGTCCCCCTGTTGTTTTTTACACATTACACATTTTAATATTTTTATTTGATATGTGGAAAACACAGGAGCAGCAATACAAATAGCAATAATGTGTGGAATAGAATGTGTTGAACAATAAATTTCGTAATTATCAAAGCGATGTATCATTGAAATACGCTCAAAGAAAATTTCCAGAAAATTTTTCTTTTCGGCACTGTAATTTTGCCTGAATACAGCTTCTGCGACATGAGATTCTTTCAGCTCTTCACTAGTAACTAGAATTCTTCAGCAAATTTAGACCGACCAGTGCCGAGATCACATCGCAGTTGGTCATCGAAAAGAGATCACGAAGAGTTATGGCATTGAAGTCGAGGGATTGCTTGAGACATGACTGTTCAATCAGAAGATGTTGTGGTTTCATTTGCTGCAAGAAAGAACATTTAAAAAAAAAAATTTCCGCAGAAAAAAATTAAAGCAAAGCCTCTATTCAAAGCAAATTAAAAAACAACAGGGGGGACCAAGGCGAATTTCGGCAACCGCTTCAGCGATAGAACTGTTCGTCTTAACAAAATCTTAGAAGTCCCAAAAACAACAGGAGGGCCAAGTCATCCCACCCTAACCCTCCCCCCTGTTGCTGAATAGAGCCGGGGTCACTTAAAGGGGCATACTCACTTGTTACAAAACCTGCCGCCGCCAATTCAAAAAAAAATTCCGAATCATTGAACTTCTGTACGGATTTTCAACTTGGTTTCTAACAAAACTATGCCTAAAGTTAAATTCTAGGCCTTGTTTTGTTAGAAAACAAGTTGAAAAATCTGTATAGAAGTTCAATGATTGGGAAACATTTTTGAATTGGCGGGACAATTTAAAACAGGTGGCTATGGTCCTTTAATCAAAGGTCCCTCCGAAAATTTAGATCTCGGCCATTAAATCGAATTCAGTGAATCGAGGTTTAACGGTGCTAAGCTTTTAAACGTGACAAATAATTGGCTATTCAAGGTTATTGGTTATTAAAACAAAAAGGTAACAGCTAAAATTTCATGCTTTGCTTGCAGAACAATGAAGCCGCTGCTCGCTACCGCAGACGACAAAAAGAGGCTAGATTAGCTGGAGAAAATGAAATTGCTGGACTATTACACAGAAACAAAGAGCTGAGAATAGAAATAGAAGAAATGCAAAAGCAAATTGATATGATCAAAAACAAATTTGCAGTAAATCTACCACTAAAACATCATTAGAAACTTAAATTTTGTCAATAGATATGATTTCGTTTTTTATTGTTTGTAAATGAACGAGTAAATTTACGAGTATATGCTCGGTATAAAAAATAATAAATTCAAATTCAAAATTTAACACTTCTAAGCTGGTTTGTGCTAATTGTTGCGTTTTATTCAGAATTTTAGAGATAGTAGTAGATTAGAATTGCAGTCTGATAGGCTTAATCGCTCAAAATCGTGTGGTTTGGCGTAGTTTGAAGAGGCTTAGAATAGATTAGTGTGGAATTCTAAGCAGTTAAACTTGTCAGACTGCAATTTTGATCTGCTCAATCGCTTTTTCGCAAAAAGTTTCCCGAAAACCATTTATTTCTGGCTTTAAGCCACTCCGGAGTGTGTCTGAGCAGTGTTTCCGAAATAAAAAATGAAAATAAAAATTTTATAACATGAAAAATGAAATGAAAATATTTCATGTTCATTTTCCATGATGAAAATGAAAATTTTGGCGCTACCGGAGTATAACCCCCAAATGAAATTTTTTTTGAACTTTTTCAAAAATCCATTTTAACCATTTTTAAGCATTTCCTACACGTTGAAAACGACAAAAAAGGTGTTTTCACCTACTTTTTTCTATAAAGTTTTTTTAAATCTTAAATTTTGGTATTTTTAGTTGATTTCTGTTTATTATAACTTAGTAAATCAGATGTTGAGGGTACCTTGACCCCAAAAAGATGGAATTTGAACAGTTTTGTTAACTGGGGCCTACCGCATAAAGAAACTCTGGTATGCATACATTTTTTATGCATTCAGAGTCACTTTCGAGTGATTTGTGTCTAAGGTATGTGGGTGTGCGCATCTCAATCCCAAGCAGCCCCCTTCGGGGGGCTCAGGTTGCTTGGTTGCCACCTTCGGAGCTTGGTTGGTTAGAGATGCGCGCATCCACATACCTTAGACATAATTCCGAGCAAGACTCTTGATCAAAAATGCATTTAGAGGCTCTTTTGCCCAGCTCCAGTGACCAAAACATGGTAAAACAACCAAATGGTCGAAATTTCAAAATGCCCAAAATCAATTTTTATTGACCAGAACACAAAAATAATGTCTTTTGAACTTGAGGTGATTTTAGGTTGATATAGGTGTTTGGAAACACTTTAAAAAATTTCATTTGGGGGTGCTATATCGGTAGGGTCGAAATTTTAAATGAAAATAAATTTTTATAAAAATAGATACCCACTCCAGGTCGGTGTGCGCGAGAACTTATGACAGTTTCAAACATATCACTGATCCATAATGTGCCCGCGCCAAAATATGCCCGGACCGAAATATGCCCGGACAAAATATGCCCGGACCAAAATATGCCCAGGACAAAATTTGCCCGGAACTGAAATTTGCCTGGAGTCAGCATAAATGGGAGTTCTTTATTTTCTTAATAATTTTCGGTATTTTTATCTTCACCATTGCTTTCTACTTGCAGTGTGCTTACGTATAGTTAGTTTTTTTTCCAAAAAAGATAGCAAGCCAGGATATTTTGCACGAAAATTGTGCGCTGAGCGTTGTTTGTAACAGAAACAGAAATTTTTCATTTTGGAACTTTGTAACCCAAGGTACACATTTCAGCTATGATTGCGTGTCTAACTCTATCACATGAAGCATTAACTCAACACCTCATAATTTTTCTCATCTCTCAGGCTGACATACTGCAAACCCTCTACCTGGGCGTTTCGGCATTAGGTTAAAAATTCGTGCTTCGAAAAAATTCAATCTTATGGTAAAACCTGAGTTTTTTTCCAGTAGTACCAATAGCAACTCTAATGAACAATCCCTTTTTATTAGCGACATCTTATTCAAACAAAAACAATGTGAGAACTTATAACAGTTTCAAACATATCACTGATCCATAATGAAGTTGTGGGCTAAGCCCCTGAGATATTCGATCAAACTCCTTGTTCCGTAAAGCCCTAAGAGCGCAAGAATGCTGCTGTCCGCTTCTTGGTATTCCCTCCTTTTTTTCGGTGCTGGCTGGCCACGAATGCACTGCTCATATGTGTGATCACTCGGGCAGCGCCAGATTGCGCAAATTCAAATTGCGCAACCGCAAATTGCGCACAATTCAAATTGCGCACCCGTAGATTGCGCACACGTAGATTGCGCACCCGCAAATTGCGCACAACTCAAATTGCGCACCCGCAAATTGCGCACAACTCAAATTGCGCACCCGCAAATTGCGCACAACTCAAATTGCGCACAACTCAAATTGCGCACACACTTTTCTTCATTTAGCTATAAGGTCCGCTAAAATTACGCGGCCACTTAAAGGCCACAATCAGAAAACAAGAATTTTGAGCCGCTTTGGTCTGACTATCCAAGAGTGCCTTCAATGTTGTGTCGCAATAGAAAGTGGTTGGTTTTCTTTTATTATTATCGAGGGATCATTTCCGAGGGAAATCCACCTGGCAAGGGACTACATGGCCAATTTTTTTCTGAGTGGACGCGTAATTTTAGCGTACCCTGTTTGTTCCTTTTTATTTTCATGGAAATATTGCTTTGTGGTATTAGCTCCCCAGCTTTCTTTAGCCTTCTTCTCATATTCTTAACTGCAAATTGCAACACATATGTCTAACACACTTAAAACTGAACGAAAAATCAACATCAAACGTCTTTTTTTCGTGAACTATATCAAACTCATCTCGCGGTGCTTTGTCCGGTGGTGTTTTGTCCGATGAATCTTCGCAAACAAGAGTCTTATACTACAACGAAATTCGAATAGGTCTCCTACAAAAACATGTAAATATACGTATGAAAACAAGAACAATGACCAGAGTATAAATTAAGGCAAAAAATCAGGGAAAGTGCAGATAAACGAAAAAAAGTATGTGCGCAATTTGCGTGTGCGCAATTTGAAGTGTGCGCAATTTGCGGGTGCGCAATTTGAATTGTGCGCAATTTGCGGGTGCGCAATTTGAATTGTGCGCAATCTACGTGTGCGCAATCTACGAGTGCGCAATTTGAAGTGTGCGCAATTTGCGGTTGCGCAATTTGAATTTGCGCAATCTGGCGCTGCCCGATCACTCAGCTTCTGTGTCTTTTTCATTTCGCCAACAAAGAGTCCAATTATCGGGTGATTAATGCCCAGAATAGTTTGCTTCAGCATAGTTGTTGTTGTAACGCTGTATGATATAGCAGACGCGGAACACGAAGTAAACAGTATAACTTTATATAGCACAACAATTACAACACGATAACAATAACTAACTATACGATCACTTACTATCAAGCCACAACACTAGAGTCAACTGCACAACATATCGTGTCAGGACAAAACGACATTCAAATATTCACATCGCCACAACACCCCCACACTTAGATAAGAGACGCATAAAGAATTTAGATTTTAGAGGAATAGAGACGAGCACGGGAGAAGTCAAAATACAAAACACATATTCAATTCAATGGACTGTGGAAACCGTTCGCAGGGCTACTAGGAATCCGAAGAAAACACCCCGCTAAGATGAACCTCCCCTATCAAACCTCCCGTAAGAAGTGTAAAGAGACAGGGCCATGAATGAATAAAATGAGTTGAAATACCACTAACTCTCACACCCTCCCTTATTGAAGCGCCTTCCTACGAATAGCGTACTGCTTTTTCGTAGGGTCAAAAATAAACCTTTGAGGAGGCTGGCGGAATCTATTAGAGGCTCTAAGTGGGTTCGTTTGGGCTAATGGAGAAATGTTAACTACCGGAGAATTATTTCTTTGATGCCCTTCTTGGAATTCTGGAGGAGCATTATTCTTAGGAGCACCACCACCATCGCTGAACATCGGGTCATTCAAGGAGAAGCGAGGAAGCAGCTGGTTTGCATGTCGAAGATGAGAGCGCCAGCATCAGAGACCACTTTGTAAGAGTACTGCCAAGCTTTTCTTTGACTTCGCCCTTTTCCCATGTTGACTTCAGGCCTTGGTATTTGCGGAAGAAGACTTTATCTGAATTAAAGAAAACCCGAGAGCGGGCGTTATGATGCCTATTAAAGTTACGCTCCATAGATAAGTTGTACTTATCAGCCTCAGCGGGACGATACGACTCGGTAGGTTTTACTAGAAATTTCTGTTCGAAGAGTTCGGCCCAGGAACAACTCAGCAGGTGTCTTACCCTGAATCGTTCCATTAGGAGTCGACCGGTATGTTCGGAGGTACTCCACAATAGCCAAACTCACAGAATTTGTAGATCGAATTTTTGATATAGTCCGCTTGAAAGTATCCACAAACCTTTCGGCTTGTCCGTTACTTTGTGGATGGTAAGGCGGAGAATGAATAACTTGAATTCCCTTATTTTTGCAAAAAGATTTGAATTCATATGAAGTGAATTGGGATCCGTTATCCGACACTAAGACTTTTGGATAACCATATCTTGCAAATAGAGAATCTAATACTCGAATCAAACAATTTGAAGTAATGTTTTGCATGCGAAAAACTTCAGGCCATTTGGAGAAAGAATCAACAATGCACAAAAAATGCTCTCCCAAAAAAGGTCCAGCAAAATCAACATGGATTCTATCCCACGGATTTCCTGACTTTGGCCACGGATGAAGTGAGTTTTTAATTGGATTTTTCGCAAAATTTGAGCAATTGACACAACCTTTTACTGTGGTTTCAATGTCAGAATCTAGACCCGGCCAGTAAACATAATTTCTAGCGAGCGCTTTCATGCGCGTAATGCCAGGATGGCCCAGATGTAGAGTTTTAAGAATTCGAGATCTCAAAGAAGTAGGAATGATTACTTTATCATCGAAGAGTAAGCAACCTTTGATTGCGTAGAGAGAGTTCCTTTTTGCGTAAAATGAGGCAATGGGACCCGGCTGAGTATGTCTAGGCCAACCACTGTAAATATATTTTAGAACTTCTGACAGTACCAGATCAGAAGTTGTGGCTTCAGCTATCTCTTGGCTAGTGACAGGAATTGTTTCTAATTGATGAATCAAAAATTGTTCAGTACTGCCTTCCACTAACGCCAGTTGTGAAATGACAAATTCCTCATCGTCACGTGGATACTCAGCTACAAGTCTAGAAAGGACATCCACTTGTCCGAAATCAGTTGTATGAATGTATTGGATTTCAAAATTGTAAGCACTCAAAATCAATGCCCATCTTTGAAGTCTACTCGCAGCGTAAATAGGTACACCTTTTTTAGAACCGAAAATAGCGAGTAGGGGCTTATGATCTGTCTGTAACAGGAATTTATGTCCAAAGAGATATCGATGAAACTTTTTGACAGCGTATATGAGTGCTAAACCCTCCTTTTCAATTTGACTGTAGTTAACTTGGGAAGCGTTGAGAGTCCTAGACGCATGCTCTACAACCTTAATTGATCCGTCCGGAAATTTATGAGAAATCGTTGCTCCGATACCATCTTTAGAAGCATCAGCCGATACAATGATAGGTTTAAGAGGGTCGAAATGAGCTAGAAGAAGATCAAAGTGATAATATCTTTCGCCTTTTCAAATGAACTTTGACATTCTTTCGACCAAGCAAAACACATCTTTCTGAAGTAGTTTATCTAGAGGAGCTCGAAGGGACTTCATGTCTTTTATGTATTTTCCGTAAAATTAACAGCTCCAAGAAAAGCCTCACTTGTGAAACATTTTGAGGTATCGGCATGTTCCTAATGGCTGCAAACTTGTTTGGGTTTGGCTTAATTCGGTCGAATCAACTATTTGTCCTAAGTAACTGATTTGTTCGAGAAAGAATTTACACTTTTCAAGTTTTAGAACAAAACCAAAGGATTCGACTTTTGAAGGACAGAATTTAGATCTTTCGCATGTTGCTCTTTTGTAGGACTAGCAACTATTATATCATCCAAGTAAGCAACAAATTTAAGATCAACGAGCATTTGATCCATGACCTTTGAAAGATCGATGGAGCAGATTTTATACCGAAGGGTAAACGCTCGTATTGAAAAGTCCTCGATGCGTATTAATGGTACACAACTTCTTGGAGTATGTGTCCAGCTCGATTTGAAAGTATGCATCGGACAGGTCTAAGCAAGAGAAAAACTTAGAATTGTTGAGTTTCGAGAAAATTTCACTAGGCAGAGGTAAAGGGTGCTTATTCAACTCGAGAACATTGTTAAGCCCCGTAGAAAAGTCTGCGCAAACTCGAACTTGTCCATCTTTCTTTTTGACCACTACAATCGGGCTGCCCATTCACTGAAATCAATGGGACGAATGACCTGTAACTGTATTAAACGGTCGAGCTCCGATTTATGTCACCTTCTACTCCTAGAGGGACTGGTCTTTTAGGCATAAATATAGGCAGCCTCAGATTTTACATGCACAAACGCGCTCTGACTTTAGTACAATGGCCTAGAATATTCTCGTTGAAAAGCTTTGGAAATTTTGAACTAAGCTGTTTGTCGAAGTCTCCACTCGAACTTGGGTCCAAAATCTTGCTTTGATGTGTGGTGACGTTATTGAGACAACAAATGTCAGAAAGTCTATTGACTAGGCCCAATGCCAGTAACCAAGGACGGCCCATAAGATCAAAATAATTATTGTCAACCACGTAACATTCAAGATTTTGAACTGGTTCGTTGAGATACTGAATGTGAAGAGAACACTTGCCTCTAGCATGGAAAGTGTGCCTGTAAAAGAATTGCCCAACACTTTAATCGGTTCAAGATAAGGTTTTCCTATTTTACGCCACGTATTTTCTGTAATAAGAGTGGCTGATGAACCAGAATCAACGAACAATTTAACAGGCGAACCCTGTATTTGGAGAGAAATGTACCACGGGTCTGCGAAATTAGAAGAAGCTGTATGAAGAGAAATATTCGAAATGTCCATATGTATGTCCGTTGCAGGAACATCAGAAGACTCAGTATGGATCATGTTTGTTGAATTACGAAAAACTCCTGATTTGGTCTATTTTGACATACCGAGCCGGCGTGACCTATTTTACCACATTTATTGCAAAGTGGAATCTTTGTATTTGCAAGAGTTTCCGTAGTGATCTTTACTACCACACCTGTAGCAAACACCTCTAGGCAAAACAGGATGCGAATTCCTGGACGTTTGATTGATACGCTTATTTTTAGCTCCGGCGGGCTTTATTGGAATGTACTTGCGAGAATTGGAGTTACCGACAGCATGAGTGGAAAGAGTATTGAACTGTTTATTCAAACTTCGCACATTTTCCTTCAAAGCTAAATGCTTCTTGCACTCTTCCATAACTCCTCTAACTTTAGATCTCTTTCTCGCTCTCCGCTGACTCAATTTTGCAAGCACTTAATACGTAGTTCATGGAAGTCAGAGTGTAGGCCAGAAAGAAAAACCAGGCACTTAAGTGCATTCCCATTAATTGGAGGTTTGGCTGACTCGCAACTTCCATTCACTATAGCTCCGTACTGTAAAATATCTTGACCTATTTTCTGTTTGAGCTGGAACATCGTAACGTTTCATGAAAAGTGATTTAGTGCTCGAAAATAGAGTTTTTAACGTCAGAGACATTCTTGCATAGTGCTTTCGTAAGGGCCTTTAGGTTTACCATCACAAAATCTATTAAACTCACCAGCCTGTAACTTACCAACAAGTCGAACTTTGCATCGTCAGGCAGAGCGGCACCATCCTTTTCAATCACGGAACCATAGCGGAGCCACCAATTTTCGAATGTGAGATCATCTTCGGGCATGTAGCGGAAAACTTCCATCCTGGATCCTAGCGACGACATGAGCATTTCTTTGCTACCTAAATTTGAATGAACACCGGCTTCCCGGCCAATTTATCGCGTTCCGACAGTAATTTAAGAATAACAGCATTTTGCTCACTCTGAGCTTTCATCAAAGAGCATTCTGCTCAAGAAGCTGTTTATATCTGCAGGTTCCATTTTAAATTTTTGCAGACTGCGCCAAATATATTTTGTATCGCTGCGATATAGCAGACGCGGAACACGAAGTAAACAGTATAACTTTATATAGCACAACAATTACAACACGATAACAATAACTAACTATACGATCACTTACTATCAAGCCACAACACTAGAGTCAACTGCACAACATATCGTGTCAGGACAAAACGACATTCAAATATTCACATCGCCACAACAGTTGTTCGTTCGGTCTTCTCCTTCAAGAGTCCGCTCATAACAAGACCAAAGATTAACTGGGAACGGCGGAGGCCTCATTCCTGTACCTGTTTACATAACCATACGTGAAAAAAAATTTACCACTTACCATAGTTTGAAGAAAACCACTTCAAGACTGGCTCAGGCACGGTTCATGACTCATAAGATAGACGTGCAGCTGACGAAGGCACTGTAGACATCAAGAGGTGGGACGAACAAGAACATTATCATTCTGAAGCAAAATTTGAAGCCGGGTCCATGTATTGCCATCAGTCCTGCTTCGCAAATGCTTTTTCATGAGGTGAAAAACCCATTAAGGACCAGCGTCTGAAGGTAAATTGTCTTCAGAAAAAAACAAGAAATAACAAATTACCTGGAAAAGCACATAGTAGAAGAACTTTATTTACCGAATGGAATGACATATCATTTTAGTATGCACAATGCATAATGGGCAGAACTAGTCAAAAATAGTATTAAAAACATATAAATTTTCTAAGGAGTACGTTTATAAAATTGTCTGTAACTTCACAGAGTCAATATTTTTGAAAAATTTACTGCATTCAGACCAATTCTTCTAAAAATTTTAACTTTATGGTGACATCTACTATACAGAGAAATCCTGAGATTTTTGCGTCGATGGCATATAACACTCGGTACTTGTTTGGCTGGTGTGCCCTGTGAAAAAGAATTATTGCAAATTCTACTTCAAGCAGAAGTAGTAGTCTAAATATTCAATTAGTTTGCGCTGGTGGGCCCTGTGAAAAAGAGTAGTATTGCAATTGCTACTCCAACTGAAATACTGAGGCCCAGTATTTTAAATCTACTCCCACCAGGGTAGTATTTGCAGTACTACTTTTTTTCACAGGTGCCACCGTGAACAAGTACCTAACACTCTAAAAAAATGAAAAGATGCTGTTGGGCACTCAAATAGAAATTTTCCCATTTTTCTGGGGTCGCTACCACCTCGTTTTTAAATCGCGTATCTTCCGTTCAGGCAAAAAAATTTAAGTCAAAAATTCCGAAGTAACAGGGTGTTGTTCAAAATTACAGAAGAAGGGGTTTTAAAATCTGCCCACAATCTTTGAAAATTGCCCACTAATTTGTTGAAAATGCCCTTATTCTCTGAAAAATGCTCGCTAATTTTCTTTAAAAATCAGCGGGTATTTTTCATTATTCAACTGGCAATTTTCAGAGATAAGCGGGCTTTTTCAATAGTGGGCATTTTTAAAAATTAGCAGACATTTCAGAGAATTTTCAGAGATTGCAGGCAGAATTAAATACCACTCTTGAAAAATCCCGAATATTTTAGGAATAAAAAGGGTCACACGTGCATTCAAATATGTGAAATTTGTAAGGAAAGGGTATTTATGAAAGCAAATCAATACCAAAGTTCGCACCTCGATTTGTCACGTGTGGAAATGTTAAGACCAACGGACGTTTAAAATCATTCTTTTTATTAATTGTAAGGTTGTTACACAGTTAACTCGAATTTTTCAATGCCCTTATTTCTTGTTTTTATGCCATTTTTCTAAAATTTTGAGCAGGTCACTCCACGTTTGAAAGTTTAGAATGTTAGCTAATGGTATAAAAATTTCTTGGTTTAGTTCACAAAAATGTATATATTTTATTACAAACATTTTCAATTGCATTGAATTATTTCATTTAGCTCAGAAATATTCGAAAGCGTTTGTAACAAAATATATACATTTGTGAACTAAACTAAGAAATTTACATACCATTGGAGCAACCAACATTTTAGGCTTTTAAACGTGAAATTTTAGAAAAATAGCATAAAAACAAGAAATAAGGGCAAATTTTTTTGAAAATAGAGTTAACTGTGTAACAACTAATTAATTGATTTGTGCTGTGTGGTATCAGTGTGGACTACCAGTTGAGCATTCACTCTTGGCTCTTGGCTCTCTCGTCCTTGAACTTCTTTGACTGCCTTATGGTTTAAAGTCATGTCAAACAAAACATCAAAATAATCTTAGACTTAGACTCTTAAAAACAATCAGCCAGAAACTCAAGCAGCTTTGCTTCAAGGGCTTCCTCATCGCGCTGAAGCCAAGAGCAAAAGTTATGAGTATAAGAGCAGGAGCGAAAATTTTGAATAAGAGCCAGGAGCAAAATTTTCGAAATGCTCAGCACTGGTGACCACCCGTCTATGTGTTAGTGGCTGAGACTTTATTTCTGTCTTTAATTGTAAAGTTATCAAATGCGTTCTGCTACCATCAAACTGGTCGATGATGTGCTAGTGCTCGAGGTGGATCGCCTCGCAAGCTCCTCGTGGGTTTCGATGGTGGTGCTATGGTCGGGGCTAGGTCAGTTTCCGACGGTCAGTTTCCGACGGTTTTTCAACGGTTTTTTCAACGGTCAGTTTCCGACGGTCAGTTTCCGACGGTTTTTCAAATAATTATAAAAATAATAGTCTCGCCACGAAAATATTGTTTTCTTGTTAGCCAACCGTTTTACATCATTTTTGTGTCGTTTCATCAAGAATTTGCCCTTTTATACGAGTGTAATTCTATCGCATGGCATATAGTTTGATCATTTAAATAAGGTTGATTAACTACTATCATTTTATTCACAGTGGAGTTGTTTAGA